>CM053790.1:115441634-115874134 GCA_028749045.1 Cupressus sempervirens
TTATTAACCTCCCTACACAAAAAGGAGTTAATAAACACACTTCAAACACATGTTTTGAACATCAATCCTTAACCTTCCAAAAACCAAAAAGGTTAAGGAAGAGACCCATTTTGGAGATGATTATTAACCTCTTTTCCCAAATGCTAAAGGTTAAAAATTGAGAACTTAATTAACCTCATTGAAAGTTAGTTATCTCTAGGGACTCATATTGTGCAGGGTCATTCTCACACTTGAGATTCATTAATCATCAAATGAAGTTCTTGAAAACACAATAATTTGGTTGAGAAATTTTTGAAATCCTCCATGTCCTATAGTGCCTACCCCTATTTTACTTTTCTGTTATATTGCTAAATTCTTTTAGGCCAACTTTCATGGTTATGTGATGTGATTTAGCGGTACTTGGTTACTTGATTTGGTTGATGCTATTTACATACTTATATATTCCAATAGTAAGTACCAAAAAGAGCTCATTTCAACAATAAGTCAAATGTGACAACTGCCACAAAGAGAGCGATAGATAAAATTTGATGACTACTCCAAGAGAGGAAAATACTAAAAACCAATGCTAGCCCAACAACATGAGGAAGTACCTCCAGCCAAATAAAATAAGGCATCAAACAAATCACATTACAGGTGATGACTGAGTACAGTCACACAAGAGGGATAAATCACCACACAATGCTAAGGAATACATCATCCTAGCATTGTTAGAGAACACACTCACACACATCAAGCAGTATACCATTAGTAACCTCATGCATATGTAGACAACAATAATTTCCATGAAATGCAACATTTAGATATTCATCAATTAATGCAAATTTTCATATGCTTAAGAAGTAATCAGATTGGGGCCTTAAGTCATTAACCCAAATATATAATGCAAAACTACAACTTTGCAATGATTCACAATAAACACTCATTTTCAATGAAAGGAACCATTTCATCATTATAACAACAAAATAAAGAAGCACAAATAAGATTCATCTATTTACTTGCAATAAGGAGAAAATAGGGAAACAATGCACCTAACTCCATGAGGAGAAACGAGAAGAGGCACACAAGGCCAACACATGGACACCAATCAGTGGCTCCATCCAAAAAGGGTCACACATGCAACCAACCAAACAAGGCACAACAATCCCACCTACAAAGCCAGGAAGACTCACTTCCTTCTCCACACACTGCTCTAGTTGCATCTACTGGACAAGCAAGTCCATCACGAGTAGATACCAAAGCAAAAAAGATCACGAGTTCTCACCAAGACACTCGCACTCAACCAATGCAACAACAACTACAAGGGCAACATAACAAAGAGACCCCAATGTTTGAACATGGGCTCTGATACCAGATGTAATGCCCCACCCGAAGATCCTTGAAAACAAGGATTCAAATCAAGCCAAGATATTTTTTTTTACAAGTATGAATGCACAAGACAACATCATACATGGATCACAAAGATCATAACGAAAGAGTTCAACACAATCCCGACAACCAACGAATCTTCGAACGCCACTACCCAACTGACACACCCAAACAAAAGCCAACAACCACCACAACAAGATGAGGGCACAAGAAATGACCACTCATCAACAAAACACTAAGCTGGGGTAAAATGCAGAATCCCAAAATTTGGCTAAGCCTGAAATCCTAAAGCCCTGAAAATTGGCTAAGTCTAGATTTTTGAAGCCCTGAAATTTCCTAGAATCTATAACTTATCTCTGAGAGGTCTAAAACCTATCTCAAATGATTTGTCGCATATATTAAAATATATCTTAAGTATAAGAAATTAAATATAAGTCAACTTATACTTAAACGATAAACCCCAAGAGACTAAAATAGAAACACGAAAACTCGATTTCAAGAGAAATCGACAAAATTCAAAATGCAACACCATAGGGTCGAAGAACGCCCAAAAGGGTATCTAAAACCACTCTAAAAAAGATCGAATCATGAAGAAAAGTGCCCGCTGATGGCACGTGCAAGTTTTTCACAAAAACTGTGTGACACTTTTTACTAAGGGAGGGCGACACTTCTCCTTAAGGCGTGTGAAACTCTTCTAGTGTCATACGACATTTCTCAAGAAGGTGTACGACACTTCACAGTCTCGTGCGACATTTCTCAAGAAGGCATGTGACACTTTTCCAGTGTCGTACGACATTTCTCAAGAAGGTGTGCAACATCCTAGATGGTTGTCTGCAAGGCTGACAGTTGGTTTAGCTAGGGAGTCCTCGATATACACAAGGTAAGTGAGGCCCAAATCCGTAGATGAGACCAAAAAGATGTCACACAGCCAAGAAGAGCGGTAACCAACTTCTCCTCTTTCACTTCTCAAGGGTATAAAGTTCCTTGAGGCTTAGCCCGAGTGACAAAATCTTGATCCCAAGAGAGGTGTCTTTCGATTCACCTCCTGATTCTTATACTTCGTCGAAACGCTGGAGTTGAGGTCATCCAAGGGGTGATGAAATCCCAAACAGGCCTCCTAAAAAGAAACAAGGTTTTGGATCCTAATCTTATGCACCCAAGATGGCCTCGAAAGACGACAAGGGGAGAGAAGATTTGGATGACTTTGGGCTAAAAAACACGCTTGTTCTTTTACCAAATGACTCTTATGTGTGCTAATCTAGACTTTGCAAGCACTCATGTTTAAGAGAAAATATCCAATTTTAACTTGGAGTGCCAACAAAAGTAAATCGATCGAAGAATGTAAACAATAAGAAGAGTTAGGGTCAACAAAAGAAAACTCGCATGCCCGAAGGCCCTCCATGTCAAGTATCAATTAATTTTCTTTAAGGCATTCAAGATTGAGTGTGAGTTTGTTTTAAGCCAAAAATAAAAGTGTGTGAGATTCGATTTCAAGCGCGCGCTCGAAGGCTCTCCATGTCAGTTGTTGTTCAATTTTAGTGCCCAAATTTGAAGTGTGATCGATTTAATCTAGAGTTTTGGTCATTTAAGAATTTTGATAAAGTTAAAGCAAACGTTCAAAGACCAAGTGAGTTAGTTAGATTGTGGAACATTTAACACCTTTTTTAAGTAGACCCATCCCCATAAATGGCGCTAAGATTGCAACCAATGGTTGAATTGATGGGTGATTAGAAAATAGGTGAGTTCAAGGAACTACTCAAATTGATTTTTGCAAATTTGTATTTAACTTAAGAAAGTTTCTTAATTGTCCAAAAATCAAATTTTACCTAAATTGCATGTGAAAAAGAGATTTGTTTTGTTCAATTTTAGAAGCTCCAAATGAAGTGTTTGATATTGCAATGGTTAATTGATCCTTGGCATTCAAGATTGGATTTATTGTTTTAAGCATGCATTCCAAAGAAAATTGATTTTAATCCATGGCATTCAAGAGTGTGTTTTGAGCAACATTCATTCAATGGAAAATGTGTTTAACCATTTAAGTTCATTTTAGCAACATGCATTCAAAGACAATGATTAAACATTTAAGTTCATTTTTTTAGCAACATGAAATCCTGCAAGAAACATGGTTAGTGGTTTCATATGTGCTCCAACCTGCAATGAGACAAAAAAAACAATTTAGTTAGTCACTCAAAATCTTCAAAAATGAAAGCTTAACTATGAATTTTTTTTTAAAAACTTTTTTTGCTGTTTTTCCTATGCGTAAAAATGCTTAAAATGGTCTAAATCCTACGGAACCACTAAAATTCAAATTTTGATTTATACTTTTTTTTTTTTGAACTACAAAGTGCAGAAATAAAGATTTTAAAATAAAAATGCAACAGACACAGGCGAAGACGATAGTTTATCAGGCGGAGATGCCAAATTACGGAGACGCCGAAACTCGCAGACGACAGTTGATTGCTAGTGGTGGCAGAGACAACAGTTGCTAAGCAGAGACAACAATTGACTGTTGGCGACGGCGGAGACGACAGTTTGAGCTTTTGAAGCGACGCAGACAACAAAATTCAGGCGGACACGCTAAAACTCGCAGACGCTGAAATTTGCAGACGACAGTTTGGGCTTTCGGAGACGGCGGTTGAGCTCACGTAGACGACGGTTGTGCAGGCGCAAACGACGGTTTATCTTTCATAGACGACAGTTGAGCTTGCAGAGACGACGATTGAGTTTGCGCAGACGACGTTTTGCAGAGACGACAGGCAGAGACGCCAAATTGCGAAGACGACACTGCGCAAAGGGAATCGATGGGCGTGGGTTTTTTTTAAAATTTTTCATTTTCTTGATTATTTTTGAATTTTAAAAGGTGTGTCCTTCTCTTTAGTGCATCTTTCAACCTACAAAAACAAGCAAACATACCTTGCAACAACTCAAACAACAACAAACCATTAGATTGTTAGTTCTTAAAAACAACATGTAGATTGAAATGGATGAAAAAATGACCTAAAACAGGGTCCCACCGGGCATGCCAAAATGTAGAACAAGATTTAGTGTGCAAAGAACATTAACAATAAGATGTGTCTTTTGATGTGGATGTATGCTCAATTGCTTCAATGGTGGAGATGGGTAATGAAAAATTGGTAGCTTTGTGAGCTCTCAATTTGGCATTATAAGGGTAAGATTGATGGCTTTGGTTCTCAAAATAGCATGGTAACTTTAGCGCAAAAATTGTTATTTTTTGGCTTGGGATGGGATTCAATTTTTAGGCTAAGGGCTTGAGGGATGGAGGGTTAAGATGCAAGGAGAGATGAAGGCTTAAGGAGGGCTAAGATGCACTCAAACGGGAGCACATGGATTGTGCTTGTTTAGCACCAATGGGAAGGTGACACTTGTCACAAGGAGGATGAGTGTGAGAGGGTAGGGTAAGAGATTGGTTAAAGGCATGATGAGTGGGGTTGAGTATGTAAGAGAGATGTAAGAAGGATGAGTGTGGAAGAGGGAAGAGTGTGGAAGATGGATGTAAGAGTCATGAGTGGGCTTGTAAGAGTCTTTTATGGTTTGAAGAGCACTCATGACTTGGTAGTTGGGATTTTTGAGGGCAGACTTTGATTTGGTTTAAGAAAGGCTTAAACTTGCTTAGGGAATGTGACAACATTAGGGAGGTGGATTAGGCTTAGGTTTAGGATTAGATTAGGGATGTTAGAGATGTGCAAGTGGATGACATTAATGAGGGTGGGTGAGTTAGTGGCTAAGCTTGGTTAGTATGGGTGGATGGGGTGGATTAGGCTAAATGGAAGATTAGGGATAAGTTAGGGGTTTTTAGATTTGAGGATTTTATTTATCAAATAGATTTATTTAATAAATGAGGATTTTTAGAATTAGATAGGAAAAAAGGATTTAATTGATAAATAATAGGTTATTTGATTTATCAATTAGGACTATAGATGATTAATTAAATTAATCAGCTAGGGGATGGCAAAGGATTAATTAAATAGAAATTTAATTAATGATGTCTTTTTAGAGATAACTAAATTAGATTATCAAAGTGGTGTAATCAAATTTAGGTGTCTACATTTTGCCCCTCTTTGACATAGTGTTGAGACAACACTTTTTCAAAGAAGTTCGAATGAAGATGACACGAGGAAGATGTTTTAGCAACAATGTTGCCCCAGTCTTGAATAAGAAGAGGAGAGAATAGACTCAGATGATGCCCCCTCAAGAAGGTGGCGAAGAGAGAAATGAGGCTTGACAACTTTTTAAAAAGTACAAGAAATTGAGATGAGCAGAAACACAGATTTGGCAAAGAGGAGGGGCTGAATTAGCTCAAACTCTCACTATGGGAGAATGATGAAGGAGAATCAGATGCACAAGAGTAAAGCAAGCATAATACTTTCTAGGATTGGGGGGGGAGGATGGAGGGGATTATAAAGCTGATGCAACAGGATTTTAAAGAGTCAGATTGGCGGAAGATGGGTTTCGGAGATCTCTAGGACTAGGATTGCGGATCTCGAAAGATGAGGCTTGGTGGATTGATTTGATTGGTGGATCCCTAAGACTAAGATTGTGGATCCCTAAAGCTAAGCGTGAGGAGTGATCCAAAGAGATATTGATGCATAAGTTGGGGTGGGAGTGACAGATGCTGGAGATGGATGGGGGATAATGGAGATGAAGAAAATCCATTGAAGCTTTTTGAGCGGGGGGATACTTCAAAGAGAAGTACCACCATGTAGTTGAGCACTAGATTTGCTATAGGACTGTTGGTTAATTTCCAAGGTTACCAAGAACATCAAGGCCTTTTCACCAATCGTCCAGAGGACTGACGAATTGACTCGAAACAAACACGTAAGGATTGCCCCAATATCACACATGAATCCCAGAGGAAGCAGCGTGGAAATGACACTAGGTAACCCACAAGAGAAAAAAAAAGAAAAGCAAAAGACCTGATCAAGACCTTACGCTCTGATTGCCCCATTCGTAGCATACCATGATATGGAAGATTGTGGCAACCTTGAGGAGGGAACAAGGAGATTTCTTGGAAAAGATATTTCAAGACCCAAAAGGGAAGATCCCAAATCAAAAGAAAGCGAAAATCCAAAAGAGAGCCGTTTGCCAATGAGATGGGTAGGATGAGGTACTAACGGACCAAGATCAGACATGAGAAAAGCTATATCCTGCAAGGACCTATTGGAGAGCACCTAAGCTGGTGGATTTGGATGAGTGATGCATCTGGCAAGCTGAACTAAGAAGGATAACACTTTGGTGACACAAAATCTAGCTAAAAGATGCATTGGAATAGCTAACCAATATGTGTGATGTGTGCAAGATGCTGATCAAGGACAAACTAACATGAAAGCTGGATAGATACAATCGTACTAAGCTAAAGAGGATGTACAAGCTGACAGACCAAAATATGTTACAAATGTACAAGTTTGTTCATGTTTTGATTTTTTTTTGTGAGATGGAAATGTTTGTGAAGGATGGGATGTCTATAATAGGTGATAGGAAGATAGGTAGATGGTTTGTGAAAAGCTTAAGGAAAATGGGGTTCTTTGTGTGCATGTGATAGGATACAAGCTAGGATACAAGATTATTTATAGGCTGGAATATGGTACAAGCTTTGTTAATATTCGAATATACAAGGTATGGTACAAGATTTACAAGGTATAATACAAGCTTTGGTACAAGATTTCACAAGCTGAGGTACAAGATTTACAAGCTGTACAGGAGGTATTTACAAGCTTCATCAGATTTTGGATATTTGGTTGGAACACCAAGGGAATAAGCAGGTGTGTTATGGGATGGTGGGTGGATGGATGAGGGATAGGATAGTGATAGATAATGGATTAGTCTTTAGTACACAAGGTGCTTGAATTACCAGGTTTTCACCAAGGTACCTATCCAAGGCACTTGAATTGCCAAGTTTTCACCATTGGACGCTTATTTTTCTTTACTATTTTTTCATATTTTTCAAAAGCTGGGTATACCAAGGATCTTCAAGCATAGAACTTCTTGTGATGAATGATGTTAGTGGGATCATTCAAGATTTCTCCTTCTGGTGTAGATAACTGATAGGCTCCGGAGCCAAAGGATGCCGTGACAACATAAGGACCAAGCCATGTACGTTCAAACTTGCCTTTCTTTTCTTGATCTGCTTGGACTTTCATGTTTTCTTTGAGGATTATGTCACCTGGCTGAAAGTGTCGTGGGAGCACCTTCTTGTTGAAATTCCTTTTAAGACGAGTTTGGTAGACTGTGAGATGGTCATAGGCTTGTTGTCTCTTCTCGTCTAAGAGATCTAGCTGGGTGAGCCGAGCTACTCTGTATTCTTCATCTGAGATTTGCCCTCACAAAGATATGTGTAGTGAGGGAAGTTCAACTTCTATAGGTAATACCACTTTGGCACCATAGACTAGGGAGTATGGAGTTGTGCCTGTGGATGTACGAAAGGAGGTTCGATAGGCCCATAGGGCTGGATTTATTTGTAGGTGCCAATCACGGCCGGAATCATTGACAACTTTCTTTAGGATTTTGAGGAGGGTTTTGTTAGTTGCCTCTGCCTGGCCATTACCTTGTGGGAAATATGGGCTAGAGAAGCGATGATGGATGCAGAGGGAAGTGCATAATTCTTCCATGTTAAAATTTTCAAAGTTACCTCCGTGGTCAGTGAAGATGGTGAATGGGATGCCGAAGCGACAAACAATGTGGTACAAGATGAACTTGGAGACCTGAACTCCTGTAGTTGAGACTAGGGGGACTGCTTCCACCCACTTAGTGAAATAGTCAATAGCTGTTATTATCCATTTATGTCCATCAGATGAGAGAGGTGTGATAGTTCCAACTAGATCAAGGCCCCAACAAGCGAAAGGCCAAGGTGGTGCAATAGGCTGTAGATCCTGTGCTGGAGCATGCACAAGATTTGCATGCTGCTGACATGGGAGACACTTTTTGACAAAGTCACATGAGTCTTCTTCAATGGTAGGCCAATAGTAACCTGCTCTAAGGATTTTTTGTGCTAGGACAATAACACTCGTGTGGGCATTGCAAAGTCTAGAGTGTACTTCTTTTAACGCCATTGCAGCCTCATTTTCATCTAAACATCGAGAGAGAGTATCGTGATAACCCCAACGATATAGGGTATTGGCTATGATAACATAGCGGGATGATTTTCGGATGAGGTTCTGACATTGGGTATGTGTGAGGTGAGGGGATATGATACCATCATTAAGGTAAGCATGAATTTAATGGTACCAAGGGGATTGAGGACCAACCAAGATACAAACACAGTTTGAATCCTCATTCGCATAAGCGGGTGTGATGAGCTTCTCGACTAAAAACTCATACTGCGTAGCTTCTTGGGGAATTTCCAAGAGTGAGCTGATAGTAGCCATAGCATCTGCTGCTTTATTCTGCATTCGAGGTACTTGTGTAAACTGAAGCTTTGTAAAATGCTGGGTTAGCTGATCAACTAGCTCTTTGTAGGGTAATATCTTTTCATCTTTGGTTTGATATTCATTTAGGACTTACTTGATGATGAGCTGAGAATCGCCAAAGATTTGTAACTTAGTGATATTCCATTCTACAGCTATCTTTAATCCTGCTACAAGAGCTTCATATTCTGCTATATTGTTGGTACTAGGGAATAGTAGCTTGAAGGCTTTTGAAATATAATCTCCTTGAGGTGTGACCAGTAATATTCCTACCCCTGATCCATGAGATGTGTACGAGCCATCAAAATAAAGTTTCCATGGGGGTTGTTCTTCAATTAGGCAGATATGCTCGTTTGGAAATTCGGTGAGCAAAGGATATGCATCTACTAGAGGTGCATCAACTAGGTGATCTGCTATAGCTTTCCCTTTGATTGCCTTTTTGTCCACATACTGGATGTCAAACTCACTTAGTAGCATAACCCATTTTGCTAGCTGTCCTATAAGTGCTGTTCTGGAGAGCATATACTTGAGAGGGCCAATCTTGGAGACTAGTTGGATGGTATGACTTAGCATGTAGTGGTGAAGCTTTTGAGTTGAGAAAAAAACTGCCAAACAAGCTTTTTCCATAGGAGTATAATTGAGTTCATAACCAACTAGGGTTCTACTGATATAGTAGATGGCTCTTTCTCTGCTATAATCATCAAGCTGCGCTAGAAGTGCCCCTAGAGCAGTAGGTGTTGCTGATATGTACAAGATCAAGGGACGACCAGAAACTGGTGGAACCAAGATAGGGGGATTGGTGAGATACTGCTTGAGCTGATCGAAGCTGCGCTGACATAAAGGATTCCACTTGAAGTTCTCATCCTTCTTTAGTAAATGTGAAAATGGTGTACACTTATCTTCAAGCTGGGAGATGAAGCACCGGACAGATTGATGCTTTCCCTAAAGAGAGCGAAGCTGTCGCAGTGTCTGGGGAGGAGGAATGTCTAAGATAGCCTTGACCTTTTTGGGGTCGATCTCTATACCTTGTTTAGAAACTATAAAGCTTAGAAGCTTTCCAGATGTGACCCCAAAGACACACTTCTTGGGATTTAGCATGAGATGATATTGGGCTAACCTATCAAAGACTTTCTCCAGGTCAGCGAGATGATCCATGAAGGTGTGAGATTTGACTAGGATATCATCCACATAATCTTCCAAAATGCTATGGATAAGATCATGGAAAATGGATGTCATAGATCTTTGATAGGTAGCCCCAGCATTCTTTAGGCCAAAAGGCATCATGGTGTAGCAAAAGGTTCCCCAGGGGGTAGTGAATGCTGTCTTATGCTGATCCTCTTCTGCAATCTTGATCTGATTATACCCAAAAAATCCATCCATAAGGGACAGAATTTCATGTCCAGCTGTAAGATCTACAATCATATCTATGTTGGGCAAGGGAAAATCATCCTTTGGACAAGCTTTGTTAAGATCTCTAAAATTAGTGTAGATTCTGATGTCATCGAAAGGCTTAGTGACAGGGACCATGTTGGAGATCCACTCTGAGTAGTCGATAGGTTGGATAACCTTAGCAACTAACATTCTTTCTAATTCAGCTTTGACCAATAATGCCACCTTGGGGTGCATTTTTCTAAGCTTTTGTTTGACGGGCTTGATCTTTGGGTCGACAGCAGGATGGTGAACTACAAGCTTTGGATCCAATCCCGACATGTCTTGATATGACCATGCAAATCGGCCAATATTCTCTCTTAAGAGCTCAAAGAGGAGGTCGGCTTGGTCTTGTGATAGGAATGTAGCAATGTGAACAAGTCTAGGGATCTCTAAAGAACTGATGTTGACTTCTCTAGTATCCTTTATTAGAATAGATGACACCTCTGGATGATTATTTTGAGGAGGCAATACTAAATCCTCATGTTCTGCTTGTGGCTCTGGATTTTCTTGTTGAGGGGCTTTCTTCATTGCATTAGCTAGTCCTGGTTTCACCTTAGTTCCAGTTTTGGGTGCATCGGAACTAGGTTGGGGATTTTCTCCAAAATACCCCTTAGGATCTAGCTTATAGATATAGGAAGAATCTGGCTTTGTCTGCTTGTGAGGTGTTTCAGCTCCCATGAATCTTAGAAGCACTTCCTTTGATGCAAATTCATCAATGTGTATGATGCTTGGTTGGTCCCAATCTATGAGTTGTGGATGAGCGAGTGGTAGGTCAATGAGATGAATGGATAGTTCTCGGAGAACAGAGTCTCCTAGGAAGATTTGGTCTAGGATATTGTCGTAGGCTCTCTATTCAACTTCCTCAGGAATGTCTTCGATTTTGACAAGGTCACGGTGGATGTTCGAAAAGGCGTGACCGTTCTTGTTGGTGCCCCCAGTTGTGGGTATGCCAAAGCCAAGACCTGACTTCATTTTCCACTTATGTGCTTCGATGGGACATTGCATGTCCCTTTCTTCTGGTCCTAGTCCACCACCTTGATAGTTCCATTTTTCAGCGATGAGCTTATGTTCTTGGGGATACTTCTGGCTGAAGTGATCAAGGCGTGCTTGATTTCTTGGAGGTGCATCCTTATGTAACCAATTGTTGATATCTGGAGTGAGCTCCTCATGAAGAGGGGTTTTTGAGGATACAAAGGTTGTTGGGCCAAACTATTTATATCAAGGAGGTGGAATCTCCTTAGCTTTGTGATATGTCAGCCGTCCATGGGTATGTGGATCAAGTGGGATTGCTCTGGCAAAAAATGCATCTGACAGACTATATTCTCCACAACCTTTGTTGTTGATCTTTACGGTAGATAGGGTGGAGGTGAGGATGGTTTCTGCATCATTACAAGTGTGGGATGAGTTGGGGATGGCTGTGCCGATGTCTATTCTAGGGAAATGGTTCGTATATGAAGCTTCAACCGCATTGCAGTAAGAAAAGGGTTTTGGATCAGCATGGATGGTTACCTCAGTGCCCTGATGAAGAAATTTGATGCACTAATGGTAGGTGGATGGAACAACCTTCATAGCGTGAATCCATGGGTGATCGAGGAGGATGTTAAATGGTAGGTTTAGATCAACAACATGGCAAACTATCTCTTGGATGATCGGCCCAACCTTGATTGGTAGCAAAATAGTTCCTTTTGTGGTTCTTTCCAAGTTGTCATAAGCTTTGATGGTGATAACTTCACTGATCATATCTACCTCAGTATACCCAGCTTGTTTTATGAATTTTAGGGTCCAAATGTTCAAGGCTGATCCATTATCTATCATTACTCTTTTCACGAAAAAATTGGATACCATGATGGCTATGCGATGTGGAAGGGTGTGATCTAGCTCGACCGCAGGTATGTCAGTGGGTTTGAATGATAGGGCACATGAGGAGGATAGGTCTCTGATGAGATTATGAAAATCAGTAGCATTGATATCAGAAGGGACACAGGATTCTATGAGAGCACTGTCAAGGATGTCTTTGTACACAAGACTAGTGCGGAGAAGGTCTAAAATGGAGATTTGGGCTAGCATGTTCCCAAGGTGTTCCAAGATATTGTACTAGCTTTTTGATGGAGCTAATGGTGCTGATGAAATTGGTGGGCCTACGATGTTAAATTGCGCTCTTCGAGTGGTAACTGCACACTCATTGTCTGGTCCTCGGATATTGATAACATTGACAGAAGGCTCTTTCTCAGATATACAACCTATAAGGCTACCATATTCTATATAGGATGAAGTGTGGTCATTGTTCTTCCCATGCTGTTGGTTTGGTTGGCAGTTGTTGGTGTTGTTGTTGTTTTGGATAGGTGCTTTTCTAGGATTTTGGTTATGAGGAGGAAATGCATTTTGATAGATCTGCAAGCTTGCATTGGGAGAGGTTTGTGCTCCAACTGTGATTTCTTTTCGATCAATGAGGTCCTGCACATAATCTTTTAGTTTCATTGAAATGTCCCTTTTCTAATTTTTCATGGTATTTCAATCCTCAAATCAGATCTTTAAAATCAAACAACTAATATCCCAAAGATCCACCAAATTCCTCAAGAAACCCCAAATCGGGTATGCTGAAAATAGTGCTAAAAGCTTCACAACTTCACAAATTATTAATAAATCTGAAAATGAAATTTTTTACAGAACTTTCAGCAGCATAACAGCCTAAAAATTGACATTTCCAGATCCGTATAGCCTTTACACAACAGCTCAAAAATGTAGGACCAAAAACTATGCTCATCGGGCTCCCGAAATAGCACAAAATATGCCCGAAAACACCACAAAAACACTAATAATCTATCTCAGAAGTTTAATCACGTCCCAATATATATATATTCAGCTCTATTTTAACATTTAAAAGTTTGATATACAGAAGCAACCCAAACTGATATGAAATACTCAACTGTAAACACCAAACTCATACAAAAACACACCCGAAAACTCACAAATCTGCACTGTTCAGCACAAAGGAAAACTCTGTATGAGCATGCAAATGGAATGGATTCAAACTCCCATCCTTAGCCTTCCTAGAAACTTGCAAACTCCCATTCTTGGGTCTCCCTGGAAACCAACAAACTCCCGTTCTTGGGTCTCCTTCTCCACAGGTTTGGCAGCCTCTGAAGAATAACAAAGAATGAGCAAAAATCAAGTTCTGGCATGAGCCCAAAATGCCTCCAAACCCCTTAAAAGAGGGCATAAATGTAACTCACGTCCAAGAGAGGTTAATGAAACTTATTTTAATAATCATTTTCATTTATTAGTCCAACGGTTTCCAAAGATTAACCCCCTTTTTCTGAAACTTCACTTTCTTGGGCCTGCCTGCCTTAGCAAAGATTTTCTTTTTTAATTATCTGAAAAGGGGACATGACAATTCCTCCCCTCCCAATCATTGCTTGTCCTCAAGAAATGGCTGAACAATAAACCAATCAATCCACCTGGATCCCAAATGTAGTGATGAACTATACTACTACCAACTAACACAGGCTCCTGTAATATCCTCTGCAATATGAACAAGAGGAAACCATAATCAAATTGACAATTATAGCTCAACCAAACTCTGAAATCACCACTACCACAATCAAAAACCCATGAGAAACAAACTCTTAGAACATTAGAACCCAAGTAAAGTGGACAAATCAAACTGCCAACACCATAAATACCATCAACGCATCCCATTGGCCTATACGAAATGTACAATCCAACTCTGCAACAATGGTGAATGCTCTCAAATGAAACTATACCAAGTATGGAGAATCCACACACTGTACAACTCCTATAGTCAACACAACTCTGTAGATCATCGACCACTATCTCATAACCATAACTCCCATGCACCCCTAATGGTGAAAAGCCATCACAAGATAAACAACAAGAAATGGAACCCAAACCAAATTTTCCTGCCATCAACTCCTCAACACAAGGATCATTTGCTAACTGATGTACATGACCTGCAATATAATGTTGATTAAAAAAACCAACCTCAGTCAACAACTCACCATGAACAAGTGATATAACCCACTGTGACTGATCACTAGCTAAGTTAGGAGATGTCATAGCCAAAGGAGTAGAATCAATAACAACACCCACCGAAGCATCAGTCTGAAACTCCTGCTCTAAGTCATGTATTATCAAGCTGTCAACTGTAGAACCTATCACCATGTCATGCCCATCACAACCCTCATCCTGAGGTGTCAAATTATCCCATAACTGATGACAAGCACTAGGAACCAAAGTACATCTTTGTATCATCATCTCATCAACATGGTCATCAAAGGTAAATTGACGAGTGTACCTCATAGTGTAATGCCGATAGAATGCACCAATCTCAGTCAGTGGCTCAGACTGTAATCCAGATGAAACTAACTGCAATTGATCATTAACCATGTTGGAACTAACTACTACCTCTGAAGATATCACCAAGGGAGTAGTATTACTAGCAGGAACCATGCCAATTGCCGACTCACCAACATCACACATGATCTTTGATACATCTCTAGTCTCTGTGCCTTCAGTACTAGAGGCCACCACCCTGTCAGGCATACAATAATCTGCTACAATACCCAACTCAACTAAAACTAACTCTAATGGGAATAAACCTGATATGCCAATGTTAGTATCAATGATGGATGCATCCCCATCTCCATTGTCTCTGACAATCTGAGCCATGGACATCTTCAAATCACCAAACACCATAGCTTGTGACTGTATAGAATTAGATAAAGACTGTAGTCGCTCTAACTCCATGGTCACCTTAGCTAAATGAAACTGTGACTCCTTGAAAGCCAACTGTGTACTCTCAAGAATCTCAGAAGTCACCTCAAGCTACTCAGTAAGCTCACTCACCTCATCTTCCTTGGCCAACAATGCATCATATGCTGTACTACCCCACTCCATAAGATAATCTCTGTTAGCTACCAACTGCATATAATTCTGTCTCAAAATCCGAATAGCCTCCCATAAAGAGTGGATCTCTGTCAAGGAAAGATAACTTCCTTCCTGCTCATCACTAGTAGGAGAACCCCATCCATAAACTGCTAACAATTGATGAGCAGCATCAAAATGTTGGCAAGTGATAGCAATGTCTCGGTCACTAACTCTCAACTGATTAGACACATGATGGCACTGGCTTGACTGTCTCCTACAAACCTCCTCTGATGCACTGTCTAAAGGAGTATCCTCAAAGTTACTACTCTCTAGAGTATTACCATCAATGTCCTGTGAATCAACTCTAAAGCTCATATCAACATACGGAGTATCAAAAACTGTAGCACTGTTGTCCAACTCCTCTGTACCCAAAGAAACTAAGTCTTCAAAATTGCCCACTGCATCCTCCTAGATGTCATCAATGCCAATATGATCCTGGGACTCATCTGTACACACTCCCAAATATGAAAGATCATCAACACATTCCAACAAGTATGGCCGACTGGATATATGAACAAAGCCCAACATTGGTGTATAAAAACTAATACCAACATCAGACAAGATACTGGCACAAGAAAAGACAACACCATGTAATCTGCTAATCAAATCCATGATAGCACCCAAACAAATACTGCTACCAAAAAGTGTTAAAGATCTCCAGTCAACTGAATCCCAAATGCCAATATAACAATCTCAAGTCCATATCCGTAAACTAGAATCAATTGGTAACTCAAGCAAAATCCTGACTTGAGTAATATGACCAATACCAACTAAATCCACATACCTGTCATGATGAGATAATGTAGTGACAATACTGTCTTCACTCACCTTCAGCTGGAGGGATAAATCATGTGAAGTACTACTAGCCTCAACCTCATGTGATGAAGCATCTAACTGTGCCTGGTACTCTCTCTCAGAAAAGTCATGAATGCTCAATGTCTGCTCATCTACACCAGGTATCTCACCATCATGCAGAACAACATCCTCATAATCCTCATCTAAACCCACTACACTATAGTCACTGCCTGTTGTAACTATACCATCCTGAATACCTGTGGCATCACCCTTTGACGACCTGTAAACAATTGTCTCAATTTGAGTATCAAGTTGACCATTACTATCAATCTGTGTAATATCCTTTCCCACCACCTCCTATGGAAGAGTAGAATCTAAGACCTCTACCTGGCTATCAGCTAGTTTCTCAAACTCCTCATGCAAGTTCTTGGGAATTGTGTCATCTGTCCTGTGAGAAAATATGCCAAATAGAAATCTAGTCAACTTATCCACCTTAGTTGGGTCAGATAACATGTCATTCATTATACGGTGGTGCTCAACCAACTGTTTAGACATGTCATGGCTTATTTTCATAAGTTTATCTCGAATGTCTAAATAACCATCCTTTCTACTATTTTGACTCTGGCTATCAATTGTCCAAGATCGTTTCCTCTGAGACTCTGTACTATACCTGTCCATTCTGGATAAAGTAGAGTGTAACCCCAATAGGATATAACTTCTTCAAACACCAAGAACTAACATGCAAATGATTAGAAGTAGCATGCAACCATATATTTGGACATGCAACTGATTAGAAGCAACATGCAACCACCAAATTATGACATGCAAGATCTGGGTAGTTGTCAAAACTGACATGCAAACTTCTACAACCACCAAATTCACCAAGAACTAACATGCAAATGATTAGAAGTAGCATGAAACCATAGATTTTGACATGAAACTAATTAGAAGCAACATGCAACCACCAAATTATGACATGCAAGATCTGGGTAGTTGTCAAAACTGACATGCAAGATCTGGGTACTTGTCAAAACTGAAATGCAAACTTCTACAACCCTCAGGCTGGCAAGATCATGGCTCTGATACCACTGAAATTTCCCTTTTCTAATTTTTCATGGTATTTCAATCCTCAAATCAGATCTTTAAAATCAAACAACTAATATCCCAAAGATCCACCAAATTCCTCAAGAAACCCCAAATCGGGTATGCTGA
Source organism: Cupressus sempervirens (assembly GCA_028749045.1). Lineage (NCBI taxonomy): Eukaryota > Viridiplantae > Streptophyta > Pinopsida > Cupressales > Cupressaceae > Cupressus > Cupressus sempervirens. The sequence goes on from CM053790.1 coordinate 115,458,806, forward strand.
AAATAGTGCTAAAAGCTTCACAACTTCACAAATTATTAATAAATCTGAAAATGGAAATTTTTACAGAACTTTCAGAAGCATAACAGCCTAAAAATTGACATTTCCAGATCTGTATAGCCTTTACACAACAGCTCGAAAATGTAGGACCAAAAACTATGCTCATCGGGCTCCCGAAATAGCACAAAATATGCCCGGAAACACCACAAAAACACTAATAATCTATCTCAGAAGTTTAATCACGTCCCAATATATATATTTAGCTCTATTTTAACATTTAAAAGTCTGATATACAGCAGCAACCCAAACTGATATGAAATACTCAACTGTAAACACCAAACTCATACAAAAACACACCCGAAAACTCACAAATCTGCACTGTTCAGCACAAAGGCAAACTCTGTATGAGCATGCACATGGAATGGCTTCAAACTCCCATCCTTAGCCTTCCTAGAAACCTGCAAACTCCCATTCTTGGGTCTCCCTGGAAACCTGCAAACTCCTGTTCTTGGGTCTCCTTCTCCACAGGTTTGGCAGCCTCTGAAGAATAACAAAGAATGAGCAAAAATCAAGTTTTGGCATGAGCCCAAAATGCCTCCAAACCCCTTAAAAGAGGGCATAACTGTAACTCTCGTCCGAGAGAGGTTAATGAAACTTATTTTAATAATAATTTTCATTTATTAGTCCAACGATTTCCAAAGATTAACCCCCTTTTTTCGAAACTTCACTTTCTTAGGCCTGCTTGCCTTAGCAAAGATTTTCTTTTTTAATTATTTGAAAAGGGGACATGACATTCATGCATCTAAGGGTGGTGTGACCATTTACCCTATGGAACTTGCAATACTCATTGTCCTTGTACCATGCAGCTTTGGATTGGCTTGGATCAATTTGCTGGTTTGGAGGAAATTTGATGAGGTTTTCCTTAGCCAATTTCTCAAAAATGACATCCAATGGCTCACCAAGGGGCGTATAGTTTCTAGGTGTAGGTTGGAATCTGGGTTTTTGCCCTGCAGCTACATTGATGGCATTAGCTTGATTGTTAGACCATTGAAAGTTGGGTCTTGTATTGTGGTTTTGATAGCTTTGGTTATTCCGTTGTTGGTAATTGATAGCTTGTTGGTTGTTTGGTTGATATGGTGGGTTAGATTGGTTTTGAGAAGGACCAACAATATTCACATGTCTGGTGTCAGTAACCCCATCTATTGCAACATGCTTGTTTTTTTTCCAATACCTAGACTTGTCATTGGAATGTGATTGATTTTGGTTGGTCTCTTTGTAAATATTGACCACACCATCTTTAATGAGTCCTTGTTCAAGGATCATTCCTTTCTCTTTGATATCCTTATAGGTTTGCAGACAGTTCATGGTCATGTGGTGAGCCAAACTGGGATGGGCATTATCAATAAACATTTTCACAACATGGCATTTTGGCAAGGTGCAGGATATGCGGGTGGTAAGGGTTTGCCATCTTTGTAGGTATTCGGCAAGGCTTTCTCCACCTTTTTGCTTGGTGTGGACAAGATCAACTATTGATAGCTCTATTTCAACAAGATGGGCATATTGGGATACGAATGCCTCAAATAATTCAGCAAAGTTTTTAATTGTGCCATAGGGGATTCTGTAAGACCATTCAAGAGCTGATCCAACCAAGCTTTTGGGAAAAAGGCACAAGAGGAAGACATCATTGTATGCCACGTCCTGGCAGTGCATGTAAAATTCTTTGATATGTGTGACAAGGTCTCCTTTTCCTCTGAATTTGTCAAATTTGGGTACCTCAAAGTGTTTGGGAAATGGTGTGATGGTAATGGCTTTGTCAAATGGGTAAGGACACACATTCTCAAACTTGAATGTCTTCAGATCATTCCCTTCTTGGACGGCTTTCAGAGCTGTCTTCATTTGCTCCCATTCTGAATTGATAGGTGATGGCTGGGGTGCCCCCAATGTAGGAGTGCCTTGAGATAGGTATGCACTAGATGGGGCCACTGAATATGGATGGCTATGAGGGATTTGCTGATAGGGATTGTACATTGTTTGGGCAGCTGGATGGTGGATGACGGGTTGCTGAGGGGGAGGTGGTGCATATTGCTGCATGTGCTGTGAGGCTTGCTGTTGATATGAGATTTGAGGTTGGGATTGAGGAACATAAGCTGGCTATGGGATAAATGGATTGCTTTGTGGGGGTAAGGTATAAGATGGTTGTGAGGCTTGGGGAAAGGATCGGGAGGCTTGTGGGGTTTGACCAATATATGTGGGTTGTGCCCCCATTTAGGATGGTATCTGCAAATAATTGGTGGTTGGCTGGGGTGGTGGATTACCTCCTAGGAGTGGCATTGAAAAGTAGTTGGTAATAGGGGGTAATGGATTAGTTGGTGGTGGAGGTGGTGGGAATTGAAAGCTTGGGAATGGAACTAATGGGGTTTGATAGCTTTGTGGCTAGATTTGGAAGCTTGGTAGAGTGGTGGCGGGAGCTGGGGTCACTTGCGAGCTTGGCAGAAAATTGGCAGTAGCTTGTGGGATTTGATAGCTTTGTGGAGTGAGGGTAGTAGCTTGTGGATTTGTGGCTAATGTTATTGAGCTCCCAAGACCTAATGGAAATGATGGGATTGTGCTTTGGGCTATGGTGAACAAGCTGGGGGTGATGAAAGGTTGATTACTTGGCCCCATGGGTGGCATCCTTGTTGTATATTGCTGAGGTTGGCCAAAGATGCTAGCACTGATTTGGAAATGGGTAGATTTGGAAGGCTGGGTTGGGGAGTAGCAACAACAATAGTGAAGGGAGTGAACGGTCAGGTGTTTTGGGTAAAGGGGGTTTGGAGTGGAGAGGTATGAACCAAAGATAGAGTGGTGGTGGTTGGGTTAGCTTGTGGCATGGAGATTTCAACTTGGGTGGATGATGGTATGTTTGGGTCTCTTGGATCATATGGATTGGCTGGAGGCTCTTCTTTTGGCATATATTGAGGATAATTTGGATCATAAGAGCCTATGGGTGGTGGCAGCTTCCCAAACAATGGGTGAGATGGATCTGATAATGGAGGGGGTCTTCCAAAGTCAAAGGTTCCTACATTATCCCTTCGAAAATTAGCCATGATTGTCTCTTTGTTCTTGTCTATAATGGGGTTCACCAATACTGCATTTCCTGGTTGGTTCATGAAAGCTTCAATGTCAGTAGGTGATGGCATAGCTTTCTTTGGGCTGAAGGATGGCTGAGTGCTCAAGGGGGATGATGCTGTTCGATCCAAATGATAGGGCTCCATTGTTTCTTTCTTCTTGGCTAAGTGAGTGACGGGTGGCATGAAAAATGCTCCTAGGGATGAGATGCAATAATGCTGATGGATGCAAAAGGGGGAAGGCTTCTCTATGCAAATGATTTCTTAGGTTGAGGCAAAGCTATATGAAAAAACCTAAGGAGGATTGGGTTGGGGATTCTAACTTCAAAGATATGTTGCTAAAGCACAAAAGGTCTACTTTCCTATGTGCAAGCTTGGTGGTGATTGTGTCAACTTAAGGATAGAGTGATGATCCTTTAGGAAGAACATGAGATTGACCACTTGTGGATTCCAACCTTTAGCTCAAGGTGATGAGGGATAACAAGTGACAAAGCTAGATTACCTTAGACAAAGCTTTGTCAAAGGGATAACCTTGGTGAGATTGGTGGATTTGGAAGATTTTAGGAATGACAAACTTTTGGCAAGGTGACAAAAAATTTTGAAGGCTTGGATGTGAAGATTTTGGATTGCTGGCTAGATGGTTTGATTCTAAATGAGATGGAGGAGCTAATAATTCTTAAGGGGATAGCCTAAGATGGCTGGCTTTTCTACAAAGATGACTCTAAAGTGAAGCTTATCCACGAAGATGTGGAGAAACAATGGTGTCTAATCATAGAAATCATGCCTAGTTGGTAAGGCATAAGCAGGATTAACTCCTGGATGTTGGCTAAATTTGATGGTGCGCTCTAACCAGGCCTCTTGAAGTGCTTCGTCGGCAACTTTTTCCTCTGCTTTGTGGAGTTTGGCAATTCGTGGGCTTGGTGTTATTTCTTTTCTCTTGGCTGAAAGTTCTTGGTATGCCAGAGATGGCTTGAGTTTGACTTTGTGAAACTTCTATTTGAGTTTGGGTTGTTCCAACATAAATTCCTAAATTTTCTTGGCTTTGAGAGATCTCAGTTGTTTTTCTTCAACTTGTTCAACTTCTAAAATAGGTAGTGACTACGCTAAGTGTGCCCTAAGCTAGGATTGACCAAGTTTGGCAAACATTCATTCAACAAGTAAAATAAAATCAAGCAATAGATAGGAACACCCAGATAGAAGTTTGTGGTTCTCAGAATGTGATACTTGCGCCGATGAGTGTGTATGTTCTACAAATGTTTCGATCAATCACTTCAAAAAAATTAACATCCTAGATGGTTGTCTACAAGGCTGACAGTTGGTTTAGCTAGGGAGTCCTCGATATACACAAGGTACGTGAGGCCCAAGTCTGTAGATGAGACTAAAAAGATGTCACACAGCCGAGAGGAGCGGTAACCCACTTCTCCTCTTTCACTTCTCAAGGGTATAAAGTTTCTTGAGGCTTAGCCCGAGTGACAAAATATTGATCCCAAGAGAGGTGTCTTTCGATTCACCTCCCAATTCTTATACTTTGCCAGAACGCTAGAGTTGAGGTCGTCCAAGGGGTGATGAAATCCCCAAGAAGGCCTCCTAAAAAGAAACAAGGTTTTGGATCATAATCTTATGCACCCAAGATGGCCTCAAAAGACGACAAGGGGAGAGAAGACTTGGATGACTTTGGGCTAAAAAACACGCTTGTTCTTTTACCAACTGACTCTTATGTGTGCTAATCTAGACTTTGCAAGCACTCATGTTTAAGAGATAATGTCCAATTCCAACTTGAAGTGCCAACAAAAGTAAATCGATCGAAGAATGCAAACAATAAGAAGAGTTAGGGTCAACAAAAGCAAACTCGCGTGCCCGGAGGCCCTCCACGTCAAGTATCGATTAATTTTCTTTAAGGCATTCAAGATTGAGTGTGAGTTTGTTTTAAGCCCAAAATAAAAGTGTGTGAGATTCGATTTCAAGCACGCGCCCGAAGGCTCTCCACGTCAGTTGTTGTTCAATTTTAGTGCCCAAACTTGAAGTGTGATTGATTTAATCTAGAGTTTTGGTCATTTAAGAATTTTGATAAAGTTAAAGCAAACGTTCAAAAACCAAGTGAGTTAGTTAGATTGTGGAACATTTAACACCTTTTTCAAGTAGACCCATCCCCATAAATGGTGCTCAGATTGCAACCAATGGTTGAATTGATGGGTGATTAGAAAAGAGGTGAGTCCAATGAACTACTCAAATTGATTTTTGAAAATTTGTATTTAACTTAACAAAGTTTCTTAATTGTCCAAAAATTAAATTTTACCTAAATTGCATGTGAAAAAGAGTTTTGTTTTGTTCAATTTTAGAAGCTCCAAATAAAGTGTTCGATATTGCAATGGTTAATTGATCCTTGACATTCAAGATTGGATTTTTTGTTTTAAGCATGCATTCCAAGGAAAATTGATTTTAATCCATGGCATTCAAGAGTGTGTTTTGAGCAACATTCATTCAATGGAAAATGTGTTTATCCATTCAAGTTCATTTTAGCAACATGCATTCAAAGACAAATGATTAAACATTCAAGTTCATTTTTTTAGCCACATGAAAACCTGCAAAAAACATGGTTAGTGGTTTCATATGTGCTCCAACCTACAATGAGACAAAAAAAAGCGATTTAGTTAGTCACTCAAAATATTCAAAAATAAAAGCTTAACTATGGAAAAAAATTTTAAAACTTCTTTTGCTGTTTTTCCTATGCGTAAAAATGCTTAAAATGGTCTAAATCCTACGGAACCACTAAAAGTCAAATTTTGATTTATACTTTTTTTTTTTGAACTACAAAGTGCAAAAATAAAGATTTTAAAATAAAAATGCAACAAACACAGGCGAAGATGACAGTTTATCAGGTGAAGACGTCAAATTGCGGAGACGCCGAAACTCACAGATGATAGTTGATTTCTGGCGGCGGTGGAGACGACAATTGCTAGGCGGAGACCACAATTGACTGCTGGCGGTGGTGGAGACGACAGTTTGAGCTTTTGAAGCGGCGCAGACGACAAAATTCAAGCGGACATGCTAAAACTCGCAGACGCTAATCTGCGCAGACGCCAAAATTTGCAGACGACAGTTTGGGCTTTCAGAGATGGTGATTGAGCTCGCGCAAATGATGGTTGTGTAGGCGCAAACGATGGTTTATATTTCGCAAACGACGGTTGAGCTTGCGGAGATGACGGTTGAGTTTGCGCAGACGACGTTTTGCAGAGATGACAGACAGAGACGCCAAATTGCAGAGATGACAGGCGGAGACGACACTGCACAAAGGGAACCGATGGGTGTGAGTTTTTTTCAAAATTTTTTGTTTTCTTGGTTATTTTCGGATTTTAAAAGGTACGTCCTTCTCTTTAGTGCATCTTTCAACTTACAAAAAAAAAGCAAACATACCTTGCAACAACTCAAACAACAATAAACCATTAGATTGTTAATTCTTAAAAGCAACATGTAGATTGAAATGGATGAAAAAATAACCCATAGCAGGGTCCCACCGGGCGTGCCAAAATGTAGAACAAGATTTAGTGTGCAAAGAACATTAACAATAAGAGAAACATTCACAAACTAAAACTAAATTCACGTATATGCTTCGACAAAGAAAGCAAACAAGAAATGCAAACCTCAAAAGAGAAAACACTCCATGCTTCCTTGATTTTGTAGATGTGTCCTTTGATGTGGATGTATGCTCAATTGCTTGCCCAATTGCTTCAATGGTGGAGATGGGCAATGAAAAATTGGTAGCTTTGTGAGCTCTCAATTTGACATTATAAGGGTAAGATTGATGGCTTTGGTTCTCAAAATAGCATGGTAACTTTAGCTCAAAGATTGTTGTTTTTTGGCTTGGGATGGGATTCAATTTATAGGCTAAGGGCTTGAGGGATGGAGGGTTAAGATGCAAGGAGAGATGAAGGCTTAAGGAGGGCTAAGATGCACTCAAAGGGGAGCACATGGATTGTGCTTGTTTAGAACCAATGGGAAGGTGATACTTGTCACAAGGAGGATGAGTGTGAGAGGGTAGGGTAAGGGGTTGGTTAAAGGCATGATGAGTGGGGTTGAGTATGTAAGAGAGATGTAAGAGGGATGAGTGTGGAAGAGGGAAGAGTGTGGAAGATGGATGTAAGAGTCATGAGTGGGCTTGTAAGAGTCTTTTACGGTTTGTAAGAGCACTCATGACTTGGTGGTTGGGATTTTTGAAAGGAGACTTTGATTTGGTTTAGGAAAGTCTTAAACTTGCTTAGGGAATGTGAAAACATTAGGGGGGTGGATTAGGCTTGGGTTTAGGATTAGATTAGGGATGTTAGAGATGTGCAAGTGAATGACATTAATGAGGGTGGGTGAGTTAGTGGCTAAGCTTGGTTAGTATGGGTGGATGGGGTGGATTAGGCTAAATGGAAGATTAGGGATAAGTTAGGGGTTTTTAGATTTGAGGATTTTATTTATCAAATAGATTTATTTAATAAATGAGGATTTTTGGAATTAGATAGGAGAAAAGGATTTAATTGATAAATAATAGGTTATTTGATTTATCAATTAGGACTATAGATGATTAATTAAATTAATCAGCTAGGGGATGGCAAATGATTAATTAAATAAGAATTTAATTAATGATGCCTTTTTAGAGATAACTAAATTAGATTACCAAAGCAGTGTAATCAAATTTAGGTGTCTACACATCAAACCATCTAAACTACAATAGCAAACAACACACTGAATATAAACATCGCAGAGAACAAAAGCAACATCACAATGTACATAAATACATCTCAGGAACAAAACAACCAAACTAAGTATGCGGTTCCTCCCAACCGTCAATAGCATCATAAGACCATCGTGGATCCTAGCCATCTCCCGCGCGTAACATCCCAAGCCACCGACTAGATCATCGGTACTGTCGTAATAGGGACGTCACTACTAAAAACATGCAACAATAACAGTATAAGAAAATCTAACATGCTAGTGATAACGCATAAGATAATCCTACAGTAGATAACATCACCTATCACATGCTAAACAACCGTAAGAAATATATATACTACTAAAGAAAATCACATCATCTAATCATATGCTAAACATCATAATAAGGAAATGCGCCAAATAAAATGACATGATCTAAACATGGTATACAAGCATCCCAATGAAAGCATAAATCATAAGAAAGCATACTCCAGAACTCGAAGTACCAAGTGAAGACATCCAGCAACGGTCACACTAGGACAAAAGATCATCTCTGTACACCGATCCCTAGCAGTGGTGAAGGTAGCTATGCCTCCCAACCACGTGGTACCCGTAGGTCCACACCTGCCATGCTGATGGAGATAATGATCCAACCACAAACACACATAAAACACAACATCCATGGCTAACACTCACACCAAACAGTATGATGGCTACAACCAAGAACCTAAGACAATGCAAGGAGTACAGGTCCTGGTTAGACACTCAATAGGCTACTATGTAGGGACTAACATCATGGAGAGTCACTTGGCATCGAAAAGCCCAAGCTTGGATCGTGCGTTTCAACTCCTCAATGGAGGGCCCCACACACACATTTGATTATCTTAAGTTTTATTACCAGTCACACATTTTCTTTAATTATCACTTATTTAAAACTTCCTATCCTCCGCCAACCCTATGGGACTAAGGTCACCAGGTTGCAAGATAGAAGCCCCCTCCATATGCTACCCTACCCTACCCATGCTCATCCTACGACATGTGCCCGTGGGCATGCATACTCCCATCCCAACCCCAATGATCATAACTTTCGGCAAATCCATGAAAGATCGAGCCTCACAAGTCACCCAACAAATGTATGCACACGTACTCATGTGTGGCACACCACCATCACGAAGATCATAACACAAGGACATGAATGAGAACACAATGCAAAATAAACACCCAATCGAAAGCAACTCAAGAGGACAAATTCTACACGAATCCCAAAGCCAATAAAACCATACATCATGAAATCACTCAACCGGCCTCAATCTGAGAGTATGGATTCTACACGAATCCCAATGATGCAATAAGACCAAAAGTCATGAACTTACTCAACCGGCCTCAATCTGAGAGTGTGAATTCTACATGAATCTTAGTGCTCATGAAACAAAAGCAAAAGTCCAACAAAAACCATAACAAGTATAAGATCACTCAATCGAACACAACGTCGGGAGTACGGATGCAACACACATCCCAATGCAACATAAAAGTGCAAAAGTGGTCTGACTGATATCCAAATGGATCATCAAGGTCCACGACCCACATTGTGCTAAGAAAACTCGATAAAATAGGCAGGATGCAAAATGAGGTAAAAAATTCAAATTTTAGAAAAAATTCAAAATTAAAACCCATTTGGCCTTTGGGTTCAAAAATGCCAAAAATTCAAAAATAAATGAAATCGGACACCGTATGCAAAAACGGCCAACATAACAGCGTAAAATCCCAAACCCTCATTACAAAAAATAAGAAAATTTTCATACCCTCCCAACCGGGTAGAACTAACATACAGAAATGGAGGGGAACACTAGTTCTCAGCCTCCAACCAAATGGCTACCAAAAACAGAAGCAGAAACGGAGCAGAAACAATAAAACGAGAAAGCCCTACCTCACAGCCAATAGGGCAAAACAAGAATCTGAACCATAAAATAAAATGCCCGTAAAGGTGGCTAAAAATTGCAGCAATCCAAGGTTTCCTCGAGCTGGATCCAACGAGCTCAACCTCGCGACGATCCCACGCCCGTAGCTCCCACAATGAACAAAACAGTAAATCCTCATGAAGAGGATTTTGGGTTTTACTCTCCAACTTTCTAATTTGAAAGTGAGAATTGAGGAATTAAATTCCTCTTTGGATATTTATTCACTTTTTGGGTGAATAATCGATTAGGGCATTTAACTAGCCAATCTAGTTAAACCCCGAATCGACCCAAACAAAAATAGGCTATTCCTATAAATAGGAATTCATCTATGGCAAAGCTGCCAGAAATTAAAATGAATCAATTAAAAAGCCCAAAAACCAAAAAACACAAAAATCACCTTAAACAACTTTTGTGACAATGCGAACCTCTAAATGCACAAACACACTTACTGCTCTAATCACATAATGCAATGAGTTCGGATTTAATAATCACTGAAAGGTTTAAATTAGACATTTTAATAAAGGATACGTTGACCATACAAGGATGACATTGGTAAAATATGAAAGGCTGAATCACTAACTCCATGTGCCACTGCCAGGGATATAATCCTGCACACTAAACAACACGATCAAGTGAAATTGCATATAATAACATAGCCAAAGTAATAAATGCATTAAATCACTTAATTTAACCATTTATTTAATTATATTAAAATAATCTATTTACATCACTCACGTTTGTATAAAGCATAACAACGTAGGAATGAAGTAAATAACCATAGCATTAAATCCATCACATAACAAAATCAGAGGTATGTCCAAATACTAGATAACCAGATATCATCATAAAACACATTGTCATCTCAAAATGGCATCATAATGCAATATGATTTACTGAACAACATAGTAGTCTAAAATCTATGATACTAGAATCAAGATGTAATATCTGACCCTCAGGTCCTCTCAAATATAAACATAACATGAGTAACAAATATGTCTCTAATAAAAAATATAACAAGGTAAATGCCCGCAACACATAACCAAATAATTCCACAAGAACAATCCACTCTAATTACTTAAGCATTTAATAATTGTTGATTACTCTGCATTAAAAAATAAAAAGGCATTTAAAACACATAAGCAAACACAGTCATAAACATGACTAACCATTGCTACAGGAACCTAGTCCCGTGTAGCATGCTAATAGAACATAGTGCAATATCTGCACACATCTCAAGGTAATCACGGAACAACCTCATGATACCACATCAATCCTGGTAACCACTGGCACAAACCTTAGTGAACCAAAAATCACATCATAATCTCAAAGATCAGTCATAAGCATAAAAAAAGAAACTGATACAAAGACATAAATCCAAACACCTCAACGGTGTAGACCACTCAGGGTCACAATCATGATCCCATCACAACAAAAGATCAACAAGGTTGCATCCATCAGGACGACTTACAAAAGTCAAATGGGAGAGGCACTACACATATGTACATGTTGAACTTTTATGCAGATTACAGGTACCAGACATCGACTTCCTTGAATTGCGAGGATGAGTGTGTCTTATCATAGTATCTCAATGGTAAAAGAGGAGAGATAGATCTCAAGCCCAAATCCTAAACCTGAGCCAATTGTCCTAAAATATCAGACAAGTATATGAGTTATTTACCTTTCTAAATTCATCAAAGTGATGTGAATTCAAGATTTTAACTTTTGAGTTTGATTTGTACTTTGTTAGATGAGTTTTCTTATTGAGTTTGTGAGTTTGTTGTGATTTCCAGATATAATTAAATCAAACAAAGATATTATTAAATGATTTAATTAAACAAAAAATTTATAAAGAAAAATCAAAATTTAATTATATTTAATTAATTGAGAAATTAATTTAATTAATTAAGTAATTAATTAAATGGAATAAATAAATTTTAAGTTTTAATTAAAAGACTAATTTGGTGTAATTATATTTATTAAAATTAATAATAATAATTTTAGAAGTTGCATTTAAATGATGAACGTTAAATATTATTATTAGCTAAATTAATAAATAAATTTTCAAAAAGATGTGTTCTTATTTAATAAAAATGAAGTGGGAATAATTTAAATACATTTTATTCTAATTAAAGGCAAAAAGCATGCATGAGGGAATTAAATAAATTAAAATAATAAAAGAAGTGGCTTTTGCATGTTCATAAACCTGAAACACTATGATGAGTTATACTCTTTGTTAAGAGGTTAGAGCTCATTTCTTCACACATAGGTTTGGAAGAGCAATTTTTTGAGATTGGAAGACGAGATTTTTCTGAAGGATCTGAGAGATGAGAATTTGTGCAATCATCAAGATTTTGTTAGATTGTAGAATTAGATCGAGGTAGAAATTCTATAGAATTTATGGTAATAAATCTCTTGATATACCTCAGTCTTCTTTGTGCATGTTATATTGATTTTGTTATTGGAAAATGCATTTTAGATTGAAACCCCTATTTTATAAATAATTGTTCTTTGTTATTGAATCACTTGAGAGAACCAAAACTGAAAACCCTTATCAGATAATTTGAATAAAGGTAATTCATGGGTAGGGTTTCAAATCAAGAAATAATATTGTTTGAGCAATTCTAGATGCTTGAAATTATATTTCCTATCAAATACATAAAATAATAATTAATTACCATAGTAATTAAAAATTAGTTTGGTAATTTTTCAGGAATTTTTTTAAAAAATAAAATATTTTTTTATGTTGCATTGAGAGGCAGGCCATTACTCCCACCCCCTTGACTGTGATTGCAACTTGGTTGTGAAGGCAACCAAGACTACCATTGGTAGCCAAGCTACCACAACAATGGAGGCTGCATAAGCAACCACAATTGCAAAGGCGGCCAAGGCTGCCACGATAACAAAGGCCCAAGTGACGACCCAACCATTAATAAGGGGTTAAAACTTTAAAAAAATCTTATTTTTTCTTTTATATATACAAATATAAATGATTAAATAAAGGTAAAGGTAAATTTAGTTTATATTGAAAATAATTATTTATTTTAAGTATTATTTAATTAAAAATTTAATTATATTTGAATTTTAATTATTATTTAATGCTAATTAATATTAGTTAATTAAATGTAATTATTATTTAATATAATTATATTTGAATATTAAATGATATTTAAAAAAAAATTCTTTGTATACTTGATTTTCTTTTCAAAAAGAGACATTTTATAATTAAGGTATTTGATCATTGAACTAAGAGGATAATACATAGTTATTAGACAAATATGGCTTTTTTTTAACAATGAAAATTGAACTTTTATTTTGATCAAACTAAAATGGGGAATTTTATCAATTGAGTACTTTGGCAAATGAAAATCCCAATTATTACTCAAATCAAACTTTGAGAATTATTATGGAAAACTAAAATGGTTGAATAACTACACTTGTTCTAATTGCATGGTGAGATATTATTAATGGAAATTGAGAAAACCTAGTATTTTGATTAGTTAGGTATGTTTACCAGAGGCTTGGGAAGTCTTTGATTTATGATGTTGTTATTTAATGTTGTTAGTCACAATTATTTCATTCCCAACCATTGTGATACTTTCACGTGTTTTCGTGATGAGACCGAGTTCCTTTTTGTAAGCTCATGTATTGTGATTTTCTCGATGTAACTTATGAGGCTTTCAATCAATTATTTATTGGTGCTTTCTAGTTGATTATATATGAATGAGGTGAATAATGTGATTTTATGATATGTACTTTTTATGAGCCTAGGGTAGGTTATCTATGTGTATGTTGGGAAGTGGGTTGCAATGGAGGTCAGAGCCCTAAAGAGGCTGCCTGGGTAACCCATTGTAAACTTGTAGTATTAATAAGTGATAATATTTCATTAATTGGGTTAAAATTAATTAACAAGAGTTAGTATATTACCTTTCCCATGCCTCAAGTGTTAATATAGGCTAGGATGGGAGTAGATAAGATGCTTGGTTGCGACCTTGCCTCATTAGTATGTCTTGTTTGTAAGAAATGATATTGATGCTGCATAGAGTCACTAGGGGGCCAGAGTCTAGAGAGGCTACCAGGGTAACCTTAGAGATAAGTCATGTGATGACACTTTACTGCATTTATATTAGGTTTCCTACATGTCTTTTTTGCTTCTAGGATTAGATGTTACTTGTGTACTTGATACCTTTTAGATAGATTGCTATTAATATTCCTTGACCTAGATTCTTGTTATGACTTTTAGATTATTATCCATTTGGGACTTGGGATTATCTCCTCAATAGTGGGAGAGGTCGGGTGGTAGTGTTTCTTATGCCATTGAGATCTGATAGATGGATGCCGATGCTAGATGTTCCTTGTATAGTTTCTCTATTCTTGTGATTATGCTCTATGATCATATTCTAGTTTAATGTACTTTTATTATTTGAGATCCTATGGGATCTTGTATCTTATCATGATGTATAATCTATTAGCATTTCATACCATGTGACTTGTATAGAGGATGATTATGTATTTTGGTTATGCCATGTGGCATCTTATGCACTTGTATATTCTTTCATGTATTTTTGTACATGTGGTTATTCTGTGACATGGACTTTGTTTACTTATCAGATTTATTCTTATTAAAACTTATGTGTGTGATTCAATGTTATGGAACCCTTGAGAGATGTAATTCTTATTTTTTTGCTTATGTATGTGAGTTTTTGCTTCCTCTATGTTATCTCTTAATTATTTTAAGCTTAATTTTTCTTTTTGCAAACATAGTGACATTATAAGTTAATTTATCTTGGGTTCCCTAGTAGGGCATTACATGCCCAAAGTGAAACTAATATAAATATGGTGTAGAGTTCGATGGGAACTCTTAAAGAGATATCATTTCATCATAGAAATATAAGCTTTCAAAGTCTTGGGTGTGTATTTGAAGATGTAGATGGAAGACAACTAAGGGTTTGAAACTAATGTGCAAAGAAATGAGGATAAACTCATAGTAGGTCCCCATCTAAAAAAAAAAGAATCTAATTAAAAGTCTTAGGGTAGTTGCCATTTTGAATGTAGGATCTTCTTGAGAGAAAGCTTATGAATTCATCTCAACCACATGTAGGTAAAACCCATAAAATCTGGCGTCTTGAAGAAGAAGTTGCGACATAATAAATATCAGTCAAGGAAAGAAGTCAAAGCACATGGTTGTAGGAGAATGATAATGTTTGTCTATAGTGAATTCCACATAGATAGAGAATGTTTGAATGCCAACACTATAAGAAGAACATTGTATATGATTTATTTTACACAACACTCATCCCTTCCAAAGCATATGTTCATTGTTGTTTCATTAAGAAAATGAAAGCTTCAAGGCATTCAATGAGGGAGTTTGAATTCTTGGAGAGTATGTGTAATTACCCATGCCTCACCTCTAGCCCACACACAAATGAGGCCTAGGTGGAATTTGGAACAAACATCCCAGTCCAAGAAACCTCAAGATATAATGTTTTGAAAGAAAAACTCATAGAGCTCCCCGAATTCTCATTCATCTCTGCCCTTGTCTATGCCACCTCATGACATGATAAATTTGTAGGTGGGTGTAGTTGCAACAATATAAATTTAATGTGAATATGAAACATTAGCTTGCTAGTGACTTGGTTGACCAAAATACCTCATACTGGAAATGTGTTAATCTTTGGTAAAATCTGGATGTTAGATATGGTAAAGACTTGGGAAGTTAAGTTTGAAGGGATACAAAGTGTTTGATAAAATGTCTGACAGACTTAAAGTCATTGTAGACAAAGAGTGTTATGTAGAGCCTCCCAATATATGTTCCTATGGTCTTGATCAAGTGGGAGATGGTTGCACAATACCTCTAGGAATCCTAGAAGCTCAATCTTGAATTAGTTAAAGTGATTGGACACCCAAATTAAGGATCAACAATACCAATCTTTGGTGAAGACATGTTAAAAAAAATTGTGGTAATATGGGAACCAATTCAAGTATGAGATAGAATTACTAAGCATATCAAAGGTGTAGTGTACATAGAAGGTAGAAAAACTATTGGAATAGATGCCTATGAAGGGAATGATGGAGTTTTGGTGTTTGTCAGGAGAGGAATGTTTAAAGTACAAATAGAGGCCACAATCTTCACTAAATGAAACTCTGGGAAATAAAGCAAAAGAAGAATGGGTGAACTTGAATTCACATCTCAAAGCACATCCTTACATTCATGCTACAATGACTTATCAAAAAGATCATTAGTTCTAACAATGATTTCATTATTATATATAATTTTGCACAAGTCATTGGAATAAAATGAAAAGTGTGACAAGTATCTTGGATAAAGATGTGAAAAAAGGTGTTCCATTGATTCCATCAAACAAAGAAATTAGAGTTAACATAAAAAATTAACTTGAAGGATGAAATATAAATATTAAAGGCCATATTATGCTCTTATCATAAAAATCACTCTTCCTAATATTGGTGATACCATCCTAGGAAACCTCAGCTTGCAAGATTTTTGGTCATCTCTGAAAAGTGGTGACATGACCTCCTTAGCTACAAAAATATTGGAAAGTAGATTAGCTTGAGAAGGAGGTCGTCCCATCTCAGCACAATGTCCCAGATTGGTATTGGAATGTATGAAAGCTTATCACTTAGACACCAGAGAAGTGATTGCATCAATAATAAGGTAATAATTTAGTTGGATCTAATCTCTATTGCCATAGCCTTTCTATTATCTTCCAGAGAACAATATGCTGACATAGACAAAAGGATGGAAAAATAAAATTATGTTGTAAATCAAACCCATTACCTAAACACCATTTCTAGAGCATGGTTCTTGTAACCAAGAAAAGGTAAATCTCAATTAGCAAAGTTCATTCACAGGTCATCATTAAAGGAAGATGTGGAAAACATGATAATTCTTCTATGTAGAATAATGAGACTTAGGGACTTAGAAGAGTTTGAAGGCTATATTTTTTGTTTATCAATATGATTTATGAAGGGAAACAACACATTACAAAGGCTAAGCTTATCAGTGACAGCCTTCACAAGAAACTCTCAGAGCTTCAAACTAATGATTACTTCTACATGACTTCTCACCTCTTCTATGATATAGCAAGTATGAAAATTTGGTTTGGACTTAATACACAAAGTATCTATGATGATGTAAATGTCATTTATAATTACCTCCCTTAGTTGTAGTATAAGAATAGCCTACATCATTTGAACAACTAAGCGAGGTAAAATTTAAAAAACAATGGCATATTACAATATGCCAACTAGATATAAGCAAACTTCAAAAACTATAACTTCAAAATAGAAATGTTGAACAATCTATTCCAATTGCTTCTTCACCTACAATAGTAGATTCTCATGATTTTTCTCCTCTGAAGATATCATTGATTGAAATCACACATGTGGATAATTAGTTGTCCAACACTAAATATTTAATGGTGATGATTAAGCATCAAGCATATAATGACTGAAAATGAGTTTGCAAAAGAAGAAGAATGTAGTTCAAGTGGTTCCACCTCCATTTGATATGATTTCTGGTTTTCTCCAAAAAGCACCCAAAGTGAAGAGAACTAAGGTGATGTTTTGGTTAGCCATTAATGAATCTTCATAAAATTTATGTGTAGATATAGCAAGACATATAATAGAGAAGAATTTAGAAGAAACTACAAAATTAGATTTCACTTTGAGAAAATTAGATCTTGGTCCATCAACCACTAAAGGTGATTTTTAGAATTTTGAGTTGCCTAGGCATAAATATTACAAACAAAAAAGAAAGAAAAGGAACAACTCAAGGAGAAGCTTCAAATGTTGATATCTTACATTAACTCAGTAAGAAATTCTTGTGAGGCCCAAACAATAATTACTTCCACAACTCTAATAGGTCTTGAAGGTATTCTTGATCACACTGTGGTTGAAAACATAAACAAATACAAGTCTCACAACACGATAGTAGAAGCATGGATAAATAGAATGATAGAATACACTTCAAAGTTCATAAAAAGAGTGAAAGAAATATGTGGGAAAGTCATTACATAGGAATAAGAGATGTCCAAAGAACTTGGAAACAACAAGGAACAAAAAGTTGTCTAACAAGGAGTAAACGATGAATTGTAAGAGATGTTGAAGGTGGATATAAATATTAATCCTTGAAAAAGTTATTGCTAATCCAAATGAGAATTAGGTGCACATGTAGAGTAAGAGTATTAACTAGAAAGTAGTAAACATCAACAAATGGAGTGCTAAATTTGGAAAATTGATAACTATGTCTGAACAGACAAGAGTGAAAGTCTTGGAAGAAGTGGTCTCTATTATTATAGGTGGGGTAATAATGAGTGATCTTCAACACATCGATTGTCAATTTCTTTTAAATTCCTTCACTATTAGAATTTATTCAGAGATAGAAAATTGAGTGTCAGATGTTGAAATTATGAAGAAGCTCAATCTAGTCTATGGAACTCTTGAAGATTTGCAAAATTTCAACATATCAATGTGAATTAGAAGAGATATAGGACAAATACTACACACCCAAGCTCAGAATGGAGAATATTTTCATTCCTAAGTATGGTTGAATGACACAATCCTTGATGCTTACAAAGGTTTTAGGAACAAATCTATAAGATATTGGTTGATGGACTCCAACTGTGAGAGATTTTAGTGGACGAATATATACAATTTCATGCATTTTTGATGAACTTTGGATTTAGTCATATTTTTAGATATTTTCCTTGTATAGGTTAGATTTTGCAAGGCTAATTAACCTCACTAGAAACATGTGATTAAGGGATAGTTACACCATAGAAGAGGTAGTTACTTGAACCTAAATTCTATATGAGGGATCATTTTTCTTTGTAAAAGGACTTTTTGAAACTTTATGAATTGAGAGAATAACTTTTTCATCAAACTAGTATCACTTCATGTATTGAAAATCAAGTAAATTTGATGATATTTTAAGAATATTTTTGGTTTTTCAAATATTATCAATTGTATTCATCGTATGAGAATATAAAATTTCATAGTTTCTCTTTTGTAAAGACAAATAGTCAATTGAAATTTGTCCTATGTGGTCAAGTACCTTTTCTTGGTAGCATGAAACTGTGCCAATGATGTAAGAAGTCAAAGTTGCTTCATTTGATACCTATATTAATAGTTGATTGGTATTCTTGATAGAGTATGAATATTTCTTGGTTTGAGTTCTTGTTGAAAGTTTTTACATTCAATTAGCAAGAACATGCAAAATAAACCTTTATTTTTCTTCACTTTCTAAATTTAAAAATAAAAAAATTTACATCCTACAAGGGAGTTGCCCCTCTCAATGAAGAGGAAGGTCACATATCAAGTTCCTATCCAACTATTGGAAATAGATTGCCACATATATTCCATTGGGATAATTTGCATAATTTTCAAGTGACAAATCTATTTACCAACATGCACAAAGAGACATGATAGATCAACACAAAAAATGCATCACTAGAGAGAGAATGAAGGTGAATCCCATTTGAAGAGAGCATAACCTTAGCCTATAGTTGATGTAGAATTGGGTCCATCCTTTAATGCTATTAATTTTCGATACAAGCCTTTGCACATGGGCCTAAGAAAAATTGGTAGCTTCTATTTGAAATAATTGTATAACATGGGAAGAGAAAAGGTTGAAAACTCCATTCTTTCAAGCTCTTCTCTGCTATACTTGCATAAAAGTACTCTCTTTTCCTAGCCCCTGCTTTGGTACAATATAAAATTTAGCAGCCCAATCTATGATATATATTAAGGATCTAATAGGGAAAAAGAGAAAACTTATTGTCTTTTACAAAAAGGAAAAAAATAGAGACATATTGAACAAGAATAAAATTCAATCTCTCATTCCATAATCGTTTACAATATGCATAATAATGCATAATTTATAAAAAAATTAAACCATCACTAATAAAACATGCAAAATACATGAACATAAAACAACTTGAACAAAAGTTTAAGACCTAATAAATGATGAAAATGATGACCATCATAGAAACATCCATAAATGCTAAAATCACTACTCAAACATATGTAAATTATAGATTAGGATAAAATGATTCAATCAATTAGAAGTAACTAACACTAATAGATTCAAAGTCTCTTCTTTGGTATGTGTTGGAGAAAAATGCTAAGCCACAATTCTCTTCATCGTGGCATGAGATACCACCACTTTAAAGCATTTTATTGTGGTTATGATTCAACATATGTCCACAATATTTTTCTTGTCACAAAAGATTTTGTTTTTCCTTTTTCCTTTTATTTTATTTTATTTTCCCCTTAGTTAGAATTAAGGGGGGTGTTAGTGTTTAATTCCAACTTCTTGGTAAATTGGAACTCTAATGGTGACTTTCTCATGCTTATTTCCAAACTAACGATACTAATTAGATAGTTTCCTGTAAACAACTCATGCATGTTGGTGATAACTAAAGCTCTTACCGTAGTTTTCTCTTGCAAACAGTGGTTTAATATTATACAAAGCATCCTTGATATGCTTCTTGTATCTATCAATGATTAATTGAATTCATTTTTCAACAACTCTGTCTTTTTCTATTTTTTTATGCAAGTTATTTTTTGTATTTACTAGCTAGATCTATGCAACCATAGCTGCAAAGTTCTACATGTTATCATAGCTTAGACTACTAAGAAAAGAAATGTAAGTTTTTTCTTGCAGGTGTAACATATTAGAGCTCAAAAGAATAGAGTTTTCAACCTTTTATGTTCTTATGTCATGCAATTACTTTGAATTGAAGCCACCAAATCTTCTTAGGCCTAAGGGTAGAGGCTTGCATCAAAAAGTCATCGAACTAGAGGTTGGACCCGATTCTACATCAAAGATAGGCCAAGGTGATGCTCCTACTACATGGGCCTTACCTTAATTTCCTCTTTATGTAGAGATTTTATTCCTCTTCATGCTAATTCTTCCTTAGTTCCATATTAATCAATTTTCCCTTTTAAACATTTGACACTTGTATTTTAAATCAATAAATTGTTCTTGCATGGTTGATTAGTGTCATTAGGGCCACTTATAAAAATTCATGTGTCCTTCATCCTTGAATGATAGATGTTTTTGCCTCTATTTTCCATCTTTTATTTGTTTGAGGGAGCTATGCATATTATTGTCTATTGTATCTTTGATTTGATTGACATATATTTTGCCTTTATTTGCCATCTGTTCATTGTTCAAGTAGTGTTATTGGGGACACTCATATAGGTTGATCTTGGTCTTCACCTTGGTTTCAGAGGAGGTTCTTTATTCAATACTATGACAGTTACCATTCGATAGATGTCCACAATTTTTCTTGTCACAAAAGATTCTCTTATATATTTTTGTTGGAGTTGAGGAAAGCCAACTCCGAAGACGCCAAGATCACCTGCATGCGAAACCTGTCAAAGAGAAGCCATAGAAGGGAAGAGCATGGAGCACGGGCAAAAAACCCTAAACGGACATGAGAGCCATCATAATGAAAACACAAGAAGAAATGTATTTACAATAATGTGATGTTGTTGTTGTTAAAATACAATGAGAGAGAGCCTGAATATAAAGAGCTCATGGAAGCTTGTAGAACAAGCTGGAAGGTGGTAGAAGATAAGTGTGACAACAAGAAGGGAACAAACTCCCGTGTTGTCACCAACTAACCACAACATGCATTAAATATAAAATATTAAATAAATGCATGACCTAAGTAAGCTTAAGCAATAGAATAAATAATTAATAATTAATTATTTACTCTAACACCCCCCCTTAAGTGCAACTTAGGGAAATTCCTTAAGCTCACAAAACTAAGATGAAATGCATAATGGGTCCCGGCAACGAGGCCATGTTAGGTACCCATGTACAATGCAAGAAAATGCAACCTTTGTAAGCAGGGAAAGAGAGAAAACCACATGGGAAAAACCCTCCCCCAAAAAGAGGTAAGAACCTAGTGAAGAGCTGAAGAAGTCTCCAACTAGGGAAATTCTCCCCTAAAACAGGAACAAGAAGTGATCATGAAGAAGCAGCATCACTGAAGCATGAAGAAGTCGCAAATCTGCCAAACTGCTGATCTGAAAAAACCTCCATGGAAGAAGAAGGCACGAACTGAGCATGTCTATATGGTAGATGATCCATCTCACTGAAATGCATAGGTAGCCAGCCACTGCAATCGCCTTGTATATAGGATCAACCACTGAATACATAGTTCACACTATCAAACCATCAAACCATGGATGCATTAGAACACAACATAACCCCCCCTTAATGCAGACGGGGTGTGATGACAGGCAACTGAGAAGGTGAGCCAAAATCTCCTGCAAACGAACCAAGAACGAGGAAAGAGGAAAAGAGATACAGACACCGATAAAGACACGGTCTAACTGACTCTGCATGGGGCTAATGTCATGGAAGGGACACTCACTTGACAAAGGGAGAATGCCTAAAACAGCAAACAAATAATCCCCCCCATGGTGCTTTATGAAATAGTGCATGCACAGCTGACTCAAAACAACGTTCATGACTCCCGAAATACAAAAGTGACAATTTATCTCAGTGCGAGAATAAAAAGTGCTTCAAAAAGATAGCTACAATGATCAAAACTAAAAAAGAGCTAAACCAAAAGAAATTACAGCCGAAAAGAAAGCAAACCATGCCAGGAAAATGATCCTCAGGCCTAAAACACTCAAAATATCCACCATAGAGCAAAAACACCAAAACTATGATAGAAAGAGCAGAGGCCAAAAACAAAGAAAAAGGACTACTTTTCTGAAAAGTACACAGAACCAGCTTTCCAGAAATATAAATTTTCAAAAAATTGACATGGGATGTAAAAGATATGCATGCCGAAGTCAAAAATAGGACTTCAGACTTCAACAGAAAAAATGAGCAATAAAAAAGCATCAAAACCAAAAAATACCTACACCAAAATCTTTGTCTCGGAACTAGCTTTCCAGCGCTTCTTTTGGATCGAAAAAATACCTCCGTATGCAAGAGTTATGGCCAAAAAACCAAAGGTAGGTCCAAAAGCAATCGGGAGAGGTGCATGCAAGGGCTGATGCAGCGCTGACGTCAGCAAGTCAGATGATTAAATTTGACAATTTGGTGGCCATCGCAGCAAAAAAGAGTGCCACATGGCATTGCCACGTGGCAGGGGTGACGTGGCAGGTCCACGTGGCGCCCATGCCACGTGTCAGCCCCGCAGTGGCTACAGATGCTGACGGTGCTGTCGGGCTGAGCAGCTGGCGGGCGGAGGCGGCCGCAGGGGTGGCAGAACTGGGAGGAGGTGGCCGCAGGGCGGCGAAGACAGAGGAGCCGCCAGCGGAGGGCGGCGGCCGGGAGGCGGCTGGGCCGCGGTGGAGCGCGGGCGGCGCTGCCTGCTGCGGGCTGCGCGCAGGTGGCGTGGCGGCGGTGCGCCCCAAAAAGATTTTTTTTTTTTTTTTCAAGCCGTGCGTTCGTACGATCCGTACGGCAGCGACCCTGGAGGCCTCAAAAATTTGCCAAAATTGCCCTGTCTCCAAAAACGATAAGTTTTATATGAATCCTAACTGCAAATGGCCTTCCAGATCCAATGGTGATGTCCGTTTGGTCCCAAAGTGCTCCAAAAAATTGCTGATCCCCTGATTTGAAGAAAAATTGTACAAACAAACTAGGGTTTGTGACTTCAAATCACAGCTTCAAAATTTCTTCAACGAAGCTGCAGCAGGAAGGCTCTGATACCATGTTGGAGTTGAGGAAAGCCAACTCCGAAGACGCCAAGATCACCTGCATGCGAAACCTGTCAAAGAGAAGCCATAGAAGGGAAGAGCATGGAGCACGGGCAAAAAACCCTAAACGGACATGAGAGCCATCATAATGCAAACACAAGAAGAAATGTATTTACAATAATGTGATGTTGTTGTTGTTAAAATACAATGAGAGAGAGCCCGAATATAAAGAGCTCATGGAAGCTTGTAGAACAAGCTGGAAGGTGGTAGAAGATAAGTGTGACAACAAGAAGGGAACAAAATCCCGTGTTGTCACCAACTAACCACAACATGCATTAAATATAAAATATTAAATAAATGCATGACCTAAGTAAGCTTAAGCAATAGAATAAATAATAAATAATTAATTATTTACTCTAACAATTTTGAGGGAGGGATTTACTCCCACTAGTTTTCCCTCTTTCCTCTATCCTTTTGTTGGATTTTTTGATTCTCCTTAGTTAGAATCAAGAGGGGGTATTAGTGTACATTAATTCCAACTTCTTGGTTAATTGCAACTCTAATGGTGACTTTCTCATGCATTGAGTTATTCCCAAAGTGAGATTGTTAATTAGATAGTTTCCTGCTAACAACTCATGCATGTTGGTGATAACTGAAGCTCTTACCCTAATTTTCTCTTGCAACTTTATAATTTTCTATTCTTTTATGCAAGTTATTCTTCTTTTTCCTAACTAGATATATGCAGCCATAGATGCAAAATTCTATAGATATGTAGGGCTACAACAATAGTTTGGATTCTATTCATTCCTTAACTATGATATTTAACTACATTGTAAATTGTTCTCTTTTATAACAAAGTATTTGAGGGTGCACCAAAAAGCACGAAGGCTACTATTATTAGACAAAAAAATTAGGCTACAACATCACAATGTATTCTAGAATTCTCTCCTTACTTGCATACTTGGAAACTTAGCACATCCTACAATCATTTTACTTTATCCATTTATTACATATCTTTGATTCATTCTCTCAAAAAATATTCTATATAATTTAATTGAAATCGCTACTGTGTTCTAAAGCTCCAATTCTGGCATACATAGATAGAGAGATGACAATGGTTATTGCATGTTTCTTTACACCTACCAATTGTATTTTTTCAAGATTTCTGATTCCTTTCTACTAGACTCACTTTGTGTATATGACATAGTCATCTCTATGAGCATAGGGGATTTTAATTTTTTCTCTATATGGACCGGATGCATCTATTCTAAAGTTGAAGATTCCTCTCAATATATTTGCCATGTGTGTATATTATTTTTGGTAGAGGTAGAATATTTTGACTCCTTATGAGGATATTTTTGAGAGATATTCAAATTGTAATTCTCATGGCTCTATCATTTCTATTCATGAATGCCAAAGTATGAATACAAAAAATAGAGATGAAACTAATGAACAACAAATAAGAATAGATAGAGAAAATAATTTATCTTTGGTTCACCATAACTCGTGGCTACATCTGCACTTTTAGAAAAGGAATTATATTAATGATCAAAATTTCAATTTTTACAATAGATAGAATAACATATATTTATAAAATTTGATCAACTAAAGAGACATTTTAATTTGAGGGAAATCCCAAGGTAATCATTGGGCTTCACTGACAAATCAATCTCGCACCCGAAGACAATGAATGCTTCAATTAATTAACCATTCCCCTTTTCTAAATGTTGACTTATTTTTTTTAACAAACCCAAGAGAAGTTCTTGTAGATTCAAACTTCTCCTTGGGAATAACCTTCGTCAACATCTCTGCTGGATTGATCTTTGTGTCAATTTTTGGAACTCTTAATTTTCCTCCATCTACCACATAACAAACATAGTGAGAATGTTTGTCAATATGTTTAGACTGGCACTGAGAGGAATGATTGTGAGACATAAAAATAGTGTTGTGAGTATCACAAAATAAGATAATCATCTTGTTGCTAATGTAAATCACTAAACAAGTGTTGTAACCAAATCATCTCCTTAGCACCTTCAGAAAGAGCCAATTACTCACCTTCAATAGAAGAAAGAGTAACAAATTTCTATAACATTGAGGCCCAACTAATTTCAGCCCCAAAAAATATGAAAGAATATCTAGTAGTAGACCTACATTTATCAAGATATCCAACAAGATCAGAATCAGTGAAACCTTGTAGGATCATGATTACCACAAAAAATATGCATATTCAGAAGCACCGATGAGGTAGCATAATATCCATTTAACTAATTCCTAATGAGGCTTACCAAGATTTCTCATAAATGTACTCACAACTCCCAGCAGATGAGAAATGACGTGTAGAAACCATAGCATACGTAATGCTACCAAGTGAAAATTTCTAAGGAATATATTTCATAAAGTCTTTATCCTCTTGTGTTTTCAAACATCAATCAAAATATAATTGGAAATGAGTAGCAAGAGAAGTAGAGAAATTTTTGGCATCAATCATACCAAACCCCTCTACAAATTTGTCAATATATGGTTTTTATGATAACACAAGAACCTTGTTTTATCTATCTTTCATGATAGTCATTCCAAGAATCTTCTTAGAAACCCTAAATCTTTAATGTAAAATCAAGTTGCTAATTCTTTCTTTAGATTACCAACAATTCATGGAGAAGAAATGACAACTAACATATCATCAACATAAAGTAGAAGAATAATAAACTCACCATTGAGAATCTTTTTGTAGTACACATGCAAGTCTGATTCATATTGAGTATAGTTATCTTCAACCATGAAATGATCAAATTTAATGTACCACTATCTTGAGACTTTCTTAAGCTCATATACTAATACATCTGAGCCAAATTTGTACAAATATTCATCATTTTTATGAGGCCAATCTTTCAATTAAATAATGAATCTCAAAAAAATTATTTTGTCAATTTTTTTTGCTAGTATCGACAATAAAAAATAGGCATCGTATTGTCGATGAAACTTCATAAAAAAATGTTTATTTCTCTTAATCACTTTAGGGTTTCCTTCCAATGAACTAACATCACAATTGTGATAAAAAAACATTGAGCGTAACAAATTTTACATTAGATAGACACCATTCTTTTTGACATCTAGATTGAAATGTTTCATTGTTAGTTTCATCAAATTTGTGACAAAATGTCCATTGGAGGTTTTAGGGCCCAAGGGACCAAAAAAAAACTAGTGACACTAGTGAAAAGGAAGGAATGTAATACAATATTAACTTACACATTTGAACAAAGAGGGAGACTCAGTGTTCAAAATCATGAGATTCTAAGAAGAGATTTTAGTGGGATCTAAAAAGTATCATATCATGTATGAAAATGAATTGAATCTTCAAAACATAAGGATTCAATTCATTTTCACACACAATATGATACTTGTCAAATCCCACTCATACCTCTTCTTAGAATCTCAAGATTCATGACACTAAATCTCCCTCATTTTCACTATTGATGAGTTGTGCAAGTGTTACTCATTTTTTTGATTACATGATCAACAAAAGACTCCAAGAAATTATTTTGGTCCCTTGAGCCCTAAAACCTCCATTCCTACAACTAAACATTATTAAACTGTGATTTTAGGGATTCAAATAAATGATTTCATACCTTGGATTTTTGGAATAATGTTGTACAACTCATAGCATATCTAGACTTGAGATATGTCCCATCTCTATTGGAATTACCCCCTTTATGTTTTTTGAGGATAGATTTATGTTAAAACCATATGAATTTTTCTTGTCATGCTAAATTTGACTAGACCATGTTAAAGTTATAACTATTGTTCATAGTAGGAATCTTATATTTTTGATATAGGTTAGAACTTACAAATAATTAAGGTTTCCAAGATTCTCAAAATTTAAAGGCATCTTTCAAGTTAGGAAATTTCCATGGACATTTCTATGAAGCGCATACAATTAGCATACAAACTTAGAGAACTTAAGGAATACATTTTTATAGAAAACATACATTCACATTGTACAACTTATAAATAATTAAGAACAACACATGAATTGACGTTCTCTATAATAGGACCTTCAAGGTGATTCTTAGCCAACTTTATGGATGCGTAAAAATATTTTGATGTTTTCTCTTACATGCATTTATCACACTTGTAAGTGCATCTTTATAATTAAATCTCTCATTTAGGACATAATTTGGATTTTCTTTCTCTTTCTTCTCTCAAGGGTCCATTATCCATTTGTTATTCAATTAATGATAACTAAGTAGGAATCATAGGAATCTTTTCATCTCCCTCCTTCATTTATCTATAGATTTCATTATTGTATGATGCATTCTTATCTTTGGCTATGGAAAGCTTTGTTACATGGATGATCGTGTGTCTATTTCCTAGAAAATATATTTTTATACCTTGGATAGTAATGTTTCTTATTTAATAATAATCTATAATTTACTTCATTAGTGATATATTTTCTAAAATTTTAAGTTGTTTAGAGTTGAGTATCCTATGATGTTTCTTTCTTTAATCATCTATGATGTTGCATTATTATATAATATTTCTTGTGAGATATGACATGTTTGCATTTTGTACACGACCATCAGTTGTTTCTTACAATTCATATTTTATGAGATGTTCTATAATCTTACCATAGCTTTTCTTTCTTGTCTTAAACTTGGTGGGCAAGGTTCCTTTGTACATTATCTCTCTCTCTCTCTCTCTCTCTCTCTCTCTCTCTCTCTCTCTCTCTCTCTCTCTCTCTCTCTCTCTCTCTCTCTCTCTCTCTCTCTCTCTCTCTCTCTTTGTCTAAGGATTGAGTTTCCTTAATACAATGACATTTCTTTATTATGTGACATTCTTTTCCTATAAAGAATCATGTCTTGATAATGACTCTCTCATACAATAGGTGCATGTCCTTGCTAATCACCTCTTAATTATTTGAAAAACTATGTTCATTATAAATATTTTCCCTTCCTATGTTTTTCATCCTTCTTCTAATGATCCTTATTCCACCTCTACACAAGGGGCTAAATAGGTGCGTCCTTCTTCTTGGATGATTTATCTTTGTTCATGAAAATCCTCTTGAAGATAGATGTCTTGTACACAAGATATCTTCCTTTCAATGGCCTCTTACCATTTATGACATATCCTTTCATAATATATGTATATTCTTAGCTTATAAGAGTCCATGCTATTTGCTAAGTTTATGCCATACATTTTTGATAAATAACATCTCCTTGTTGATAGAAGTAGTTATCCTTGATTATCTTGCTCATGATATCTATGGCTACATAGTCATCCCAAGGAGGGGGGCATATATATGCCCTCTTTGTACATAATTTCCATAGAACACAAATATGGATTCTAAGTATGGCTTGGAGTACTTTAGCCTTGTCTGCTAGGTATGATTTCTAGGTCACCCTTTAATCTATGCATTGTGGCTTCATGTCTCTTTTACACACAAGAAAATATGCTACAACTTATATATATGGGTAAAACATGCATATTTGCTAAATCATCTATAGGTATAAGTGACATCTCTCCATCCCAAGGAAACACATCTTTTTGTTTTTGCTAAATCCTCTATGGGTATTAGTGATACTTCTCCTTCTTGAGGAAACAAGCCCATTTTGTTTTTTGCTAAATCCCTCCCAAGGTAATGCAAGCACATTTACACTTTGTAGTGATACCAATAAATTGATGTACGGGTGGACACATACACACATACACATTGTATACATAAGCAACTAACGAGTGCATAGGAGTGATTAATGGGCACATAAACCCATTAGACCATTTGATCCTAGTTTTTGTTTTTGTTTTTCAAGATTGACTATTAGGCACACAAACATGTTAGACCATTCAATCCTTCCTCTTTGTGATTCACAATAAGGAACACAAGCCTTACTAGGAAAGATAATCACTCTCTCTCTCTCTCTCTCTCTATGCTTTAATGTTGGTGGGACATAATCATGAGGGACATAGTCCTTCGTGGTTCACTTGCCTTTCCTATATAGTCTCTTAACTCCCAAATATGATATTAGTGAGTGATATGTTTCCTTAGCTAAGGTCTCCTTCACTAGTTGATTTGGGATTTAATACTAACCCTTTTTGTGTCTTTTTGGCTTTGTTTTCCTTTTGTTTTCTTTGGATTTTTTTTTTCTTTGTTTTCATGCTCTTATGCATGAGAATGGAGTTAGGATCCTAGGTTTGGGGGCTTATTTCCTTAATCTTAATGATGTTCTACCTTGATGTTACATTATCTCTCTTCTCTTCCTTCCTTCATCGAGAGTATGACTTGCCTCATAGTCTTGCTAAAGTGGGGGCTAAATGTACTGTCTAAAAATGGAGACACTTTATTTTAAGAAATTATTTCCCCTTCTTAGCATGATTTCAGTATTTTTTAATCCTCTCCTCTTCGATTTCATGCTTCTTTGTCATCTCTTTCTCTTCAACATGGTCTTCTAGGTGTCATTTTATACCCTTTTGACCATATCTCCTGTTCAATTCACTATCTTATAGTTTCACTTGCACCACCTCCTAGCACTTTCTATGACCTTCTTGCCTAGTCCCTTGGGTCCAAGTTGACCTAGGTTAACCTAGTTCCTGGTGATGGTGGGGTTTGGGTCTTGAAAGATCTCATGTTTACCAATTAGTTTTGTTACCTCCCCAATTGGCCTGAGTTGTTTTCCTGCCTGAAAAATAGTATAAAAAGAGGCTTGGGGGCTTCATTTTCATATCTCACAATCTCAAGACATCCAAAAGGAAGTAAGTATTCAAAGAATTCTTCTTCAAGAAAACATCTTCAAGCATTCAATTCTAAGGATCTCCTTGCATTGAACTTCTTCCTTCAAGGTGGTAGTGGAGTTTGGATCTAAGGAGAAGATCCATCATTATAATCCATTCAAGTTCTTTGATTATTCATCCATGAAATGTCACATACATTTCCATACATGAGGTTTTTGATTATTTTATTTCCTTATGGTTTCTTTGAGTCAAGGTTGTTATACTTACATACTTGATCAAATATCAAAGTCAATTGAATCTTCAAGTTAATTGTATCTTTCACTTGATATTATTCAAATCTACTATATGTAAGCATTATTTTATCATTTAAATCTCCCATTTATACTTAATTACTTAACCTAGGGCTTGACCAAGACATGCCCTCATCAAAACCCAACCAAAAAACATTTCCTTTCTATGTTGATCCATAGGATGGCAATGAAAAGGACTTATATCTAGAACCCGCTTTTCAAAATCTTTCTAGAGTTGTCAGTTATAGATCATCATACTATGTCAACCTAGTTGTAGAATGTCTTTCGAAGCCAACCTAGTTCTTCAGTCTCTATTTTTGGGGAGATTTCTAGGTTTTACTCCTTTCATCATTTTATTTTGAGATTCATGGATGTATATTCAAAAATAGTTCAGATCCACAAGTTTTGGAGCTAAAATACATCTTCCTCTACATATTTCAAGGTGAGCCATTTATATTTTATTTCCTTTAATATCTTGACTCTAGATTTGCATCTTAATTGGGCTAATTGTGTTTACATAGAATCTAGATTTACATTGTCTAAGAAATTAGTTCAATTCCACATTCACATTTTCCTATCAATGATCTAAGAGAGTACATTTCCTTGTATTGTATTCCTCCTTGTAATCTAAGTTTAGTATTAGTATCCTTCTTCCTTTGGGTCCTATATAATCTAATTTGGATCATAAGTGGAATCATACTTGGACATTTCCCTCTTTCCCTCATACATATTTGAATGGCTTAGTGGACCCAAGAATTAGGAGACCTACAACCCTATTTAAAGTGTCTCCCTTTTCCCTCTAAACAATGGGTATTCAAATAAATTACATATTAAAAAA
Source organism: Cupressus sempervirens (assembly GCA_028749045.1). Taxonomy (NCBI): domain Eukaryota; kingdom Viridiplantae; phylum Streptophyta; class Pinopsida; order Cupressales; family Cupressaceae; genus Cupressus; species Cupressus sempervirens. Next base: position 115,490,100 of record CM053790.1, read on the forward strand.
GTAGACTCTAAGCACTATAAATTCTATGACTAAAGTTTTCTGATACTCAATCTCTAAGTGCCTCAAATTTTGACATCAATTGACAAGAAATTATAGAAATAGGGAAAACACATCCACCTTTTTTCCAAAAGTAAGAGCCAACTTCTTGTACTTATCTAAGTGTACTAGTAAACAAAACCAAAAGAACCAAGAAAACATTCTCAAATGAGAAAGGATATGAAAGTTATTATCTGTCAGAACCAATCTCGCTCATTACCAAAGTTGTACTAGAAAAATGCACTAGGTGTACTGATACATGAAACTAGATACATGAACCAACCAACCAAATAGAAGCTGTAGAATATTTTCATTCTGAAGAATGTTTCTATCAAACTTTTAACAATATTGCCACCAAATCAAGTGACATATACAAAACATGTTGCATAACTCATAATAGTCAATAAGGATATTTTTGACATTAATGACAATCAATGCCAACACCAATATGCCAAGTCTACTTGGTATGTGTGAAAAGATGCTTCTTCTTATTTAGATAGACTTAGAATTGATGGATTATAGGCTATTGTAGTTGGAATCCACCAAACTAGATTTTTTGACTACTTGTATAAATTATTGGAATTGAGGATGAACCAATGGTATAGTACGAAATGTGTTGAATCCTCTTCTTGATTGTTTGATTAGTATACTTGACCTTATTAGGTTGACAATGGAGCCATAGTGTATTACAGGATGTTAGATAATTGAGGTGATGAATTGGTTATCCATAGTCCCTTCAAATGTTTAATAAGTACAAAAAAAATTCATCACCATAAACATTCACTTAGTGTATTCTATCAACTTCACATTTAACTCATTCAATAACTTTACTCAAAACCATTCATTCACTGTTCATTTTCAACTGACTAAAAGTATTAAAACTTAGTTATTACCGATCAAAAAATTAGTTGTTGTTGAGTTATAGTAAAATGAAAATAATATGTAAAATAACTTGCAACATAATAACATTCACAAATTTTGACACCAATATTTTAATGTGGAAACCTTGGTAAGGAAAAAACCACTTGGGACTAGCAACCCAAGAATGTTCACTCTTCTGAAGTGAGCTTAGTTAGGAGCCAACCTTGTTATAGGCTACAACACAGTATTAATGTGACCTTGTTAGATTATTTAACAAAAGGATCATCTAGAACTTATCACTCCTTGATCTTGTCTAAAGAGTGGTCTACTCTAAAGGACTTACAAACACCACTAATTAATGTTACCATATAGGATTTCACAGACTTGTTAGGGCCACTTGGTCTATGAGATTTTCTGCTACAATGGTTAGAAATTAATAGTGTAAAAATGATCTATTTAGGTACATTAGTACCTTTCTTGTTTTAATGTCCTTTTTCTTTTAATCTGCTTTCTCTATTCTCTCAATTGGTCAATTATGACCTTCACTTTCTTCTTCCTTGACTCTGCTTGGTTCACCTAGTTCAACTATCTTCTTTTACCTCCTCCAACTTCTGACTTTGATCTTCTCTTTATCATTTTACCAATATCACTAAAATTAGTAGCCTAACAAACCAGAAGCCTAAAAGTGTCTTGATCTCCCCCTTAAAGAGTTGTTTATGTGCTTCTAGATCTTTCCATCTATTTTTGCTTAATCACAATCATCGATCTTAGATTCAATGTACTTAACCACATAGAAAATATAACTTTTCATAGAACTTCATGCTCTTCCTTATCTTTCTTTAATTTCCATCATCAAATCCTTGTTGAATTTTTCTAATCGTTGATCTTACAACAAACTTTGACTTGTACCTTTGACTATCTCAAAAATTCTATTTTTCCATCAAAACTTGGCCTTAGATTCCATTTCTTTCAACTTGTTCTTCTTGGTGTTACTCAGTGAACATAATATTTCACTTAGGTAATACAATACTCAATTAATACTAGAGTCATTCGAGAAATACTAAATTTCTTCTTACTTTTCCAATTGCTTAGTCAACACTGTAGTGACTCAACAAATATAGTCTTCCTTCTTTAACCTTGTCACTTGGTTAAGATTATGTAGCTTAATACATTACAACATTACATGGTTATAAAATATTTAAAACAATATTACATTATTACTGTACAACTCATTCAAGTGCTTATTGTATAGCATACTTATCAACTCTCTCTTCAACATATTTTCTTTAAATCTTCTTCATCAATCAAATTCTCTTCATCAATCATATTGATATGGCACTCTATTGAGTTAGCATAATGTCTAGCCAACTAAGACTTGATGTCAATGATAACATAATGACATATATGACTCATTTACATACATTGAAAGCATTACCTATTACATTATCAGTTGGGGCTAACTATCTCCCCCTTTGGCATTGATGGAAACACATAACACAAGATTTTACATTACAAAACATTACATAAGATAATCAAATGTGTGCATTGTCAATAATACAAATTTTCAACTCCATGTCTTTATCAATAGGCTCTCTATATCTCATTTTGTACCTTCAACAAAAAAAATCTTCATCAAACATGTCTTCTCCCATTGCATAGAATTCTCGATACCACTTCAAAATTTCTCACCCTTTGGTATACTTCACCATTTGATAAATTTTTACTTTTGCAGTCTTCTCCCCCTATTGCATACTTAATCTCCCTTATGCACTTAAACACACTTCTCCTATTTCATATACTTCTCCCCATAGGTAGTCTTCTCCCCCTTTAACAACAATGCCAAAGGTCATTATAAATTTCAATATGAAAATTATAAAAACATGTAGTTATCCTTGTACCTTGCATATACAAATTTCATCAGTTTCATCACAATCATCTTTTCAACTTCAAAAATGTTCCTAAATTGTGAACTTTTACATCAACTCCACAAAGATATTACAGTTCATTCATTAATTAAGGCAACATACCTCTTCACCTAGTGAATTTTGGATAGAGGCAGGACCCCCACTCTACCTCTTAGATACTCAAAAATATCCTAAGGCAATTACTTAGTAAATATGTCAGCAATTTGTTCTTTAGACCTCACCAATTTTTTTGAAATATTTATTGTACCAGTGTTATCACAATTGAAGGATTTGAGTAAAACCCGAAGAACACCTACATGCAATTGTTAGATACAATTGTCTAATTGTGTGTTGTCTTTGATGTTACACAAATGTCATATTAGTTGGTAGTCAATGCTTATTGAGTTCACTTGGTCAGCAAGGCAATTTTCCTTGTCTATCGAGCATTTCTGGAGATTACTCTATGTAGACAATGTCTACCTAGCTCACTCGGGTGTCGAAGGAGATTATGGTAGAAAGTGGCGTTAATTGAGTTCTCATGGTTAACAAAGGAAAGTTGGTTAGAAGTCAGTGATCACCGAGTTCACTCAATTTCCAAAGGATTTTGCAAGTTCACAGTGTTAACCAAGCTTCTATTGGTTAACACAAGAAAATCATTTCAGAATCAATGTTTACCGAGCAGGGTCAACCAGTGAAGGATTTTGTTAATTTGGGATATGAAGTTTAATTATTTCAAGTATTGATTCTAGCCAACTATGGTAATGTTTATTGGTCATTGTAAGTTGTAATTGGGCTGGCTTGATAATCTAAATGGTATAAATGAAAGGTCAAGTTGAGATTCTAGTGTGTATGAGCAAGAATGCTAGTGTATTGATTATTTGGAGAGAAAAGTGTGAGCAATTTTGAAGGATGGTTAGATATCCTTGAGGAGGAACAAAGTTATATTCAATCAAGAAGGATCTAGAGTGAAGTAGAATAGAGATCTATAATCAACAATTCAGTTATATCTGATTCAAGTCATTTCAGTGTTACTTTCTTACCATTGTAGCAATGATTCCAAAATCTCTTAACAGAGTTGGTTTAATAGCCAGTTGTAAATCCTCTAACAAGGTGACAGTTCTATTGAATTTTTCTAAAGACCTCTTGCAAGGCCACTACTAACATGGTGATTAAATCCTCTAATAAAGTCACACCTAACAATCTATATTGTAACCTTTAACTAGGTTGGCTTTTAACAAGGCTCACTTTAGAAGAGTGAAAATCAGTAGCTAGTTACTTGGTGGTTTTTCCCATATTGGGTTTCCACATTAAATCTTGGTGTCTCATGTGTTCATGTTATTTCTTTTATGCTTGCATGTTAATCACTATGAATATTTAAGATCTATTAAAGTATAACATACACTGCATTTATCGAGTTACATCATTTTTAGTATATTTACTGAGTCACATCATTAATAAGTTTTATCAAACATCTAAGGGATCCGTGGATATGTTTTTGTGGTAATTGATTCACACCCCCCACCACCCCCCAACCCCTCCTGCCCTAGTTACTCCATCTATATTTCCAAGAGCAATAACCTACCACAGAGAAGCAAAGACAAAGAGAAGGCAAGGGTTTGGCTCCAAAAATATGGAAGAATATATTATCAGATTGAAAGAATGAATGAAAATATAAAGGATTGGTCCTAATAAAGGAGATTGTAAAAACCTAAAAGGTAAATGATATTTAATGATTAATATTTAATTATTAAATGAAAATGCATGTGCATATATTGAAATCTTAAGAAGCGAGTAAAGGTAATTTAATAAATGAAATGAAATTATTCCTTTACTCTAACACCCCCCTTAAGATGAGCAATAATGAAACTACAAATAATGTAGAAAAAAGTAATGAAACTACAATGTTGAAAACATAAATGGGTCCTGACAACATGGCTTGATAAGGTATCCAACACAACCAAATCTTTGAAAACTGGAGAAATGAAAAAAAACTATGTGGGAAAAACCCTACTCCAAAAAGAGATAGAAGAAGCTAAAAAGAAAGAAAAGAAGGAAGGAAGGACTCATAACTAAGACCTCCCAAGGAAAACTTCCTTCACCCCAAGCATAAAACATAGCTGAAGATATCACAAGGATATAAAATGTTTAGTGAAGATGTCTTCAACATTTTTAGTAATGGGAATGTACTCCAAGCTAAGAGAGCCATCTTAAATCAGATGCTTGATGAAGTGCATGTGAAGCTCAATGTTCTTGGTCCTATTATGCTGAACTAGGTTGTGGGAAATGTGTATAGAACTCTGATTGCCACACAAAAGAAAGGTGGAACTATAAGGAGGAAATCCAAATTCTATCATCAACCGTCGAAGCCATAAAACCTCCTGACTAGATAGCACAACTATCATGTACTCTACCTTTGTAGATGATAATGTGTGAGAATGCTACTTCTTGCAAGGATATATTATAGGACCAAAACCAAGATAGAAAAAAAATCTAGAAGTAGACTTTCAATCATCAATATCAGCGGTCCAATTTGAGTTTGTATAACCAACAATGTAAGGATCCTCTAATGCGTAGTGAATGCCATAACATGTAGTACCCTAGATGTACCTCAAGACAAGTTTGGAATCTTTCCAATGGCTCTCATGTGGATCATGTGAGAATCTAGAGACAAGTCCAACCACAAAGGAAAAATAGGATGTGTGTGTGTGTTAGGTACAACAAACTACCTACAAACTGTTTGTATAAAGTGGAATCCATTATAGGAGTAGTGCAAGTGGTAGATAGAATAAAAAATGACTAAAAAGGTGTGGGCGTATGCTTGTAATCAAGCATGTTGAATATCTAAATCATATCAAGAGCATACTTCTACTGGAGTATGGCTATGTCATCTAAAGACTAAACAACATGTAGGCCCAAGAAATAGTGTAGAAGTCCAAGGTTTCTTATCTCAAACTATTCTCTCAAATCTTGCTGAACACTCTAAATCATAGAGGATGAGCTACCTGGTAATGATGAGATCATCTACATAAAGCACAAGTATCAATAAGTCAGCCCCATGATGCTAAATGCACAATCTAGGATCGAAATGACAGTGAGTGAACTATGAAGCAAGCAAGGAGGAATCCATCTTCTCGTACCAAGCTTGAGGGGCTTGTTTGAGACCATATAAAGACCTATGTAGCTTGCATAACAAAGAAGAGTCCTACATAAAACCATTAGGCTACTCCATATAAATCTTCTCATGTAGGTCTCCATGTGAAAAGGAACTCTTCATGTCCGTCTGAAATACTATCCATCGCTGAGAAGTGTCAAGAGAGAGTACAAGGTGAATATAATTCATCTTGGAAATAGGAGAAAAGGTTTCAAAATAATCAATACCCTCAACCTATGAAAATAATTTTTCAATAAGACGTGTCTTGTACCTATCAATAGGACCATCTACAACATATTTGGTATGGTAAACCCACCGAAACTGAACCAAATTTCTTCCTTTCAGAAGAGGACAAAGATCTCATGTGTGTTTCTTAATCAAAGAAGAGTACTCCTCATCCATAGTCCTATCCCACTCTAAATGTCTCATCACCTATGAAAAAATTTGTGGGTCATCTAAAATGGCATGACCCAATAGTCTAATACTATATGTCTACGCACAAGTGTGACAAGAATTTGAAGGATCACCTACCGTAGGCCCTACTATATCAACAATATCATGAGCACTTGCTAAACATCTTGTAGAGGTGGTGAAGAGGGTTCAACATCAAGATCTTCCTCAAAGGATACATAATCCTATGGAGGAGAAGAGGAAGTACTACATAGTGAGGGAGAAGTTGGTGATGAAGGCTCCATCTAAGGATAAAACTTATCAAATTTGACATCTTATTGAAAGAAGACATCTCTAGAATTAGGATCAAACAACATGTATGCCTTCACGTCCTCATAGTGGCCAACAAAGATGAGTGTTTGACTTTTCCTCTTCATGGATTTTCATTGAGCATCTGGAATAAATGCCCAAGCCTCACTACCAAAAATGCGGAATGTAGAAACATTAGGCTTGACATGAGTCTAAGCCTCCTCATGATTCAAATATTGCAATACCTTATGAGGCATACAATTTTGAATATAGTTGGCACAATTGATAGCCTTAGCCCAAAATGAAGAGCTCATAGCTTGAGAATGTATCATACAATTTTCCATCTCCCATAATGTCATATTCTTTGTCTCTGCAACCCCATTTTATTGAGGGGCATGGGGAATTATGAATTGATGTTGTAAACCATGCTTAGTGAAAAATATATGAAAGAATGATTCACATATACCCTACCATTGTCAGTGCATATACACCTGATAGAAAGACCAAACTACTCCACAAATGTCTTAAAGATTTGATATGAATCAAAGACATCAAAATTGTACTTGAAAAGTACATCCATGTGTGTCTAGAGAAGTCATCTATGAAGGTATGCACATATCAAGCACTTGAAAAGGATGGAGTGGAGAATGACATAAGATCATTGTGTATCAACTCCAATGGTGCCTTAACATGTATGGATCAACATGCTAGAAATGGATCTCTGTGGTTTTGCCAAGTGCACAACCTTGACAAACACCATCAGTATAAGAGATCTAAGGTAGCCCAATCACTAGCTCTTGTGTACTCATCTACTGTAGATATCTATAGTTGACATGGCCAAAATGCTCATGCCAAAGCTTTCTCACTGTGTCTACATGAGAAATAAGAGAAACACATGTATAATTAGAGCTCTCAAATCCATCAAACTAGTATAAGTGAGATTGAAGATCAACACTCCCAATAGCAACAACCAAGTTAGGATCATGAAGATCTCAAATACCCACATCATGTGGTGAGCACTCAATTGTCTTACTAGAGCCAAAATGAAAAATTTGAAAGAAAGGTAGGAGATTCATAGAAATGGTTATAACCAAGAGAAAATCCTATAGTGAACCACCCTCAAAAGTGATAGTACCTGAGCCTAAAACTAAAAGTTGTGTGAAATCACCAACTACAATTTTTGTAGCGACACTCTAGGAAAGTGAGGTAACCAAATCAGGTGACTATCTCATATGGTGGGAAGCACCTAAATCAAGAATCCAAGTAGTCAATGAAGAAAATTCTTATGTAGAAAGAGCATGCTCTTTCCCTGAAAGAGGAGATGGTGGCTTTAGAGAAGCAATACTATGCTGCTACATAGCCTCCTCTAAAGCCTCAAGATGATTCCAACACTTGGAAATTGGATGTCCTTCCTTGCCACGAAAATTGCAAGGATCATCTATAAACTTCATAGTCTTGGAGGAAGACTCACCAAACTTAGAAGATTGATACTTTAGAGTGGATTTTTGAGATCTGATTTTGGAGCAGGCTTGGACAAACTCTCATTGCTTTCTAAATCTAGCCCAGGCTTTGATTTCAACTTCAATTTGCCTATAGATGTCTGAGAAACCAATGCCTAGGCTTTTGAACCTATGAGAGTATCCAACTATGTAAGCTTGGACTTCTCTCTAGTCAATCGATCACAAAAAACCTCAAAAGTGGGCATGGTGAATCTAGGACCCAAATAATCCATAGTGGAATGGTAGAAGAGAAAATTTGGAAGTTTTCTGAAAGCTTTGACAAAATTAGAGAGATGCACTCCTTATTTGTCTTCAATTTCCTGCACCAGTGTAACCAAGTTTGTTTCTATTTGAACCTCATCAGAAAGTCCTCAATAGAGGGAATACCATCTGGTAGAAGTGAAGTAAGCTCTACCTCAATCTAAAGTTCTCTAAATTCATTGATGGTATGAAGTCCTTGAACTTTTCCCACATTTCTTGAGGAGTGGTGCACTGATCAAGATGAAACTGTAAGGTGGTTGAAACACTCAAAGAAATCATACCCATGGCTTTGTCCATCTTATTCTTATGTTGCAAAGTCTAATATTGACTCTAAAAAATTGGTTGTATTGTATCTAAACAAGACCACAAACCCTTTGAACAAAGAAGCCATTGCATAGAAGATGCCCATGTGTGATAGTTATGTGGGTTTAGAAGAGCTAGATAAGAAGAGTTCTCGGCCATTGTTTTAAGAAAATATTTGAATTTTTCTAATATACTAATATTATAAAAGAAAATAATTTAAAGAACACCCTCCACAATGCAAAAAATCAAACCTCAGATGCTAGAAGGTTTGCTAGCAAAAATTTTTAAAATAATTTTTATTTATTTATGTTTGTTCTATTTCTTTCTTGGTTTGATGGAGCGAGTTATGTATTTAGTATTTGATCCTATATACTAGGTAATTGAAGTGGCTAGATACCTATGCATTTTAGGGAGATGAATAATTTACCATACAAACATTCTTTCATTCCTATTCTTGAAAATAAATAAATAAATAAAATAAAATTATGTTCTCTTGGTTCGATGGAGTGAGCTATGTGTTTAGTATTTGATCCTATGTACTAGGTGATTGTAGTGGCTGGATACCTATGCATTTTGGGGAGATGGATCATTTACTATATACACATTCTTTCATTCCTATTTTTGGAGGCCATGAAGATACCTTCCATCTTCGATTGATAAGCTCCTTCGAATTAGTCTTCTCTACCTTGTCATGTTCTATACAATGGATGTTTTTCAGATCAGTAGTTTGGCAGTGTTTGTAGCTTCATGCTTCAGTGGTGTTCTTCATGATAATCTTTTAAGTCCTTCACTAGTTCTTTCAACATTATTTCCATCTCTTTTTTGAGTAGGGTTTTTTCCATGTGATTTTCTTTATTTCTCCTCTTTTCAGAGATTTAGTTGTTCTTGGGTACCTCTTCAAACCTTGTTGCTAGGATCCAAATTTACTTTAAGTAGTAGTTTCTAGGTTTTTAGCTACTCCCTAAGTTTATCTTAAGTAAACTAGAGATAATAAGTGACATAATAATTAAATCAATATGATTTAATTAATAAGAAAATACTTTATTAAGCTAACATCACCTTTAAGATATACCTTCACCATCATGTCTATCTCAAAACTAGCTTTCTGACAATATTTTGTTTTCCAAAAAATGATATCGTATGCTCAAGATAGAGAAAAAAAACCACTAGGTACTCTAGATGGAAAAAATAAAAATTCAACCCCCCCCCCCAAAAAAAAAAATTGGAAAGGGCTAAAAAATAAGCCCTCTGCCTCTCACATGATCACAGGTGGGTAGAACTAGGTAGTGGTGGCCCAATGGTGGAGTACAATCAGTGGAGGTGGTGGCTCAATGGCAAAAAACTAGTGTGATGCTAATGGTACAAGGGCTACATGACAGAGCATGAACCATGTTGTGGTGGTTGCTTCGCCCATGGTGGTGGTGGTCGCTTCGCTACACTTTTCTAATAAGGACAACACATTTTTAATTTAAAAAAATTGATGACATTTATTTATAATTTTTATTTTGAAAAAAATTGCATCAGTACAATTGCCAAGGGTACAACCTTGGTATGCAAAAAAAATTACCTCCCTAGTTAATGTTATCCAAAATTGATAAATTTCACGTGAAAGTAGGGGTTTTGACGTGCTCTAAATCCAACTGTGATGTTCATTTGGACTCAAAGAGATCCAACTTTTAGAGAACCCCCTATTTGGACAAAAAATACTAAAAAAATATTAGAATTGATCCAACAAACCCTTGTTCCTGCTTTTTCCAAAAAACTAAACAAGCTACAATAGATCTGGCTTTGATACCATGAAGGATTTGAGCAATACAAATCCACAATATTTGAAGAAAACTTGCATGTAAGATGTAACGTTCTACTAGGGAACCCAAAAGAAATTAACTAAAGTTTCACTAAGATTATCAAACATTTTTTTTAAAGATAAAGATAATAACAATCAATAACATAGTGGAAACAATAACATACAAACATGCATTATAAGAATTACACAAACAAATTACATCTCTTAAGGGTTCCATGACATTGAATCACGTTCAAGTGTTATTAATACTACAAATAATACATAACAAAACCACATCATAGATAACCACAAGTACAAAATCCAATTAAAATATATACAATTACAAAGGATGCCACTTGGCATAACTAGAATGCATAATTATCCACTGTATAATCATATCATAAATAAGTACATCATCTCATAAGATCTCTGATAATCAAGTATAGTACAATAGAATATAATCATCCAACAAAAATAAAAGATAAAAAAGAAAGGTACAACTACACAAGAACATCCAGCAATGACATCTAGCTACCAGATCTCAATGGTATAAGAAGAATACACTACCACTTGACCTTGTGGAACTTGAATGGCCCACTCTCACCGTGCTGAGGAGATAGTCTCAAGTCCCAAACAAATATCAATCTACGAGTCATAACCAACATCTAGGTCAAGGAAATCTTGATAGAAAACTATCTCAAAGGGTACCAAGACACTAGTATCATCTAATCGCAGAGGAAAGAAAAACAAGTAGGAAATCTACTATCTAAGTGGGAAAGTTTCATCACATGAGCCAACTCTAATGTTACCCTGGCAACCTCTCTAGACTATGGCCTTGTAGTGTCTCTATGCGGCACCCGTATCCTTTTGTATAGACAAGGCATACTAACAAAGCAAGGTTACAACCAAGCATCCTCTCTGCTCCCATCCTAGCCTATACTAGCACTCAAGGCATGGGTGAGGGAAAAAATGACTCTTATTAATTTAGTTGACTCTCATTTAATGTAATGCTATCACTTATTAAAACAACTTACAGTGGGTTACCTAGGTAGCCACACAAGGCTCTGGCCTTCACTGCAAGCCACTTCCCAATGTACACATAGGTTACCTACCTTAGGCTCATAGAAAGTACAAATCAAAGAATTAGAATTTTCACCTCAGCCCTTTACAAGTGATTGGAAATAACCTATAGATAAAACATAGTAATCACCTCAATCCTTTACAAGCAATTGGAAAGCACCTAAAGAAAAATCATAACATTCACTGTAGTTCTATGAAGCAACTAGAAAGCACCACAAGACACATCATAATAATCACCTGAGTCCTATACAAGCAACTGGAAAGCATCCAAAAGACAACGATAAAAAACTCAAAGGTTACATTAGGAAAACACACCATTCACCTAACTTCTATACAAGCAACTAAAAAGCATTCACAAACAACAGATCAAATCTTATCATAGATAACGCGGGACACATCACCACGGTTGGGTATAAAAGATCATGATAAAAAACTAACCATAAAATCATCATAGAACAAAACCCCCAAGCCTCTGGTAAACACCCTATTTGGTCAATGTACTAAATCAAACCTAAAACCCAACATAAAATACAAAATATATCTCAGCATAATTTTAACCATTGTTGTCATAGTTCATTTGGTTTTCAAAACCCAGAGGTTCGATATACAAATAGGGTTTTAGTTTTCTCATTTACAAAGTGTCATAGTGGCTAAGGTTTTTCCAATTGCAAGTATCTCAAAAGACTCAACAATCCAATAAAATCACCTTGGTAGAAAACCCATTTTAGAAAAAGAGAAATACCTCCTTAAAACCAAAATCTTACTTTTATGAACAATTTCTCTTAATTAAAATTCAAAAATTTCAAATTTTCATCTAATATTTGCATATATAAATAATAACTGAAACAAAAGCTTTAATTTAAAAGTTGTACAAATCTAATAATAATTATAAAATTATTATGAATAATAATATTAAATTAAAATAACGAATATTTAAACATTTATTAAATTATAAAAATTTAAAAAATTTAAAATACTGTAATATATAAACATATATAAAAAAACATATATATAAAATGTGTTTAAAGGCCCATCGGCTTGTACACAGGGCTCCTGCAATAGTCCACTACTGCATTAGCAGTACCTACTACTGCAATAGCAATACTGTTGCACATGGACTCATTAAAGGATGACACAAAAATGAAGAAAGGGGAGGGGAGGTGGGGGTGGTGGCCCGCCTCCCACCATGTTATTTAATTATTATTTTTTGTTTATTAAAAACAAAACAATAAAAAACTAGCCCTCCCTTAATAATTACAATTTCTATTTATATTATATATAAATTTATAATTATCACAACAATTACTAATTATTGTTATATATATATATATAAAGATTTCCCCAAATAGATCTGATAGGAGAGAAACGAACAATCAATCATATCTGTATATAACATTCTTGATTTCTTTTCGAAACCCTACTCTTATCAAAACACAGTTCTCTAAAAAAATTTACAAAATAAGGGTTTCTTATTCTCAATTCATATACATATGTTCTTGAAATGGAGAACAATAAAATTTTCAGCAAGGGTTTCAACCCAATTAAAATTTTTGAAAATAGATCCACAACAAACATGGAGAAGATAAAGAAATCAAAGAATGAAAACTATTGCTTAACACCCACAAGATCCTACGTGGATCTAATGTTAAAAGAATGAACACATAGAGCTTGCAAGCAATTCTCCTTCTTCCGAAAACCCTCTTCTTAGAAATTCGCTCCTCCAAATCTCACTGTGGAGAAATGAGCTCTGATGTCCTAATAAAGAGCTTTTCCCCAAATTAGGGCTTCGATTTTGCAATCACCTGAAACCTTTTTCTTTTATTATTTTATTATATTTTAATTTTCATGTACAACCTTTTTGCAATTTAATTAAAATAATTTTATTAAATCAATTCCATTCTCTTTTATTAATTCATGAGACATTTTTAATAAAATATTTATTAATCTAACTAATAATAATATTTTGAGTTTATTAGAAAAATGAAACTCCTAAATATATTATTATTAAATAAAATAAATGTGCTTATGCCAAAATTAGAACTTTAATTATATCTTTAAATTTAATTCTTTTATTTAATTAATTTTTCAATTAAATAAATAAAATTAAATATTGATTTTTCTTTATAAATTTTTATTAAATTATCTTTTAATTTGATTTAATTATAGTTGAAAATCTAAACAGACCCACAAGACTAAATACAAAAACCCATCATAAAATACATAATACCAAATCAAACTCAAGGGTCAAAATCATGAATTCATGCCACTTGACAAATTTAGAAGGGTAAAAATCATATACTTATCCTAATTTTTAGGACAATTGGCTTAGGGTTAGGATTTGGACTCAAGAATTATCTCCCCTCTTTTACCATTAAGATATAGCGATAGGGTACACTCATCTTGGCAATTCAAGAAAGTCGATACCTGGTACCTACAATCTACATAAAATTTGAGCATGTATGTACACATATAATCTAAACTAAATAAACAATGGTGGGGAATGGTGCATCATGTAGATCCCAACTAGCAAGTGACTATGACTCCCTCTCCCAACCACATTAGAAAAGTTACACATAAAGTAAAACATACAAGTACACCATACACATGAAAGTATGGGATAAGTATCCATAGAAATGCATATAAATCATTCCTTTAATTATCATCATGAAATAACTAAAATCACTATATGAACATACATGTATCATCACCAAAATAATCATGAACAGATGAAATAACTAACTCAACAAATATATCAATTGAATATGAAATACATCTAATCAAATCCATTAACCAAGTACCGCTAATCATAAAACATAATCATAAATTTGGCCTAAAAGAATCTGACAATCCAACATGAAAAGCCAACTAGGGTAGGCATTACACAAGAACCTATCACAGAGAAGCAAAGACAAAGAGAAGGCAAGGGTTTGGCTCTGAAAATATGGAAGATTATATTATCAAACTGGAAGAATGAATGAAAATACAAAAGATCAATCCTAATAAAGGAGATCATAAAACCCTAAAAGGTAAATGACATTTAATAATTAATATTTAATTATTAAATGGAAATGCATGTGCATAAAGTAAAATTTTAAGAAGGGAGTAAAGGAAATTTAATAAATTAAATTAAATTGAATTAACCCTTCACTCTAACAACAATAAATAGTAACAAGCACAATTACCCCTTCTTGTATTCCTTCCAAAAATTGCTTAATCTATACAATATTTGAATAATTGATTGCATGAACAACATATTCAACTGTAGAAGTAGATTGTGAAATGCAACTTTTTTTCTTGCTTGTCCATGTAATTAACTTTTCTTCTAAAAAAAAAGCTCCACCACTTGTGCTTTGTTATCATCAACATTTCTATCCCAATCAACATCTGTGTAGACTTTAAGATTAAAGTCATCATCTTGTTTGTACCACAATCCATAATCTCTAGTTCCTTTGAGATCTATGAATATCCTTTTCACAACAATCATGTGGGTCTCCTTTCGATTAGATAAAAACCTTGCAAAATTTTTAACATCAAGTGCAATATCTAGTCTAGTAAGTAAAACATATTGTAACTTGTGTGCTATCAAATTTCTGGATTTGATTGTGTATAATTTTTTTACATCAAATCAAATTATACACAATCAAATCTAGAAATTTGATAGCACATTAGCATGGATTGTGGAAATCTAATAGATCTCATATTGTAAATTAACAATCATAGATTTATATTGAGTCTCATTTACCTCTTCAATAGTTTTTTCTTTTGA
Organism: Cupressus sempervirens; assembly: GCA_028749045.1. Classification (NCBI taxonomy): domain Eukaryota; kingdom Viridiplantae; phylum Streptophyta; class Pinopsida; order Cupressales; family Cupressaceae; genus Cupressus; species Cupressus sempervirens. Next base: position 115,505,446 of record CM053790.1, read on the forward strand.
CAATTTTACTCTAGTAACCATAGGTGTACCAACTAACTTAGATTCATCCATCCCAAATTCTTTCAAGATTTATTTCACATACTTAGATTGAGTAACATGTGTTCTTTTCCTTGTTTCATAGACTTGTAAACCAATCAAAATTTTGTTTTCACCAAACATTTACATTTCAAATTCTGTACTCATTTGATAAGAAAATATCTTACACAGCATGTCATTCCTCCAAATATTATGTCATCAACAAATATTTCAGCAATTAATACCATATTTTCAGAATCATTTTTTAGATATAAATGATTGATCTCACTTGTTCTTTCAAATCCAATCTTAATGAAATATAAATGTAAACATTCATACCATGCTATTGGTGCTTTTTCCAATCCATATAATGCTTTGTTCAACTTGCAAACCATGTTCTTCTTTTTAGGTTCAATGAATCCTTCAAGTTGTTCAATATATATGTCCTCTTCAAGTATTATGTTTAGAAATGTAGATTTGACGTCCATTTGATAAAATTTGAACTTCTTGTATGTAGCATAAGATAACGATGTTCTTACTCCTTCCAATCTTGCCATAGGTACAAAAGTCTCACCATAATCAATTTCTTCTTCTTCTTGTGCATAACCTTTGCAAACTAGTCCTACCTTGTTTCTGACCACTTCTCCATTTTCATTTCGCTTGTTCCTGAAAAATCCATTTGGTTCCTATCACATTCTTGTCAGAAGGTCTTAGTACTAATGTACATGTATTTTTCTTCTCAATCTCTTTAGTTATAACATTTATCCAATCCTCATTCTCTAATGCAACCTTAACTGCTCTTGGTTCAAAATCAACAAATTAAACAAGCACTATCTCTTAACTTACTTCTTATTTTTACTCCAACACTTCTGTCACCAATAATTTGTTCAGGGGAATGATTCTTTCTCACATATTTGGCCAATATGGGTTTAGTTCTTTAATATACAACAATTTCTCCACTTGATAGGGGTTTAGCTCCTACTCGTGTTGTACTCTCTGATGCTTGGATATAACATTCTATAATATGGGTGCTATTGTCTAGTATTTGATTCTTATCTATTGTAACTTAGGCAATGTGTTAGGTACCTCTTCATAGACATAAACTAATTGTTGTAATCTTCAAGTTCCTTCTTTCTTTCCACATCATTCTTGTCCACAAATTCATCAAGTCTCACATTTGCACTTTCAAATATCTTGTTAGTAGCTTTGTTCAAACACTTATAAGCTTTGCACTTAGATGAATAACTAAAGAATATACCTTCATCTACTTTAAAATTAAATTTACCATTCCTTGCATTCTTGTGAATATAACACTTACTTCTAAAGATTTTGAAATAACTTACATTCGGTGTATGACCATACCAAAGTTCATAGGTGTTTTGTTTCTTTCTTTCTTCAATTGCACTCAGTTGCGAGTATATAAACAACATTACTAATTGCTTCTCTCTAGAATATATGAGAAGCCTCCTTTTCAACCATCAATGTTCTTGCACAGTCCACAAGTTACATATTTCTCCTTTCGACAATCCCATTTTGTTGTGGTGACCTCGGTGCAGATAACTACCTTTTAATACCATTCTCATTATAAATGTTAGTGAATTCTGAAAACATAAACTCATCACTTCTATCATATCTTAAACATTTCATAGATTTTCCAATTTCTTTTTCAACTCTAGCTTTATACCATTTGAACATATCAAAATCATGTGATTTTACCTTCATGAACATAACAATCATCATTCTTGAATAGTCATCAATAAAAAATATGAAATGCTTGTCACCATAATAAATGTCAACACAAATTGGACTAGATAATCCAATATGCACCAATTATAGGATATCATTTGAAGTGTGTGATGTACTTGAAAAACTAGACTTTGTCATTAGACCAAGTTGACATTCTTTACAGATAGTATTCTTTGGTTTTTACATATTTGGTAAACCTCTTACTCTTTTCTTTCTACTAAGTTTTACCATGTTGTCAAAGTTTACATGACACAACCTTTTATACCATAAGAATACATCTTCAACTTTAGAAAATAAGCATGTATCAACACATAAGATACATTTTTTTTGCATTCTTATTCCAATCAGATTACCTCCATCATCAAAAATCTTGACTTTTCTATTCTGAAAATCTAGCTTGTGACTTGAGTTATTCAACAATGCAACACTCAAAATATTGTACTTTAGTCTTTGTACCCAATATGCATCATCACATCTGATCTTATCATTCAACATTAGTAATCCTTTTCCTTTCATTGGACATAGAACATCATTACCTCGCTTAACAGTTCCACCATCATCAATTTCATCAAATTTATCAAACTTACTTAGATCACCAGTAATGTGATGTGAGCATCCACCATAAATAATCCATGAGTCATTCTTGATTAACTTGTGAAATAAGAGTAGTTTCTCTTTCATACCTTTCTCCATTTGGATCTTCTTTTTTGCAAAAATACCATCTCAACAATTTCCTTGTCATCAGAATTGGACTTAGATTGCTCTTCTTCAGCAATCTAACAAGACTTCTTCCCTTTGTCTTTGTAATCTCTATTCTCCCTCTACTTGAAACATTTCTTATCATTTCTAACATTTTTTACTTCTGTTAGGACATTTAGTAACAAAGTGACCAACCTCATTACATTTGAAACGAATCAGGGGTAGTTTACCTTTATATTTACCTTTACCTCTTGACAACCTTCTTGCAAGAAATGCTTCAAGTTCATCCAGATCATCCTTAGATTTTGATTCATTTTCTTCTTTACTATTCTTCTCTTTCTTGGAACTTTCAATACTAAATAAATATTTAAAAGCATTTCCAATTGTAACAATACTATTATCATAATTACTCAATTCAAATGCAGTCAACCGACCAACTAAACTGTCAAGTGCTAATGCTTTACTAGGCATAGCTCTCACTTCTTGAATGGTAGAAACTTTGATAGCATAAACATGTAGAAGAGTTTTGAGAACTTTACTTACAATTTTAGAATCACTGATAACTCCTCCAATAACATTGATTGTGCTCACAACTCCTTTGATTCAGTTTACAAACTAAGCAACATTCTCACCTTCTTTCATTATCATGTCATCATACTTTTCTCTAAGGCTTTTAGCTTTGTCTCTCCTCACACAATCATCTCCTCCATGTACTAGTATCAACTTATCCCACATCTGTTTGGGAATAGTGCAATTCTTGATATCATCAAACTTGACATCATTGAGTGCAGATGCAATCTCAATCATCAAGCTATTATAATATCTCTTTTCATTCATTTTGTCTACAATTAGTGGAACAATAGGGGTATTGCATTCATGTTCCAACCAATGTATGATATTATCTCCAATCCCAGATAGATACAACTTCATTTTGTCTTTCCATGATGAGAAATTCTCTATATTTAGTCTTGGTACCTCTCTTTGATCTTTAGCTCAAGTTTTTTTAAGCTTCTTCCTCCAAGCATTGTGCTCTAATACCAATTGTTAGTTAATTGAGACTGGGGGTGGGGGGGTGAATCAATTATCCATAGTCCCTTCAAATGTTTAATAAGTACTAAAAAATATTCATCATCATAAACTTTCTCTCGGTGTATTCCTTCGACTTTACATTTAACTCATTCAATCACTTCACTCAAAATTGTTCATTCATTGTTCCTTTTTGATCGACTGACACTAATTTTTTTTAATTATTACTGACCACAAACTTAGTTGTTATTGAGTTGAAGTAAAATAAAAATAACATGTAAAATATCTTGCAACATAACAATATTCACAAATTTTGACATAAATATTTTAACATGGAAACCCTATTAAGGGAAAAACCACCTGGGACCAACAACCCAATTTTTTTCACTCTTCCAAAGTGAGCTTTGTTAGGATCCAACCTTGTTAAAAGTTAAAACACAATGTTAATGTAACCTTGTTAGAGGATTTAACCGAAAGATCATCTAGACCTTACTACTCCTTGATCTTGTCTAAAGAGTGACCTGCTCTAAAGGACTTACAAACACCGCTAATCAATGTTACCATATAGGATTTCATAGACTTGTTAGGTCCAGCTAGTCTACAATGACTAGAAAGTAACAATCTAAAAATGATCTGTTTAGTTATAGCACTACCTTGGTTGTTCATATCTTCTTTCTCTTCTTGTCTTTGTTTGGTCTTTGGCTTTTGATCTTCTTTCTCTGTTCTCTTGATTGGTTGATCCTCACCTTCACTTTCTTCTTCCTAAACTCTGCTCAGTTCACCTAGTTCAACTATCTTATTTCACCTCCTTCAACTTTGCACTTTGATCCCCTCTTTAGCATTCGATCAATATCACCAAAATTAACAGCGTAACAAACTAGAAGTCTAAAACTATCTTGATCTTCTCCTTAAATAGTCATTTTTTGTGCTTCTAGATCCTTCCATATATTGTCGCTTAATCATAATAATTAATCTTAGATTCATTGTAGTTAACCACATAGAAAATAGAACTTTATGCTCATCCTTATCTTTCTTTAATATACATCATCAAATCCTTGTTGATTTTTTCCAATTGTTGACCTTGCAAGTTTTTTTGACTCAAGCCATCTTGAACATTCTATTTTTCCATCAAAAGCTAGTCTTAGATTCAATTTCTTTCAACTTATTCTTTTAGCTATTACTCAATGAACATAACATTTCACTTGGGTAATATAGTACTTAGTTAATACGAGAGTCGCTTGGGAAATACTAACTTTCTTCTTACTTTGCCAATCAATTAGTCAACACTTTAGTCATTTGATGAATACAATCTTACAATATTACATGATTATTAAATAATCAAACCAATATTACATCATCACTATCCAACTCATTCAAATTCCCATCGTATACCATGTACTTATCAACTCTCTCTTTAAGATACTTTCTTCAAATCCTCTTCATCAATCATATTGATATGACACTCTACCGAGTTAACATAATGTCTAGCCAACTAAGACTTGACATCAATGATAATATAACAACGTATATGACTCTTTTACATACATCCATAGTGTTGCCTATTACATTATATCTTGGGGCTAACATAGGAACCACAAAATAGTGTGCAATGCACTAACATTCCTCTCTAGGATGCACTACGGATGGGGAATAGTTATCCATTGTTTATAGGTTAGCCCATATTTTAGTTCTGATGCTTGCATGATCCAATGAGTATTATCTTTGTGATTCATTTATGAGAAAATCATTATGTTCTTTGTGATGTATGTTGAAGATACTCATTGTGTATGTGTTGTATGGTAAAATTATTCATCTTGTGCTCTTGTGATATTTTTTTGAGACAGTCCTTTGTGTATGTGTGATGAATGATTGAGATAATTATGTGTTATTTTTGATATGACCCTTATGTATATGTGTGACATGGTATAACTAATAATCGGTAATGATGGACCGTATACACCCGATGTAAATGGGTTACTTTAATTGTGATGAGACTAAGTTCATAGATTACACTTAATCATTAGTCATGGGTAGAAGAGAAAAAATATCCCATCAAGAAGATATAATAAACTCCAACTTAGAGTGAATTACAAAGCTTCTAACTTCCTATGAGAGGATATGTAGGTAAGATCATCAAGAGTGAACCCTCAAAGCTTGGCTATGGGTCCATGAGATGACCTTGATTTGGAAGCCTAGCACTATCAAATGCAAGCATAGACTATGATATTGAGCCATTGAAACCATGAACAAATGAGTTTATGAATCACAACTTCTAAATTAAATAGAAGTTGCTTGGTTGATGTTAATCGATTTTTAAAAAAATAGTAAGTCACAAGGGGCAGATTTTATAGTTGGCTTGTTGATTCCTCTCATATTGAGAAACTTAAGAAATATTTTTATGGTTCAATTGTAGAGGTAACAAAAAGAGTCACAATCTTTCTTGAGACCAATTCAACCAGTTTTAGAGATTTGGGTGATATGAAGTTAAGCAGTATATCTTTGTTCATGGATTTTGTTTTATTGAATTGATTGTAAAAGCTTTAGCAATGACCCTTGTAAACTTCTATATACATAATTTGGATATCTATGTTCTTAAAGATAACTCTAATTAGTAGGCTTTTCATCTAGGAGGCACTATTTTTGGTAAATTCAAAGTTAAGCTAAATAGTTCTACTATTTTTGTTATGGATGGAAGGCTTGACATTTAATAGAAGAGCTAGATAGGTCACAAGGTCTTCCCTAGGGCCAATGATAAGGTTTAGGATTTAAATTTATTTGGTGATCTTTACATAGAAAAAATCCTTGTTGTCTTCTACAATAGGTTATTTTTCTAATTGTTCAGCTAACAAAGATCTTAAATGTATATTGATATCGTTTAATAGGAAAGGATTGGATTTTGATCTTGTAAATGGGAAATTTGATATTTTTGATCCATACAAATATTATCTTGTTCTATGATTATCATGTTTGGAATTGAAGGCTATTTTAGACCTTATTTAGTGAAATGATAATTTGTGGGATAGTATTGGTTGGTTGAGAGGGAAGTTCTTGAATGTCACTACTAAGTATTTATATTCTTTATCATCTTACATTGAATAATGGATCACTAGACTAAATAATAACTATGGTGTTCATGATCCTAAAAGGTTTATGTGAAGTATTTAAGGAGGATTCGGTCTAACCTTATCGAACCTAAGAAATGTTTTTTTAGATGGATGCATTATTTAATAAAAGTTGTTACTAATGAGGTTATTTTGGGTCCCAAGTCCAAAACTTGTTTAGGTAGTGACAAAGTTTAGTTTACCAACCAAATTTTTTATTGTCCTTCTTCTAAATTGGTTTGACCATAACATTTACCCAAGGCGTGAATTTAGTATTAGCTAGTTTGATATTTTATTTGGTATTAATTTTTGCATATGCTATAATTTATACATTTTCCAAAAACTCATAGCATATTTGAATTGCTAGGAATGTAAATATCTTCTAGATGCACAATCATTGGATTTTCAATAAGGCATCATTAGGTCAGTTGTCAATGTTGTCAAGGAAGTGCATAAGAAAAAAGAGGAAATCAATGTTGTCATGTTGATACTCATGTAGTATTGTGGGATAGGTTTTCTAATGGCTGATTTTATGAGCATGATGAATGGTCTATTTAAAAGGCATCTTTTGATTATTGTACCTTATTAATGTTGAATTTGGATACATAACAATATCTAAAGAATTCTCATGTCCTTGACTTGGTGAAAAGTATTGGTTGTCATATTTCTCATTGTAGTGTTGGTGTCTACTCTCTTAGTGGTTGTATTTCTAATATTGTTGTTGATCTTGGTGGAGGTAGTCCCTGTTTTTTTTTGGCTCAAATTTCTATTGTTTGCAATTTCCGTGGGATGTTGATCCTTTTTATGTTGTTGTTGGGTCATTGGTAGAAGTGTTCTTCTATGTTGTTGTCTTTGGTGGCATTGAGCATTTTTCTATGTTGTTGTCACATATTTTTGAGCAATTTGAAATGTAGAGTGGTCTTGGGCCTTCTTCTAACAGTGACTTGGATATAGTTTTTTCACATTTATTGGTTGTTCTAAGCATAATTGAAAAACATATTATCTCTCAAAATATCACTGACGCTATTTCCATTTTTGTATATAAGATCAAATGCAAAAATAGAAAGTTTTGAGGCTTGTTCCATTTTGCTCTGAGCGATGCCGTTTCATTCTAAGCCACTGCGGGTTGGATTTAGACAATTGTTTTATAACAAGATATTGACTTATTTCTTTGTTTCACATGCTCATCGATTAAAATTCTCTAACCATTTTCCTCACAACTTCCACTCATTATTTGATGGAATGTGCTCCTTCTTTTCCAAGAATCCCCTAATGTTCTACATGATTTATAACTCAAATGGTATTCATATGTGTTCTAAAAATTTAGTGTATATGTATGATTTTTAGATTATTTTAAGAAATTATACATTTTCAAATGTTTGATAAAAGTACCATTTATTGCCGATTATTTAACAAGTTTTTGGCTATTCTGAAATTTTGAATTTTTTTGGATCAGTATAGATATTGCCAAGACCGAATTTTTCAACCATAATTCTAAGTAGGATGTAGTCTGAAATCTTAAACTCAAGATTGTGTTGAATTTAAAACCGAATCTTTTCATAAAGATAAATAAAATATTTATAAATATGATGAATAAAAAATGTGGAATGTGACTTTTCTATATGGTATAAATGATCTAACAGCCCATACTCCTCTTTGAATACAACTCATAGGATAATATCTTAATTAGTAAATTTTGATTGTTAAAATGAATGATTATCTTTGTTTTTGACAACTATGCTAAAGCTTTATTGAACTTTATATTCAACTATTTGAAAGTACGTGTATTCATGAAATATTTCGCGCACACATATAATCAACAGAATCTGAAATTCAGCCTTAAATCCCTCAATGTTGGTGATGTTTAATTGTAATGGGGTCCTCCTTCCCTGTACAAGCAAGACTTTGAGTGAATTTTTGATAAAAACCTTTTCATTCACACGGCATTTTGTTACTCCTAATTTTCTTTATGTTCTATAAAGCTTCAAGCTCAACCACTTTTAAGTTTGCCTCTGCGTTAATCCTGGATTTTGCTTTCCTGTTAAGCTTTTATGCACTCCATAATCACATAAACATGAACGACGTTAAACATTTAATCTTATTTATTTGATATTCATTTTTAGTTAGTGATATGTTGATGAAATTTCTCAGCCCTTGAACTAAAAAAGGAAGAATCTTGGCGATATCTATTGATAGAATTGTTGATCTCCTTAAAAAAATCAGGAAAAAGAAATCTTATTGAAAAGAAAAAGAATTGAGGAGGCTCAATGTTAATCTCTTGATGAAGCTAAAATTAGGTCAGCAACATATTCCTTATTCTGCAATTACATACCCAGATCAACATATTCACTAAATATGGAGTATGGCTGGGTTCTTTCTGAGTGGCCCACAGAAAAGTGGGCTTCAATGTAGATGAATTGAATAGAAAGAAGATCCTTGTTATGTTAGCCCACATTCCTTTGATGAGATACTTTTATAATAATGCAACTTCAAATAAGCAGGAATTGAAGGAAAAAGCCATTCATCTCCATCTATGTAAGATATGTCTAGAAAGGGAGCAGCTTCTGCATCGTTAAACTCCTTTGAGTAGGCTACTCTCATCGTTTGATTGGCTCCAGCTCCTGCACATCTATATTGTCCATAGAATACAGTTCTGCTCATAACAAAACATCAAATGTAACACGTTAATGGGGTTTAATAATCAAAATAAATCATAACACATTTGATTGTGTCGATTTTTATTATCAAATGAACATGAAATTTCATCACTACCTAGCGTAAACTTTTATCATCAACATCTTCTATCAGTAACCTAGTCTAAACTTTTATTATCAACGTCTTCTATCAAATTCTATGACATTTCATCAAAATATAAAAGAAAAGATGATGATGGATCTGAGATTTCATTGGAAATCTACTCTAGACAAATCTGATAATGAAAGCTATCAGATTTCTACAATTCATGTAAATGTTTTATCTTTTTTCTAAGTTTGATTGTGTAAGTTTTTTTACCATCAACGTTTCCAATGACACTACATGATCCATCATCACAATGCAAGAGAGTCTTGTGGGATCATGTAGTAAAATAGGAAATATTGATGCTAAAAAACCTCTCTGGCATCCTGAGGATAGATCATGTAAGTGTGATCTGAAGTGTTGATACTTTAAAAACTTACACAATCAAACCTAGAAAAAAGATAAATATTCATTGACTTTCATCCCAAATCTGATTCAAACAAACATGGCGATAGATTTAGATTTTAATCCCAAACCTAGTCTATTTTTTAAAGATTTAATTGTATAACAATTGTACTAACGTTTTAATTAAAAATATATTTGATTATGTATAGTTTTATCCTCGACAATCAAAAACAACATTAGACTTTTATGCTCACAGAAATACACACTACAATCTAATTCCAATTTGAAATACCTACTTATCTCTGGAGGGATCATTCCAGTCGTTCCACCCATCTGGAGAAACGATATCAGCAAAATAAGAATATGCAAAGATTACTCGGGAGTATGGTCGCCATGCACGGCCTAACCAAATGTTTCCAGAGCCTCTGAGAATGCACGCCACAAATGAAAATCCAGTGTTTTCTAAGGCAGATCCTCGACCTTGTGCAGTGATGGCCCCTGTCACCAATTTAGACCCGCTTGGCACTGGATTTGCAATAGAATTCAACACACACCCCTGCAATTCCTTTCGCATTAGTTTTATATATTATCAATTTCAATTATTTGGGTTTTTTCTCTTCAAATGTTTCTGATTTAGGTAAGTATTTGGAAAGGGATTGGACCTATTATATAAGAAGATTTTTTAATACTAACTACCATTTTTTTAAAGTAGATAAACATTCTGATTAGATATATGAATTGGAAGAGGGTTTTGAAAATATCTAAAACTTTATAGAGAAGAACCAACAAACAGATTCATACATTTTTTACAGTCTAAGTAGACATTTTGATTAGGAATATGAATAAAAGAGGGTTTTTAATAGATCTAAAACTTTGTAGAGAAGAACCCACGAACAGATTCAGAAAGCATTTACAGTCTATAATAACCAATATGTTATCTTTCCTTAATCAGACCATCTAGATTTTTAGTGGTTAGAACATTTCAGATTAACCACTCTGATTATTATCAGAACAGATCATAGTGGGAGAGATCAAATTTCTACAACCTACTACAATTATAGCGATTGGTTTCTGAATTAGATTGTGTTCAGATTTTTACTATCAATATTTCAAATCACACTACACGTAGTGTGATTCAAAACATTGATGGTAAAAATCTTAACACAATGTAATCTAGAAGCCAATCACTGTAGATTCTAGTGGTTTACATGATCTGATTCAAAAGAAAGCATATTGAGAACTAGCAATGTTAGTGTATTTTTGAATCAGAGTATTGGTCAAATGAAAATGACATTGACTTAAATGAAAAACGATTGTATAAATCTGCAAAAGTCATAAGTGCATTCATAAGAAGATGTGGGTAGGATTGGATTACATGGTAGAGTGATCTGGCATTGCCAAATATAAAATCTATGGAGCCCTGGATGAAGCATAATCTGAAATAGTGTGTGCCTCTATCATCATGAAGAGTGTCCTGAGCACCAAAGAAGCCACATTCATAAAATGCTGCTTTGTCACCTCCAATTCTCAAAGCCACTGCTTGAGCTCCTACTTCACCAGGGTTGGGAACCGGAGCTGAGTTCTACAAAGTGCATTAACTCAATTCTGTGTTAATACACAAAAATATTGGGATAAAGATCTAAAATAACAAAGATTGTACTGCAATTGATATTCTGAGTACGATTTTGTAAAACTTTTTTCATTAACATTGTGATCTATCATCAGAATGCAAGAGATCCAAAGAAAAGAAAAATGGATAACAAACATTAGAAAAGAGAAACTTTAAATTTCTACTAAATTTAGGTTAGAAATGACTTTTATGGGTATTGCTTACCTTGAAGCTTATATCCTTGGCAACAAAATTGTCAGAGTAGACTGAGACAGAAGCACTGTAGAATGTACCACCTGAAGAATTAGCTGTATCATTCCAAACTATGGAAGTAGAAAGGAAGCCCTGGCCTTGAAATGTAATGTTGGGCTTACTTCTTGGAATGTTTACTTTCTCTCTGCATTACATTATGAAATTTTGTAGTCAATTACATGTAGTAGGTTATTGAATCCACATACATCAATCAATTTTTTCTTCCCCTCCACATAAATCAATCAAATTTGTCTTTCACATACAATGTATCTAGGTTAGAACTTGGGTTCTGTGAGTTTTGAGCAATTCATAGCATTCACCACTTTAAGGTGGTTTGCAATGAGTTCTTTGTTTTCTTCAGTTATGGCAGTCTCTTTTATATATATCTTAATTAGAGATTGAATTTTAAACGTTCTTTCAGCTACTACATATAAAATTTAAATCATTGGGTTTTGAAAAAGAAGAGGAGCTACCAGGAGTTAAAAAGGGGATTTCGAATTAACACCTAAAATAGCTTATGTTTTCAAATTAGTAGTAAACAGATTAAAATTTGTATCTGATTAGACTATTTATGATTTATACATCTGATAGGACAATCTGATTAACATTAAGTAGTTGACTCGACACATGATCTATATAAAATCTGTCATCAACAAGTTATATGATATAAATTATCATCTTGAGAACTGATTTATGATATGATTCAAAACATTTATGGAAGTTTATTGTTTTCTTTTTTATGAGATCCTTTTAGATTTAAACTGTATTTCTCATATATCTTATTGTTCACATTTTATCTTCATATACAAGATTTGAAGATTATCTATTGAAAAAAACTTAAAAGCTTTACAAGAAGTAACTTACAGCACACCCTTAATAGGCTTCTAATTTTTTTCCCCCTTGTCACTGCAACTTTCAAAGTTGTGAGATCATTAATCACACAGTTGAATCTTCAATTTTTAATTACTAACATGCTCATAAATTTCAGCCAAACCAATCATTTGATATAAGAAAACAAAAAGAGTAGAAAGACTTACATGTAAACTCCAGCAGTAATGAGGATAATAGTGCGGTTGGGATTAAAACTTGCAACTGCATCCACAGCTGATTGCACAGTAGAAAAGTTCCCACATCCATTATGATCAACAATGAAAACAGTACAGTAATTCAATTCATCCCAATTGATAGATGGTATTATCTCATTACAATTTACTGCCTCTTCATGTTGTTTATGATCATGGCGGTGTTTTCTCAATACATAATTAGTGTAAGATTTAACAAAACTTATCTCGGCCAAATGTGAATGCAACACAATCTGTTTAATCATAAAAGCTATGGCTATGGCAGACACCAGAACGAATAAAAACCTTATTTTCAACATCATGTTTCTTTGTCCATGATTGGTCTACTCAAGAATATATGTAACATCATATTTGTTTTGGACTGGACGTACAAGCAAATTTCTTGCAAAATCTTTGGAATTACTACAGAATACTATAGAATATATGGAGTGCCCATAGCAACAGAAGATATCTTATGCTCAAAGGAATTCCTTGTATAGCTACAAGGGAAGCAACAATCTATCAAGAACTTATTAAGCTATGATTCTCTTTTGTGGCCCCATAAATTGTTGTGTAATGAGTATTTGTTGATTTTGGAAGCAATACTAAAAGTATTAGATTGATGAATATGATTCTACTGTTACTGAAACAATGCTAGAATTAGAAGGTATGAGTTCTATATAATCTATGATATTTGAAAATAAAATTTTAAATTATATTGTATTTTTTAATTTAATCAAGTTTAATTTACCATACTCTCTGTGATAAAAGATGAATAAAATTGATTACCGAAAGAGTGTTATTATACGAGAGTTGTGATCTATTCAGTTTATTGACACAATCATTAAGTAGATTTAGAATAGATTATCCACAATAGTAGACGATTATCTTGTTTTAACTGCTGAAAGTTTAGTTTTAATTATGGAATTGAACAATGTAGAAAAATTACCAGCAATGTATAATGTTGTTGTTCATACTTAAAGTGAAGGTGAACACTGAGATTTATTGTAGTCCTTGGTGGAAGCACATAAAATGCCTGATAGTTACGTTAAGATTTTGGAGCCTTCTCCCCTAAGAATTGTGTTCCTTCAAAATTGCTCAATTTCAGGCTTACAGTGCTCATTTCAGTTGCATATGTGTTTAGAGATTCTTACTTCCCTCACTTGGCCAGCATAGATTTTGTGCTCATGTCATTGAAGTGACATGTATCTAGACTTTGTATAGTAACTAGGTTCTAGCCTATAGATAGAACATGAGCTATCATAGAAGATTGCTTTAAATATATCTGTAAACTTTAGCCGGTCTATTTTAATTTATTATGATTTAATTATATAGTTTTTTATTTTTTATTTTTTAAGTAATATTTTATTCAATGTAGAAAAATTTCAATTAACATTATAATATATTACTTAATTGTACAATAGTGAACATTGTGTATCTCTGTCTTGCTATTTACTTCACTAGAAACTCTTCAAAATGTCTTTGCAAGGTTCTTAATAGGAAATTAAAGAAGTGGATAAATTTTTTGTTTATCTTAGTAGAAATTAGTCATAATATTTTTTTAAGGCTTAATATTAGAAATTAAAGATGTTGTAAATTTATGACTGACTTCATTAATTGAATTAGGCAATACTGATCTTAAGAAAACACAAGATTGGTTAAAGTGATCAATCACCAAGGTCAATCAAATTCATTTGGAAGGTCTTTCTTCTTGCTCAAGGTGTTTCATAAGAGAAATCTTAATGAAAAACTAATTTATACAAGTGGTAGATTTTTACCTAGATTGGGTTCATGACATCATCTTCTATCAATCCAATTGTTACTCATTTCTAGGGTGATTTTAATGCCAAGATCTCATTTTTGTAGGCGTAGATCTAAACCAAAATTTTTAAAAATTTAAATTCAGATTAAATCTCATTATCTTCCTTCTACTAGTAATCTAAATGGTTGTGTTGATTTTTTATGCTATGTTGCATTTAAAGCTATTTATTCACTCATTTGACATCATTATGAAATCATGAAGGGGTAACCTAGGAGTCATTAGAGAATATTTCTATTGCATCATCATTATGTAATTACTTCATATCTTGAACCCTACATCTGTTGCACATCTTGTGTTGTCCATGATCCTTGTTCCAAAGATATTAAATCTATTCAACTAGGAGACTAACCAAGGGGAATATAACCCTGACAATGTAGTGGATTCTCCAAAGATGTTTCTAGACACAATCAATTATTATTTAGACATAAACCTCAAAAGATTGATTATCAACCAACTTGTGTATAGTGTTATCTCCCAATAATACATGAGTTGATTGAATTAGGAGAGCCTAGGAGGGCTACTCATGAGAGGACCTTGTTAGGGCAAGAAAAGGTGAAGTACCTCTTTGATAACATCAAAGAAATTTGGGTTCTTCTACACAGTTGTCAAAAGCCATCACTAATCACTTAATAATTGATATATAAAAGGGTTTAGCTTCTTATCCTTAGTGTTCAATGTTTTGGTTTAAAGCCCTTGGAATGCCTCCTTTAGAGGCTTGTGTGCCTCATATTGTTGTTGGAATGGATGCCTCTTCTCCTACGTTATAGTTTAATGGTCTTGTTGCAACCTCTATCTTGGTATTTATTGATCCTCCTTTTAGGGGCAATGTTCACATGCCCATAATTGATGTTGCAAATCTACTCAATGATTAGAGACCTAGAATCCCTTCCTCTCCAAGTTCTCTCCTCAATCTAAGAATTTAAATTATAAGGTATCTTGCACCATTTTTTCAGATAAGGAAGAAATCTTTTGGAACGCATATCTTAATCCCACACCAAGTTCAAGGGTGAGAGATTTGTTAGTTTTAAGGTTATTGTCTATAATTTCTTATTTTTTTTTTCCTATCAGCCTTGTTGCAATTATGTCAAATTGCCTACCTATTGTGTCCCTCTTGCCTCTCTTTGTATACGAATTTGGTTTCTTTAAAAATATATTTTACCCCTAAATCAAAAAGTGTTATTTTGTATATATATTGTTAGAGTAAATAATTAATTAAATTAAATTATTGTTACTCCCTTCTTAAGATTTTCAATTCATGCACTTGTATAAGTCATTTAATAAGGTTCATGACATCATTTTCTATCAATCCAATCGTTACTCATTTCTAGGGTGATTTTAATGCCAAGATCTTATTTTTGTAAGCATAGATCTAAACCAAAAATTTTAAAATTTTAAATTCAAATTAAATCTCATTATCTTCCTTCTACTAGTCATTTGAATGGTTGTGTTGATTTTTATGGTATGTTGCATTTAAAGCTATTTATTCACTCATTTGACATCATTATGAAGTCATGAAGGGGTAACCTAGGAGTCATTAGAGAATATTTCTATTCGCATTTAGTGGACATCATTATGAAATCATGAAGGGGTAACCTAGGAGTCATTAGAGAATATTTCTATTGCATCATCATTATGTAATTACATCATGTCTTGAACCCTACATCTATTGCACATCTTGTGTTGTCCATGACCCTTGTTCCAAAGATACTAAATCTACTCAACTAGGAGATTAACCAAGGGGAATATAACCCTGACAATGTAGTGGATTCTCCAAAGATGTTTCTAGACACAATCAATTATTATTTAGACATAAACCTCAAAATATTGATTATCAACCAACTTGTGTATAGTGTTATCTCCCAATAATACATGAGTTGATCGAATTAGGAGAGTCTAAGAAGGCTACTCATGAGAGGACCTTGTTAGGGCAAGAAAAGGTGAAGTACCTCTTTGATAACATCAAAGAAATTTGGGTTCTTCTACACAGTTGTCAAAAGCCATCACTAATCACTTAATAATTGATATATAAAAGGGTTTAGCTTCTTATCCTTAGTGTTCAATGTTTTGGTTTAAAGCCCTTGGAATGCCTACTTTAGAGGCTCTTGTGCCTCATATTGTTGTTGGAATGGATGCCTCTTCTTCTACATTATAGTTTAATAGTCTTGTTGCAACCTCTATCTTGGTATTTATTGATCCTCCTTTTAGGGGCAATGTTCACATGCCCATAATTGATGTTGCAAATCTACTCAATGATTAGAGACCTAGAATCCCTTCCTCTCCAAGTTCTCTCCTCAATCTAAGAATTTAAATTATAAGGTATCTTGCACCATTTTTTTAGATAAGGAAGAAATATTTTGGAACACATATCTTAATCCCACACCATGTTCAAGGGTGATAGATTTGTTAGTTTTAAGGTTATTGTCTATAATTTCTTATATTTTTTGTTCCTATCAGCCTTGTTGCAATTATGTCAAATTGCCTACCTATTATGTCCCTCTTGCCTCTCTTTGTATACGAATTTGGTTTCTTTAAAAATATATTTTACCCCTAAATCAAAAAGTGTTATTTTGTATATGTAAATGTGTATGTGTGTGTGTGTGTGTGTGTGTGTGTGTGTGTGTGTGTGTGTGTGTGTGTGTGTGTGTGTGTGTGTGTGTGTGTGTGTGTGTGTGTGTGTGTGTATGTATTTATATTGTTAGAGTAAAGAATTAATTAAATTAAATTATCGTTACTCCCTTCTTAAGATTTTCAATTCATGCACTTGTATAAGTCATTTAATAAGGTTCATGACATCATTTTCTATCAATCCAATCGTTGCTCATTTCTAGGGTGATTTTAATGCCAAGATCTCATTTTTGTAGGCATAGATCTAAACCAAAAATTTTAAAAATTTAAATTCAAATTAAATCTCATTATCTTCCTTCTACTAGTCATTTGAATGGTTGTGTTGATTTTATGTTATGTTGCATTTAAAGCTATTTATTCACTCATGTGACATCATTATGAAATCATGAAGGGGTAACCTAGGAGTCATTAGAGAATATTTCTATTGCATCATCATTATGTAATTACATAACGTCTTGAACCTTACATATGTTGCACATCTTGTGTTGTCCATGACCCTTGTTCCAAAGATACTAAATCTATTCAACTAGGAGATTAACCAAGGGGAATATAACCTTGACAATGTAGTGGATTCTCCAAAGATGTTTCTAGACACAATCAATTATTATTTAGACATAAACCTCAAAAGATTGATTATCAACCAACTTGTGTATAGTGTTATCTCCCAATAATACATGAGTTGATCGAATTAGGAGAGTCTAAGAAGGCTACTCATGAGAGGACCTTGTTAGGGCAAGAAAAGGTGAAGTACCTCTTTGATAACATCAAAGAAATTTGGGTTCTTCTACACAGTTGTCAAAAGCCATCACTAATCACTTAATAATTGATATATAAAAGGGTTTAGCTTCTTATCCTTAGTGTTCAATGTTTTGGTTTAAAGCCCTTGGAATGTCTACTTTAGAGGCTCATGTGCCTCATATATTTTTTGAAATGGATGCCTCTTCTTCTACATTATAGTTTAATAGTCTTGTTGCAACCTCTATCTTGGTATTTATTGATCCTCCTTTTAGGGGCAATTTTCACATGCCCATAATTGATGTTGCAAATATACTCAATGATTAGAGACCTAGAATCCCTTCCTCTCCAAGTTCTCTCCTCAATCTAAGAATTTAAATTATAAGGTATCTTGCACCATTTTCTCAGATAAGGAAGAAATATTTTGGAACGCATATCTTAATCCCACACCAAGTTCAAGGGTGAGAGATTTGTTAGTTTTAAGGTTATTGTCTATAATTTCTTATATTTTTTGTTCCTATCAGCCTTGTTGCAATTATGTCAAATTGCCTACCTATTATGTCCCTCTTGCCTCTCTTTGTATATGAATTTGGTTTCTTTCAAAATATATTTTACCCCTAAATCAAAAAGTGTTATTTTGTGTGTGTGTGTGTGTGTGTGTATAATATTGTTAGAGTAAAGAATTAATTAAATTAAATTACCATTACTCGCTTCTTAATACTTTCCATTCATGCACTTGCATAAGTCATTTAATAATTAAATATTAATTATTAAATATATTTTACCTCTTAGAGTTTCTCTTTTAGGTTTTACAATCCCCTTCTATAAGGATTGATCTCTTGTATGCTCAATTCATTCTTTTAGTCTAATAATATAATCAAGTATATTGTAAGAGCAAAACCCTTGCTGTCTCTTGTCTTTTCTTCTTTATGACAGGTTCTTGCATGCGAGCGTTTATGGGTTGAGAAGATTTGTATTTGTTAAATCTTACATGGTATTAGAGCCAGATATGTTGCAGCTTGTTCAGGTTTATTGAAGGAAACATGAACAAGGGTTTGTTGGATCAGATCTCATATTTTCTGGGTATTTTTTAGTGAAATCAGAGGGTCACTAATTTTTGGTGCACTTTGAGCAAAAACATACCTCACCATTGAGTTCGCAGTGCCCAAAAACCCTATTTCTATATAAAACATGCCTATTTTGGACAATGTTGCATTATGTGGTAACTATTTTTGCCTCTAGGCCTATATGACCTTTGCACTTGTCTTGAGGTGATTTTTAATCAATTTTTTTTTTCTTTTTGAAGCACTACACACTTGGAATTTTTTGCCATGGTTTGAAATAAATAGTGCAGTATTTTTTTTTAAAACAACTGCAGGTGACATTTAAATGTGATGTTTTGTACCTGTTGACAGTTTACAAAATGCCACCTTAGTTGGCAGTTTACAAAACCACATCACCAACTCTCCACTGCCACACGCGACTTGCCAACCCGCCACCTCCACTAGGGCCAATCGTTGCCTCCACTAGCAATCTCTGTAAGAAAACTCAGGTGTGGAAACAATTTCCTACACTAATCCCTTAAGGAAATTATTGTGCAAATTCCTATTAAATCCTTACAATTTTAGATTTGATATTATGTAAACAATAATATTGCAGTCAACCATGAATTAAAAAAAAACATAGAGAAAGAAAATACATAAAAAAAAAGATATGTCAATGGGGAAAAACCTTTCAATAAAACAACCTCACTCCTCCAAAACCTGCACAATGTATTATCTTCAACACAAAAGGTTATAACACACTTGCAATGCAAGTTATTTTAGGACATGAAAGACTAATCCAGTAGCAACCAACAATACACTTTTCACTCTCTCTTGTCTGCAACCCCTAAAAATGCTTATATCATGCGCTTTCCATTTTATGGAAACTTCCAAAGAACAAATGAATTAGGGTTTTACCATTCTCAAGAAAAGTAGAAACCCAAAAAAAATTTCCCCATGCGCTAGATGGAGACTTGAGTGTCAGTACTCAATGATCAATTACCACATGTCTTTGCACTTCACCCATCATCAAATCTTCCACAGATAGCTCTTACACATCATAGGAATATGTCATAACTGCTTCAACCATGATCTCCTTACACACAATTCAAGATACTGACACATACAAGTGAAGTGACACATCAACATACCAACTAGACATGTACACTCACACTTAATTACATTATTTGCAAAAAATACATTTATAAAACAAATAATAAGAAGAAGAATTATCCAAGGTTAAGACACTTTATTCCTGACAATCTCTGCCTGAGTTCTGCTTGGCTTCTCTAGGCCCTTGCTATGGTAATGTAAGCACCCAGGGGGCTCAAATTTTAGTCCCTAAAGGGGTTTGATAGCCCTTTTTTTCCCTTTTTGGAGGCCCTATCAATTTTTTGGTGATATCAAGAGTATATGGTATCATTTTTTGGCAAACAAGATACCAACAATAAGTTGATTATGAGAAATATGCGATAGTGCAAGTTTTACTTCCTTTTTTTCTAGTATGGTACCTATTTTTAAAGTCAAACCTAGTTGATCCTTCTTGCATTCCAAGGGACATAATTTGCTCAAATTAGCTCCAATTTTTTTTTGGAAGAAGTGCCAAAAAGCTCTTCTTGAGAAATTTCTAGGTTCTCTGTTATTTTCATTAGTTTTTTGCAAACGTACACATGATACTCAACTGAATCTTTTTTTCTCTTCTTATTATTGTTGAGTTGTCATTTTGCACGATGCTAAATGATAGGGATCCTTGCAAATCCCTCTCTTGAAAAGCTGATCAAGGACCAACTCCAAGGTTCCAGGTGGTCTTCCAACCTACTGAAATCCACTCATTGAAGATAAATGTGTATATTCATGAGGAGGACTTTGTTGGCTTGAACTAATTTTAGATAATCTATTTCACCTATTGCTACTTGAAAAGTAACCGCAAAAGAGATATTTTTTTGGTGTTTTTAATTTTATCATGAATGCAATTTATCGATGCAACTATATGAATTCCTATTTTAACCAAGTGTTAGAAAAGAACATAACAATGATATGGTAATGAAAGACTGAAGCAAATAACTTGAAAGAGAAATTCGTAATAGACATAAACCATGGTATTAACATGTTTGTGAATTAAATCATCAAAAATATCAGGTACAAAACCAATGAAATTAGGAGCAACACTTCCTCAACTCCATTAATGCAATCATTGATATGAACTCAATATAAACTGAAAGATGTTTTACATTTCATCAAATCACAAGGCCACAAAAAGTGCACTCATGCAAGACAAGACACTATGCAAGAACAATAGGTGATCCTTTCTCCAATTCATCATGTTAGTAGAATTTGTTGACATGAGGAAAACACCAAAAATAAAAGATCACACAATCATAAAAAAACAATAAAACCATTGGCTCCATTATTATTCATGAACATGCATTCACAAAAACAACACACTTTGGCAAAAATAGCTACACTCAGAATGAGGGCACCAATAAAATATATTATTGCATCAAAATAATAGCCTGAACTACATATTACATCCATGTATTTATAAGAAATCACCTCCTCCCTTTGTGTTAGGGGTGAGAGCTCTTAAAATGCAAACTCATGAGTCTCTAAATGGTGCTAAGTAGGTCTCCACCCTTGTTTATCTTTATTAATGGGTGCATGAGCCTTTACATGAAACAAAAGAATAAAGGAACAAGAAGATAAGAAGAAAGAAGCTGTAAGATGATTTGGGAGTCTCTGGAAGCTCTAAAAATGAGATATCGACCTTCTTGAGGTATTTCTTGGAGTTTAACTAACATCAAAATGCATTTCTAGTGCATGGAATGTTCTAAATTAGGAATTGGCAGTTAATTATCATTGCAGCTTTGTGAAAAGTGCACCTGTACACTTGCACACCTTGGTGACAGGTTCCAAAAAATCCAAAATTCTTGTAAGTGTAAAAATTGAATTTCCAATATCTGGGTTTTCTTCCCCTTTAGACCAAAACAATGTCTGGATGTTTATTCTTGAGCTTCTCTATTATATCAACCACTTGAGCAGCTTTTGGAAAATCCAAAGCCTCATACTTATTCTTCACTACTTAGTAGTAATTTCTCACTTTGATCCTTGTTTCCACAAAATCCTCAAGCTTCATGTCTAGTTCCAACAATGCTTCTTTGGTTTTGAAGGCTTCTCTGATGTCATCTTTTGATGAAGCTTCTTCAAATGTACCTCTAAACTATATCCAATCATTTGGATCTATTCATGAAATCACTCCATAACTAATGCAGCCTTATATTTAATTTGTTGCCCATCTCTTCATCAAATCACTCCATAAACTTATTACCTCCTGATATTTTCTCTATCCAATCATTGAGCTTATCAAAATCCTCAGCTGCATATACCTCCATCAACATCTAATACCTTTGACCTTTTATTGATTTCAACACCTACATGTCCTTGGCCTAGGTATGCACTTCATCCATCAGCCCAAAATCTTGGTTCACTATAGAAACCAACTTGTTAGCACTTGATTGGATGTAGTGTAATAGGTTCAAATTACCTTGTATTATTTGCACACCTTTCTCTTCAAAATTATCACGCCATTGCTAAAATGCTTCCAAAAATGGATCCAACTATGTTCCTATCCCTTTTCTTCCTAATGTCATTGCAAGAGTGATCTCTAGATTCTCTAGGTGAATGGGGCCCACAACTTCATTCAAGTAGCCTCTTAGTAGCTCGTTCTACTTTCGTAGCATGATTATCTCTAATTCATCCTGATCCATATGCCTAAACACCTTTTTTATTCCTATAGTGATCATCACTTTGATTGTATCCATAGAATTTCTTTCCAACATGACCTCCTTGATTTGATAATCTTTTAGAGTCAGTTCTTTCATGTTTTCATGAGGAGGAGGAATGGAAATATGTGCAAGTATGTCCTAAACTTGGTTCTTCATTATGAAGGCCAATGTTCTTGCATCACCCTTAGGTGGCTTAGGCCTCTTTACTGCTTTGATTAGTTCCTTCATTTCTTCCTCTGCTAGCAGGTCCAACTCCCTTTTCTGACGAAAAATAACCTCCCTCTTCAACCATGTTGGTGTGGTAGCCATGGGTGACATGCACTTAGTTGAAGAGGTTGGTTCTTGAGTAGGATTCTTTCCCTTATCACTCCTCTCTGGAGTCTTCTCATGTCAAAGATCTTTAATAGGAGTCTCTATCTCTTGTTGGGCTAAGGTCCTAGCCTTTATATCCTAAGGAATTTACTGAGTTTTTTCTAGTATTTTTCCTTCCTTAGATACTTCATTAGCACATTATTGGAGATCCCCTTCCTCAGTTTCCTTTTCTTGTTCTGATTAGGTAACTAGAGGAATTTGAGTTACCGACCCTCTATCTAATTGATCAAATCCTAAGATGGTGGAGGTGGCATGCCCAAAGGTCCTTGAGGTAGAGGTGGCAATTGATTCCAATCCTCTCCTAAAGTTTCTCTCGTGGGAGTATCTTTTATATTTTCTCCCACCATCTTAGTGCCCACTAGAATAAAATCAAAGTCAGAGAGGTCAAAGACATTAATTCCTTCACCCTCCATCTTTTCTATAGATTTCTATTGTTTATCTTTTAAATTTGACACTTTTATAGGCTCTCTTTGAGCAGATGGAGGTGTCATTATAGAGATTTTTCTCCTCTCTTCCTTTATGGATTTGGTCGAGTGAGTTCTTTGGCTCAACAAGAATAATTTTATTTTTTCTCATTGTTCCTCATCCTCAGCTTTAGGGATGGTCTTAGGAACTTGTGGGGACAGAGTATTTTTCTTCTTTAGTCTTCTTAGGACCATGTTTCCACCATAGTTGATTCACTTCTTTCTTTCTTCAAAGCTAAGGGGGAGGCTTCTTCCTCTTCAATTATCACTGGTGGAACGCTTTTCTCCTCTACTTGTTCCTCCTCCAACTATTCTAGGTATACCTAGTCTTGTGGCTCTTGTGCTAGGTCTTCTTGAGGCTCATCTTGTGCCTATTGAGGTTGTACCTATTGTGGAGGTGCTTGAGTTGCTTGTCTCTTTTCCCTTGGAGGTACACTTTTCCTTTTCTTTCCCTTATCATCCTCAAAGTACTCAACCTACCACTCGTGTTGATAAAATATTTCTAACCTTATTGGGGATTGAGTGGGGAAGGTTGGTATAGTGACCTCTGCACCTTTGCCTTTAATTTTCCTAGCTATGGCTTGTAAGGGTATGACTTGAGGAACTAGATCCTTTCTAAATAGCTTCTTGATCAATTTCTTTGTCAATTTGACCACATTTTTGGCTCAATGATTTATATCATCATTCTCATCCCTTCCTATTTTTTCTTTCATTATCAGCATATCATAAAAAATTTCTATGTTATACAAAAGATCCATGACAATTTTGGTATCCTTATGTGTACATGATAGTCATCTATATCGTTCATTCAATGATCCTCTAACACTTCTTCATGAATGAACTCTTTCCCTTCCAATGTTGAACCATCCCAATGTTATCAAAGAATGGGCGAGCGAAGTTGTATTCTTCTAAGGGTTATTGATCTCATTCAAAGTTGAAGGTAGAAATATCCTACTTATGCTTCACCTTGAAGGAAGAAATTGTAATGGGCCAAACCCTTGTCTTCTTAGGTTGTCTCCTCACTCTATCATATGAAAAAGTGAGTTGGCATGCTATCTTTAGGAGTATGAGCTAGTCCAACAGGTATCTTGGGAGGTTCTATGGGCACATCAGACTACTAGCCACTCAAAGATATGTGAAGGTCTTAAATTGAATGTAGTAGGTGCCGATCTTTGTGATTCTAGTTGTTGCCTCTACTGACATTCTCTTTGCATAATCTCCTTCAGTGAACCTAATGATTGCAAAGATAAAATCATCATTCACCACGCTATATTCCACACTTTGTAGTGGGAGCTTCTTCTTTACCAACTATGGCTATATCACATAGGACCAAACATTTGAATCATCTTGCATGCTTCCCTTTCTATATAGGCATGGATAATCTTTGGTTGTAGCCATTAGTAAACACACCATGTATGATGTCATCTACAAGTGCGGGTTAGTTTTGACAGCTACTAGTTGCTCATCCAAGTTTTCGCTTGGGATGGTAGCCCAATAAATTGGCATCTTTTGCATTCTAATGGTTTCAATGAAGTGGACCATCCAATTCTAAAGGTGACTTGCTACTGGGAGACCCATGATTCTAGTCAATAGGATAATCACATATCCAATATCATCCTTCATGTATGCCTTTGTGATATCTACTTTGTCCACTCTATAGTCCACATGTATCCTATCAATTAGGAAAGAGGATTTCAAATATTTCATGCGCCTATTTCAAATTTTCTTTTTACCAGCATTTAGCTCCTTCATATGAAATTTGCAAGTATTGATCCACCCTTGGGAGGTGAAATTCTTTTTCTATGTTTCAGGGTTGGAGGTCTAGGACTATTTCTCCTATGACCCTCTTTACAACCTTCTCTTTGGTCATATAGTTCTTTGCAAGGGTCATTATCAATTTTAAAGATTTAATTGATGTTGGGTGAGATGTTGTGTTCACAAGCCTCAACCAGATGATTGTAGATACCATTACCAACCTTTCCTTTGGTTTATTGTAGATCGTGAGGAATGCATTCTAGTCTATGTGTGCGAGTTATGTATCTTCGATCTCTGCATGTCCATCTTGGAACCTTGAATTTTTTTTGTGCTCCTTGATACTTGAATGTGATAGGTTTTGGAGCCATTTTCTCCACCATAGAAGAGGATGAGGATGCCATTTGATCTACACAAAAGAGGCAAACATTAGTCTGAAGGTAAAAATTGGACCTAAAAAAAACTTTAATTGACTCCTAGATAGGCCAAAGTCCACTCAAAATATAGCAAAAGAAAATCTCCCCTCCCCCTCGAAATACTTTGTAGATGCACTTCAACACACCTAACACACCCTTACAGGTGTGTTGGTGTGTTGAATTTAGCCTTGAATGGATGTTTGCATAGTTGTACATATGCACACATGCACACCTTGGTGAGGTACACACATGTACAATGCTAATTGAGGGGGAAGTCTAAGTTTTAAGTTGAGTGTAGAAGTGTGCATTTCCATACCTCATGGAGGTGCACTAGTGCACACCTTTGGAAAGTGCCTTTTGGTTTGCATTTTTAAATTTGTCTCTTACTTGTATGGACATGCACACATGTGCACCTTATGGAGGTGTACATGTGCACACATCAGAGAGTTGCCTTTAGGTATTTTTAGGTTAGTTGTTGTTTCTTGTTTATTAGGTTTCATGGTCTTAGGTTTGTATGAAGGTGCACTTCTGTGTACCTCTATCGAAGATGTCTCTTTGTGTTGTGTTGTGCAAGAAGTGAAGAGCGAGGAAGTGTAGTTGTGCATAGGAGACAAGTGTAGAGGTGCACACTTGGGGAGGGAAAAATATAAAGTGAAGTGAAGGGTGAGGGTTGAGGTCTTATATAGACCCTAGGTTCCCAATGCACACCCCACATGTGTGCACCTGTGAAGGTGCACACCCTCCACGGGTGCGTTCATGCACATGTTGCACACCCTTGACTTAGGGGTGCAGTGTGCAAGTGTGCACATGTGCACTTGAAGCATAACAGTACCAATAAATATGACTTTCACCTCTTTAGATGCCCAACTCTTCCTGGTCAGAGACTGAGTTTTGACCTAGACTTGAGGTAGAGCTCAAAATGACCAGGACTTTAAACTAGGAGCCTGGTAGAGAAATTTCAACTAGGGGGTCCCCATTTCTACGAGAAATGGGACATGTGTTGTGAAACCACAAAAAATAGAACCAATAAAAAGGGAAGAAATGACAAAGGCATTTCTTCATCAACAAGCATTTTTTTGATATGTGTTAAATGACAACTAAATTCTAATGTTTAAAGCAATTTTCAAGTCCCTTGATAGTCAAAACTTCAGAATCTCAAATCTTCAATCTCAATATGTGCTCAGTGTATTCATTTCCTTTGATGTCTCAAGGTGTAGTCTATCATGAGTTTCTAGAGACTTGGAGAAAATCTTTTACTCCACCTGTCCATTCATTGAGAATCCTCATACAACTTGTTTATCAATCACTGTCTAACTAGATGAGAGAATCTATTATGAGTGCTCTTAACAAGTTATGAATTCTTTCATTTTGAGTCTTTGGTAATCTCCTTTGATTTTCTTTGTGGAGCTCACATGTTTCCACTTGATTCTTCCTTGAAGCATTTTTCCAATAGAATAGGATAGTCTTTTTAGAATGTGTATCCCCTTTTATTTGATTACCCTTTTGAATTTGTCTAGAATTTTTTAGATTTAATACCACCTATAATTATTTTCTTTCTTCTATATCCTGACCATGCTTAGAAAATGGGGCCAAGGCATTGGTGTCATTTCCCAAATTTGTTCTTTAGTTTGATAACCCTTGAGTTCCTCTTTAAATGAACTTTTGGGAAACTCTCACGTCAAATAATGATCTTAGTGGTTCTTTGAAGAGACCTTTTTTTTTTTGAACCGACAAGTTTTGGATTACCCCTTGCTACTATCAACCTAGATTTGAAAATCACCAAGATAGTCCAATTTTAGAGTTTGTAAAGTATTGAGAGCTATTAATCTACAATTGTGATTTTACGACTGAAAGTCCTCTTCGATTGCAAGCCACATATGCTTTCAATTGGTACAAGAAACAAAATCATCTGAACAATTTGACAAAGAAATACCTCTTATGTAAATTTGAAACCAATAGGAGTGATCTATTGAACACATCAAGAAAGAGCCTTGATTGCACCTAACCCTTAGACTAAAAAGAAAAGAAAGAAACAACTTTGAAAGAAAACACACAACTAAAAGAAAACACACAACTGAAAGTAAACACACAACTGAAAGTAAACACACAACTGAAAGTAAACACACAACTTGAAAGTAAACATACATGTAGAAAGTAGTTTTTTTTTTTGAAATGTTTCCCACTTTTAGGCCTAAAAATAATATTTCAAAAACTGGCCATTGATTGTAAATGGAACCAATTCCCCTTGTAGAGAACTTAGCCTAAAATTATTTTCTCCTAAAATATCTACAATCTGATAAGGGGCAATCCACAAGCATTGAAATTTGGTGTGACTTCTTGGTGTTTCTTTCACCTTGTCCCACAAGAGAACAAGGTTATAGATTTTGAAAGATATGATAGTGGTTTTCTTGTCAAACACCAATGTTTTATGATAGGTTAATGTTTTTCCATATGCTCTAAAGTGGTGATCCTTTTCTCATCCAATTCTAAGAGATTCATCAATTTGATCTGAACTCTGCCAGTGTCCTCAATATACCCTCTCATGAATTTAAAAAATGGAATCCTGAGACTGAGTCAGAATACTAGTTCCTATCCATAGATGAGTAGGTATGGATATGTTCCCAAAGAATTTTTTATCTTGACTCTGTCCATCCATAATGCATATTTTAGTTGAGTGTGCCAATCCTTTAGGTTTTCCTTTAGAAAGGGCTTTATTGTTGTGATCAAGTTCTTATTGGTGGACTTAGCCACACCATTCCCTTGAGTATAGTAATTAGATGAGAAATTAATTATAACCTAATTTTCTAATGGCCATTGTGTAAGGAAAATTAACACAAAAGATGGCCCATTATCACATAGAAGGAAGAACAACATCCCAAATCTAGTGACAATGTGTTCTCCCAAGAAACCAGTAACTACCGTAGCTATGTAGTTTCAAAAAGTCTTAGCTTTTTTCCAACATGCACAATAGTCTATAGTTGTGAGGATGAACATATTACCTATTGATGATGGTGGGTTTATTGGTCCAATAAAGTCCAACCGCCACTTGGCAAAAGGGCATGCCTCAAATACTAGTTGTAGTGGCATAATTGGATGTCTCTCCCTATTAGCACTAGTCTAACAAATATGGAAAGATAATACATGTTCAAATGTATCCTTGAAGATGATAGGCCAAAAGTAACTTGCTCTCAAAATCATGTGGCTTGTAACCTCTATTGATCCATGTCATGTGTCATATTTATCATGATACTATTCCAACACCTCTTTTGCTTCTTCACATCCCAAACACTTTTAGATAAATTATTTCATAGTTTCTTTTATAAAGTTTCCTATCTTGAAGCATATAGGATTCACATTCCATCTTGAGTCCTCTACATTAGGAACTATTCATCCAGTTAGGCTATTGATTGTGCAAGAGATAGTACACTATATCTTGATACCAAACATCTATGATTATCCCTTGGTTAATGTCTACTTGAGACACTATGATATTTTGTTCATTGTCAATGTCACTTTCATCATCAAATCTAATTTCATTGTTAGTACTGACCTCATTATCAACTATCATCCTAGTTAGTCCTTGTCCTCTCACCACCTTCATTGATTGAATTTCCAAATTGAACTCTTGTAATTATAGCCATCCATTTTCCCCTTCTTTTTTGCAATTCATTCTACATCAGCAATGATTTGACTATAGGAACTAGCATAATAACATATACCTTACTCTTGAGTATGTAATGGCGTAATTTCTTGACCACCTTTATTAGGGGAAAAATCCTTTGTTAAGATTAGAATAATTCAATTCGGTATTTTGTAGTGAAAAACTCATGAATGCAATAAGTCTCTCATCTTCTTTATCCCTTTTTTGAGTAAGAATCCCCACACATGAATGTTCTAAAGAAAATAAATAGATTTTGGAAGGCAAGTCATAATCTAGACTTGCAAGTACTGGGGCCATGGAGATGGCTACTTTGATGTCCTCAAAATATTTCTTTATTTCAGGAACCCATTCGATTTATTCTCCTTTTTCTAGCAAGTCATTGAGGGGGTGCACTATCTCAAAAAATCCACTAATGAACTTACACACAAAATTAATCTTGCCAAAGAAAGATTTAAGTTCCTTGCTATTGTGGGGTAGTGACAAATTTAGAATCACTTCTATTCTCTCATGATCAATAGATATCCCAACTTCAAAAATAATGTGACCCAAAAGATTTCCTTTGGTGACCTCAAATGAACACTTCTTAGGATCAAGCAATATGCCATATTTTTGGCATCGTTTAAAAACTTGTCTCAAACCAGAAATATGAGTACTCTGATCTTTTGAAAATATAGTTAGGTCATCCATATAGATAACTATACATTTATTTATCAGCCCCTTGAATGCTTCGTCCATTGCTCTTTGGAATGTGACTCACATTGATCAATCCAAAAGGCATCCTTCTATTTGCAAAAGATCCCCATTTTGTTGTGAATGTAGTCTTTAACATGTTTTCCTCATCTACCATCACTTGTTTGTATCCTAAATATCTATCTAGAAAAGACATCATTTTAGATCCACTCACAATTTTTAATACTTTACCAAGTGAGGGAAAAGGGCAGTTATCTTTTTAAGACGCTTGGTTTAAATTTTGAAAAATTATGCAAAGGCAAATTTCTCCAGTCTTTTTCCTCACTAGAACCAAGTTAGAAACCCATGTAGAATGTTAGTTTGGAAAGATAATTTTAGTATCAACTAACTTCTAGACTTGTTTCATTATTAATGGTTCAATAATGGGATTCACCAATCTTCTTCTTTGACAGAAAGGTTTGGGATCATGCTTTAACAAAATGTCATGAGTGATAATTTTATGGTCCTATGTCTTGAGCTCTTCAAAACTCCAAGCTATGACATCTTTGTATCTGTAAGAAATTGGAACATACTTTCTCATGCCTAAGGGTTACATACCTTTCCAATTCTTACCATCTTAGGATCTTCTTCTATGCCCAAATTATATGAATCACATTCTTCAATCCCTTTTTCTTCAACAATTATTTTACTATGTGCTGACTCATCTTGGTCAAAGATGTGTTCTAACTCTACCATTCCCTTAGGAATAGTATTGGGTTTTAAATTTATAATCCCATCTTCATCTTCTAGCTCATCATCTTTAGGCTTATCGTCGAGAGTAACATCAATCTCTTGTCCTTTGAAAAGACCATTTCACATAATGAACTTGAGGATATTTTGGTCATCTTGGAAGACTTGAAAGTTCATAATGTTGTCCAAGATAGATGGGGAAACAACCAATTCAAAAAAAACCCTCTTTGGTTTTGTTCTTTTAATGGGCTGCAATGCACTTGTTAAAATGGCAAGGGCATTGGATGCCATGTTCTTCTTTCTTAGAATGGACCTTATATTTAGGGCCTCAACATCTTCCATCAAGTCCCAAACTCTTTTATAGTATGCAAGTAATCTTCTATCATTGTAAGAGTAAATTGATTTCATTTTTACAATCACCAACTAGGAATCTCCTTCAATTATGAGAGCTTTGACATCCTTCTCTAATGCAAGGAGAAGTCCTCAAATCAAGACTTCATACTCTGCAACATTGCTAGTACATCTAAATTGTAAATGATATGCATCATAAAAGGACCTACCTTTGGGAATAATTAATTCAACACTTGCACCAACTCCTAATTTTCATTTAAGTCATCAAACCTGAGTGTCCAAATTGGTTGTTCTTTAGGATTTATGGACTTGTGTTTATTTGTTTGAAGCTTTTATTTCACTTGAACTTTGAAGGACTATTTCTTTGGGATCCATTGCAATCTTTCACATGGTGGACTTGGTGAGTTTCCATTGTTGACCTTTGATATGGGAGTTGTCTATTTTTCTTTTTGATCTTGAATCTCCCCAATCAATTCTATAATTTTAGCAATTTGTGGCTTAGAGTGGACAACTATCGAGGTCTAGCCTTGACCTCTTATAGAATGCCTTCTTTGTAGGAGTTTGATCATCCCTAGTGGGAGACAAGATAAAGCTCCTCCATCTAAGGAGGTATCACTTTAAGATGCATTGAGATCTAGTTCCTCTTCAACATTCTCCACAACTTCAGATATGTATGTGGAACTAGAATTTTCTTTTTTTATTTCATTTGGAGTTTGACCATTTTTTAATTGCATTATTTGAGTCAGCACCCATGTAACTGCTTCTTGGAAATGTGAGCACTCAAATTATGAATGACTTACTTTGTGTAACCTACAAAATCCTAGAAGGAGAAAAACATTTGGGTCTGCTTCATTGGCTTAAGAATTGTAAATTTGCAACCATGATGTTTATGAACTAAGTCGCAATCTCTTCTCTTGGGATAGGGACCATGGATTCTTTATGTAGATTGTCTGGTTTCTTGGCTGAAGTTATGTTGAGAGCCATTATCTTGTAAGAGCCTAAATCTAATTGGAAGAATGTTACCTCATTCAGTGTATTATATTCTATGATCATTATCTTTAGTTTTGGATCAGCATCTATCTTGATCTGATTATTCAATCCTTTACAGGGTAACCATAGTTGGGTAAAATCAGTCGAGAACCATCCTCTTAGGCATTTTGTCCATTCTCTACTCAGTAGAATTTTGTATGTTTCTGGAATTTCCACCACATGTATGTCTATGATGTCTTGAATTTGGGGGTCCATAGTTAACTGTATTTGAACATCTTTCAATACCCCTATAACCTTCACTTATGTTTTGTCAAGTTATATCACTATCTAGTTTGAGGGTTGAGGAGTATCTCCCAACCTTTGAGCTACCAAAAGTAGAATGACATTATAAGAATATCCTAAATCAATGAGACAATTGTGAAGGTTTCTTCCAAAAATTATTATACTGAGAAAGAAAGGAGGCACTTCAAATTTGTCTTTATACATGGTGAGCATAGCCTCACAAGTGTTAAATTGTTACGATACTATCTTTTGAGTACCTGCATTTCCGTTCAGCATCTCCTTTATATGATCAAGAGTCTTTATTAGTGCTTCCCTTTGATTAGGATAATTTTGTAGCATGTCAAAAAGGGACATGTTGGCCTTCATCCTCTTTAAATCTTCTACTACACTGTACTTTTTAGTTGACCATGTAGGATTCTTGAGGATTGTAGGCACATTTCCTTGGTTTTGATTTTGTTGTCCAACATAGTGTGATCTAGTTGACACTGGATTGTTGTTAGCCCTTGGATATGGAGGTGTTTTTTTGTAATTTTGTAGAAGTCCCATCCTTCATGGATTCCTTTCAATTTTGTAAATTGTAAGTATTTTGTTTGTCATTCTGAAAAGAAAGCATCTCTTCTGGTTGCAGATCTAACTCTTGACTGAATGGAAAGGTAAATTATTCATTAACTTGTTCTTCCATTTTAGGATTTTGTGGAGAATCATAAGATTCTAATAGCATAGCATTGAATTTCATAGAGGACTCATTGTTATTGCCTTGTAAATTTTGATTCACTTCTTGATCTCTATTGAAATATGAGCCACCATCATTGGGTACATTTTGATTACTGTCATATTGATTGATGTCCACAAATTGAGCATTATTCATATTATCTACAGGTATACTTCCATTGTTTGGATGCGTGTTCCATTTTCAATTATGTCTTTGGAACCTACTGTTGTGATCTAGAGGATTGGAATTGTTCCTTGCATTATTGTTTACACTAAAATTCTTGTTATAATTATGACCATGGTTGTTGTTGTTGTTGTAGTGGCCTACATTGTTTCTTTTAAAGCTATTGTTCTGCCCTTGTGGCAATCTCAAATAGGTTATCTCATTGGTAGTTTGCAACATGGTCTTCTTCATTTGGCTAATCTTAGATGCAAAATTATTTTCTACTTTAGCGGATGTTGTTGCCTTCTACTCAAAGAAAGAAGCTTTTGGAGGTTCATATCCTAGGTAAGTTATGGCTAGAACTAGTGCAACCAGTGCCTATTGTAGTGGAATTTGATTCATTGAAATGAATTGACTAGGCATCACTTGTGCTCTAGTAGGATATGTCAATACTGTTGAAGTAGCTTGAGCTAGGACCATCAACCCTCCTCCATTGGGATTGACTTATTTATTAAAGGTAATTGCTTTTGTGAAGACTTTTTCCAATGTGTCAATGTTTGCAATAGACAGTCTTCATAGGAAAATAGTTATAAGATGATCCATAGTATTAAGATAAATCTAGATTTTAGCTTTAATTGGTATGGTGTAGGGTATTTCCAACTTGTGGTATGCCATGTAAAAGTGATGATTGAAACATGAGATGGTCTCTGTAGGGTCCCTCTTGATTGATATATGAATTGATGATGTATCACAACAATGTTGAAAAATATTTTAAATTTTTCTAGGAACGACTTTTCAAAGGCAGCCCAATTCTAAATACATCTTGGTGGCAAATTCATGTACCAGTTAAAAACAACTTCTCTCAATGAGTATGGAAATAAAAATAGGGCCACATTCTCTTCTTGAATTTTTTTTGATTGCATATTTCTTTGAATACCTTGATATGATCATCAACTATTCATGTTTCTTATAGATGAACCTTGGGCATAATTTCTTAGGATTCTTGGGAAGGTCATTGAGTGTACCTTGCAAGTTGATTGGTGAATCTACTACATTAGCAAAGAAAGTCATCGACCGATGATTGGATGGAATGATAGGTGGAGATTGGTTTGGAGGTGGAGTTGAAGATGATGAAATTTGGAATTAAAGTGGTAGAATTCTTGGTAATACCTTATTGTTGTGAGGCTTGCAAAAATGACTAAGTTCTAAGAAATTGTGTGCACAAGGTGAAGATCATAAAGTTCACTGAAATGGAGATGGTGGATCATGGTCTTTTAGTTTATGTTAATTCTAGAAAAGGACACCTTTGGAGAAGCACACCTCTTCAAAAAGTGCCCCTAGGCACCTTCTAATAGCGTTCGACATAATTTTTTTGAACTTCCAAAAATTGCAAAAATTTCAAACAAGAAGTTGTTTTTCTTATTTGAATGGTTTGTGGTCCTCCTTCTATCACCACTTTTGTTGAGCTATCATTTTTCAAGATGCTAAATGATAGGGATTCTTGCAAATCCTTCACTTGAAAATTTGATCGAGGACCAACTCCAAGTTCTAGATGGTCTTGCAACCTACTAAAATATGCTCAATTAAAGATAAATGTGTATGTTCATGAGGAGGCCTTTGCTGGCTCAAACCAATTTTGGATAATTTGTTTGATCTATTTCTGCTTGAAATGTAACCACAAAAGAGATATATTTTTGGTATTTTCTATTTTGTGATGAATGCAATTTATCGATAAAACTATATGAATTCCTATTTTAACCAAGTGTTAGAAAATAAAATAATAAAGATATGGTAATGAGAGATTAAAGAAAATAACTTGAGGGAAAAATTCCTAGCAGACATAAACTATGATAACAACATGTCAACAAATTAAATTATCAAAAAGATCGGCTAGGAGACCAATGAAATTAGGAGCAATGCTTCCTCAACTCCACTAATGCAATCATCGATGGGAACTCAATATAAACTGGAAGATGTTTCACATTTCATCAAATCACAAGGCCACAGAAAGTGCACTCATACGAGACAAGATGCTATGCAAGAATAATAGGTGATCCTTTCTCCAATTTGTTATGTTAGTAGAATTCATTAACACAAGGCAAACACCATAACTAAAAGATGGCACAATAACAGAATAATAAAACTATTGGCTCCATTATTATTCATGAACATGCATTAACAAAAATAACACACTTTACAAAGAATAACTACAATCAGAATGAGAGCACCAATAACTTATATTATCACATCAAAACAATGGCATGTAGCACATATTACATCCATGTATTTATAAGAAATCATCTCCTCCCTTTGTGTTAGGAGTGAGAGCTCTTAAAATGAAAACTCATGCTAAAAACTAATAAAACAAATCTAATTATATACAAATTGACTCTCTAAATGGTACTAAGTGGGTCTCCACCCTTGTTTATCTTTATTATTGGATCTATGAACCTTTACATGACACAAAATAATTAAAAAATAAGAAGATAAGAAGAAGGAAGCTGTAACATGATTTGGGAGTTTGGATGTTCTAAAAATGTGATCTCAACCTTCTTTAAGCATTTCTTGGAATTGAACTACCATCAAAATGCATTACCAATGCATGGAATGTTCTAAATCAGGAGGTGGCAATTAGCTATTAGAGCACTGCTAATTCTTCAAAACTGTTAGCACACTTATGTGAAAATCACACTTGCACACTTGTGCACCTGCATACCTTGGTGATATGTTCCAAAAATTCCAAAAATCTTCTAAGTGTCAAAATTAAATTTCTAGCATCTAGGGTTTCTTCCCCTTTAGACTAAAATGATGTTTGGATGTTTATTCTTGAACTTCTCTATTATCTTAGCCACTTGAGTAGCTTCTAGAAAATTCAAAGCCTCATACTTATTATTCACTAGTTATCAGTAATTCCTCACTTTGATCCTTGTTTCTACAAAATCCTCAAGCTTCATGTCTAGTTCCAATAGTGCTTCTTCGGTTTTGAAGGCTTGTTTGATTCCATCTTCTAATGAAGCTTCTTCAAATGTACTTCTAAACTATTGGACAACTGATTACAACTCAAAAATCTTGGTCTTTGACTCATGCTCAAAAATCTCAAGGCAAGCAGTGTTGTAATACCTCTTTGCTTCCAAAAATTGCTCTTGGGCCTTATCTTTAATCTATTGGATCTCTTCATGCAATCCCCTCATAACCTAATTACCTACTAATATTTTTTCTATCCAATCATCGAGCTTATCAAACTCTTCAACCACATATAACTCCATCAACATCTGATACCTTCGAGCTTTTATTGATCTTAATGTCTAC
The DNA here is from genome assembly GCA_028749045.1 of Cupressus sempervirens. Taxonomy (NCBI): domain Eukaryota; kingdom Viridiplantae; phylum Streptophyta; class Pinopsida; order Cupressales; family Cupressaceae; genus Cupressus; species Cupressus sempervirens. The sequence goes on from CM053790.1 coordinate 115,541,993, forward strand.
AAGTCCTTGGCCCAAGTATGTACTTCATCCATCAACCCAAAATCTTGCTTCACTATAGATACCAACTTGTCGACACTCGATTAGATGTAGTGTAACATGTTCAAATTACCCTATATTATTTTCACATTTTTCTCTTCAAAAGTCATGCCATTACATACATGCTTCCAAGATGGATCTAACTGTGTTCCTGTCCCTTTTCTTCCTAATGCTACTCCAAGAGCAATATCTAGATTCTTCAAGTCAATGGGGCCCACAACTTCATTCAAGTAGCATCTTAGTAGCTTGTTCTACTTTTGTAATGTGATTAGCTCTAATTCATCCTAATCCATATGCTTGAACACCTCATTCATGCCTATAGTGATCATCACTTTGGCTATAGCCACTGTGGGTCTTCCCAACATGACCCCTTGAATTCGGTAATCTTTTGGAGTCCATTCTTTGGTGTTAGCATGAGAAGGAGGAATGTTGATATGTACAGGAAGGTCTTGATATTGGTTCTTCATTATGAAAGACAATCTTCTTGCATCACCCTTAGGTGGCTCGGGCCTCTTTACTGCTTTGATCAGTTCCTTCATTCCTTCTTCCACTATCAGGCTCAACTGCCTTTTTTGACAAAACATAACCTCCCTCTTCAACCACACTAGTTTAGTACCCATGGGTAACATGTACTTGACTGAATAGGTTGATTCTTGACTAGGCTCCTTTCCCTTATCACTCCTCTCAAGATTCTTCTTATGTCAAATATCTTCAATAGGAGTCTCTATCTCTTGTTAGGATAAGGTCCCAGCCTCTGTATCTTGAGGATTTTACTAATTTTCTTCTAGTATTTGTCCTTCCTCAAATACTTCATCGACATGTTGTTGAAAATCCCTTTCCTCTATTTCTTTTTCTTCTTTTACTTGGGTAACTAAAGGAAGTGGAGTTACTGACCCTTTATCCAAAATGGCCAAATCCCAAAATGGTGGTGGTGGAATGCCTAGATGTTCTTGAGGTAGAGCCGATAATTGATTCCAATCCTCTTCTAAAGGTTCGCTCATTGGAATATCTCTAATATTTTCTCCCACCATCTGAGTGCCCATTGGCATAAATTCAAAATTAGAGAGGTTGAAGACATTAGCTCCTTTGCCCTCCATCTGTGCCATCCATTTCTATTATTTATCTTTTAAAGTTGACACTTGGATAGGCTCTCTTAGAGTAGATGGAGGTGCAGCTATAGATATTCTTCTCCTCTCTTCCTTTGCAAATTTGGCCAAGAGGGTTGTTTGGCTCAAGGGGAAAAATTCTATTTGTTCCCCTTCTTCCTCATCCTTAGCTTCAAGGATGGTCTCAGGAACCTATGGGGACAAACTATTTTTCTTCTTTAGTCTTCTCATCTGTGTTCCTACCATAATTGATTCAATTCTTGCTTTCTTCAAAGATGAAAGGGTAGCTTCTTCCTCTTTATTTACACTAGTGGAGCCATCTCCTCCTCTACTTGTTCCTCCTTTGGTTGTTCTAGCTATGCCTACTCTTGTGGCTTTTGTGTTGGCTTTGATTGAGGCTCATCTTGTGCCTATTAAGGTTGTACCTTTTGTGGAGGTGCTTGATATGCTTGTCTCTTTTCCATTGGAGATGCCCTTTTCCTTTTTTTTCCATTATTAGCCTCAAAGTACTCAACCTCTTACATATTGATGAACCATTTTTGGCCTTACTGGAGATTGAGTAGGGAAGGTTGGTACAGTGACCTTTACATCTTTTCCTTCAATTGGCCTAGCTGTGGGTTGTAAGTGTATGGCCTAAGGAGTTGGATCCATTCTAAATGGTTTCTTGATCCATTCCTTTGTCAATTTGACCATATGTCTAGCCCAATGATTTATATCATTGTTCTCATCCCTCCCTATTTCTACATTCATAATCATCCTATCATAAATTTTATCTCTATTACACAAAGGTTCCATGAAATCTTTGGCATCCTTTTGCATGGCCTTGAGAGCGATCTTCATTTTTAATACATTCTTTGCTAAGTATAGACTTGTCCTATAATAGTCTCTTATACACACATCATAGTCATCTATAGTGTTCATCCAATGATCCTCTAATGCTTCATTATGAATGAACTCTTTCCCTACCAAGTGTTGAACCATCCCAATATTATCAAAGAATGGGTAGGGAGAGTTGTATTCTTCTAAGGGATATTGATCCCATTCAAAGTTGAAGGTGGCAATATCCTTCTTTTGCTTCACCTCAAAGACAAAAATTGTAATGGGCTAAACCCATGTCATCTTATAATGTCTTCTCACTCTGCAATACATAGAAGTGAGTTGGTGGGCTATCTCCAAGAGTATGAGCCTTTCTAATGGGTATCTTGGAAGATTCTTTGTGCACATTAGACTACCAGCTACCCAAATATATGTAAAGGTCTAAAATTGACTGTAGTAGGTGCCAATCTCTGTGATTTTGGTTGCTTCCTCTACTAACATTATATTTGCATAATCTCCTTCAATGAACCTAATGATTATAGAGATAAACCCATCATTCACCACCCTGTATTCCACACTTTTTAGTGGGTGCTTCTTCAATACCAATTGTCAGTATACCACATAGGGCCAAGCATTTGTATCTTTCATGCTTCCCTTTCTATATAGGCTTGGGTAATCCATGGTTCTAGGCATGAGTAAATACACCATGTATGATGTCATATAGAAGTGTGGGTTGGCTTTGACGACTACTAGTTGCTCATCCAAGTTGTCACTTAAGATGGTAGCCCAATAAATTGGCATCTTTTCTATCTGATGGTTTCAATGAAGTGGACAATCCAAGTCTAAAGGTGACATGCTACTAGGAGACCCATGAATCTTCTCAATAGGACAGTCACATATCCAATATCATCCTTCATGTATTCCCTTATCATATCTACTTTTCCTAGTCTACAACCCATAGGTGTCCTGTCAATTAGGAAAGAATATTGTACTATTTCTTGTGCCTCCTTCATACGAGATTTAAAAGTATTGATCTAGCTTTGGGAGGTGAAATACTTCTTTCTATGTTCTAGGGTTAGAGGTCCAAGACTATCTCTCCTATGACACTCTTTACAACCTTCTCTTCTATCACATAGTGCTCTACAAGGGTCATTATCAATTTCAAGGATTGAACTAATGTTGGGTTAGATGATGCATTCGCAAGCCCTGATTGGATGAGTGTAGATACCATTGCCAACCTTTTCCTTGGTTTATTACAAATTGCGAGGAATGTGTTCTAGTCTATATGTCTGGTTTTTACATCTTTGATATCTATGTGTCCATCTTGCAACCTTAATTTATTTTGTGGTACTTGATACTTGAATGTGATAGGTTTTGGAGCAATTTTCTCTACCATGGAAGAGGATGAGGATGCCATCTGATATGCACAAAAGAGGCAAAAATTAGTCTGAAGGTAAAAATTAGACCTAAAACAAACCCAACTAACTCCCAAATAGGTCAAAATCCACTCAAAAATATAGGAAAGGAAATCCCCCTACTCAAAACACTCTATTATGCACTTCAACATACCTAGTGCACCCTTACAGTTGCATTGGTGTACTAAATTTTTCCTTTGAATGACTTTTTGTGTAGTTGTGCACATGTGCACCTTGGTGAGTTGTGCACATGCACAATTCTAATTGAGGGGGAAGTCTAAGTTTTAAATTGAGTGCAGAAGTGTGCACTTACACACCTCATGGAGGTGTACTAGTGTACACCTTTGTAGAGGGCCTTATTGTCTCCACTTTTAAATTTGTCTTTTACTTGTGCAGAGGTTGGCACATGCACACCTCAAAGATTTTTGTTTATGTCTTTTTAGGTTAGTTTTTGTTGCTTTTTTTATTGGGTTTTTTGGTATTAGGTCTATGAAAAGGTGCACACATTTTCACCTCATGGAGGTGTGCATGTGCACACCTCTATTGAAGATGTCTAACCTTTGTGTGGTGTTGTGTAGGAAGCAAAGAGTGGGGAAGTGTAGTTGCACAAAGGAGACAAGTACAAAGGTGCACACTCGGAGGGGGTAAAAAGTAAAGTGAATTGAAGGGGGAGGGTTTGGGTCTTATATAGACCTTGAGAAAACTTTAAACAAATGATCATAGAAGTGCAAGCAAGAAATGGGAGCTTTCCATAAAGTATGCCTTGGTATACATTTGCATATGGACGAAAAGGATTGCACCAAAACATATTAAAAAACTAAGCAGAATGTATCTTTAACTGACAAAAAGATTATTATGTGGCATGATACAAACCATGTAATCTTAATGATTTGGCAGTTGTTAGCTTGAGAGAACATCTCAAAATGAGAGGAAGTGCTTTTCTTTTGGTTGAAAGAAAATATCAGTCATAAAAGTCTAGCTGTGCACTTACAGAGGTGCGCACCTGGTGCTGGAGCATCGTGGGTTGCATTGCTATCCTAGATGTTTACCTTATTTTTAGTTATTATTGAGTTTGTAGTTGGTGCCAAGTCCCTAGTTGCCATCGAGTTGCAATTTCTTGCATTATTGAGTTCCTTAGTTGTTTCCAAGTGTTTAGTTCTTTTCGAGTTCTTAGTTGGTGTCGAGGCCTTTGTCATTGCTAATTTTGCAATATTTTTCATGTTCATAGTCATTGCCGAGTTTGCAGTGGTTGTTGAGTTCACAATTGTTTCCGAGTTTGTAGTGGTTTCTAAGGTCACTTTAGTTGCCAAGTCCCTTTGTTTGTTGAGTTCTTTTGGTTACCAAGTTCCTTTGGTTGCTGAGTGACAACATTTTTTTTTTGATTCTTTGTTAACCGAGTTATTTGTGTCTAGTTCTAGTTTGGGCAGACCTTGGGGGATATTTGTATTTGGTATTTCATATTTGTTGAGAGAAGACTTGTGGCTTGTTTTAGTATTTATTGTAAGGATTTATTTTTTTAGTATTTGTATTAGGCCAACTTGAGGCCATGCATGTATTTAAAGGGGTCTTGGGTAGAGTCTTAGAGAGAGGAAAAAGAGAGGTAAGGAAGACTATAAGTAAAGTGGAAATGCAACATTTATCATTGAGATTGATGTTTGAATTGTAATATTGGTCATAACCTAGAAGGCCTTACAACTTGGCATGTATATTAACAATTTGATGACTTTATAAAGCATTTTGGGTCTTCTATCTCCTTTGGCTGTTGTTATTTATGGTGTTTTATGCCGTGTTTACTCTTTCAGGTGGCTTTGGATAGTTGGGTGTGTCTTGGACCTAGTTATTCATTTTCTACCTACATCAGGTGGTATCAAAGATTGAAGTTCATCCTTGTGGAGATTGGATTGTGTAGAATCCTAATTTGAATCAGTTGTAGGGTGTGAGCTTTGGGGATTTGACTATAACTTGTAGAGGGTTATGATCTTGTAGGAACCTAATTGTAAAGATGGTTTGAGGTAGAGGAAATGATGATAATGCTATATTGGATACATTGAGACAAGTTGTGGCCAGATTAGATGCTGTGGAGATAGCCTAGAGGAGAGGAGCTTAACTTGATGATGTGAGTGATAATGAAGTAGTAGCACCAATTCCTAATCCAGAACCTAAAAAAGATCAAGATGAAGCAAGATTACTAAGAGTATTATTTAGGGAACATTCAAAGTCTACTGTAGAATTTATTCCTTATGATGGGAAATTAGATACCAATGTTGTGTTGTATTGAATATCTAATATGGAGAAGTTCTATGAGTATGACAACACTCTTGATAATAGAAAGGTAAGAGTTGTAGTTATTAGGTTGAAAGGTCATGCCTCACTATGGTCTGAGTATTTGTAAACTGATAGACAAAGGAGAGGAAAGGAGAAGATCAAGACATGGCCAAAGATGGTGAACAAGGTAAAGAACAAATTCCTTCCTACTAATTAACAAGTTATCTTGTTGAGAAAGATGCAAAATTTAAGACAAAGAGACATGATTGTGAAAGAGTATATTAAGGAATTCTATAGATTAGACATCAGATCTGGACATGTGGATAATGATGTTGAGAAAATTACAAGGTATTTGAATGGATTAAGATCTGGAATTCAAGATGAGGTAAGTTTTGTGAAATTGGAATGTTTGGGAGAAGCACACCAATATGGCTTGAAAGCTAAGGAGATCTTGACAAAGAAGCATGAACAAAGATAAAGAGGTAGAGGTGGTAGATTCTAGAGAGGCAAAGGTAGATCTTATGGAGAAGGTGGCAGATTTGACAATTTTGTGCAAGGTAAGGGCAAACCTAAATGGGAAAGTGACGATTAAAACAACACTAAATGGAAAGGTGGTAATTCTTACTAAGGAGCTACTAGTTCTTAGCAAGGAAGAGGTAATTCTTATTCTAGAGGTGGATTTAATGGTAATTTTTTTATATGTGGTAAAGAAGGGCATAAATCCTTTGAGTGTAGATACTCTAAAAATGGACAAGGTAATAGAAATGTTGTGATTCAAAAAGACATTGAAGGTTCACCAAGTGGACCTAAGGCTAGAGAAAATTTGATGGTGAGAATAATCTTATTTAATAAGGGAAGTGATGAGGAACATGTTCTCAGGAGAAGTCTTTTCAAGACCATATGTAAGATAGCTAGAAAATTCTACAAGGTGATCATTGATAGTGGAAGTTCCACAAATTTGGCATCATAAGAGATGGTTACAAAGTAGTAGTTGTAGAGGATAAAGCATCCTAAATCTTATCATGTTTCATGGATCAAAGGTGAGCATAAGTTATTGGTAAGTGAACAATGTATTGTGAAGTTCAAGATTTGACATTACTTTGATGAAGTTTTTTGTGATATTATACCCATGGATTTGTTGGCCTTATTTTTCACCATTCAATTTTTTTTGCATATTACAGTCAAAATTTAGTTGCTTATTCAAAATTAGGGTTGTGTTTCAAGATTTGTTTTCCATAAATCAAAAACCCTTAATTTTATGTTACCCTAATATTGTTTGTGCTCCATGTTTCCAAGGGTAGGGTTTTCATTTGTTTGAATTCCAATATGCACGGGAAGTTTTAGTCTTTTAAAAATATTTTATTTCAAATTTTCTATGTATATCTTTTAAAAACTCCTTTCCTAACCATTTTACCCAATCACCTTTATCCTAACCATGGTTATTTTATTTAGTGTTTCGCAAAGCATCTTAACTATGATGGTTTGTTTTGGGCTAGCCATTGATCTCTCCAAGATCAACAATGGGCGCATACTTGAAAGATGGATCTACTCAACTTTTATGTAATGTAGGTAAGCAGCTTTGTGACCCATAGAACTGTTGGAAATTATTTAAAAGATCATACATAAAAAGTAATGGAAATAGTAAAGAATGTTCTCAATCATTGTTTTGTCATTGATGTCAAACTTGCTACTTGCAGGAATGACAATTGCTTTAGTGATCCAAATACTATCAATTGGTTGATTGACAAGGAGGAGGCAATCAATAAGATGTAACTAGAACACCTAGAGAAAGGTTGAAGTTATGATGTTTTAATGAAGTACAAGGATCAGCTAAGCCATTGATGAAAAAGTGTATTGATGACATACTCTAAGACACAGAGAATGGGCACACTGAAACATATCAAAGATGTAAGATTTTAGCTAAGTCATTTGTGAAGCCTAACTAAGTCTATTAGAGAGGGAGCTGAGCAAGCTAGTAAGTTTCAAACAGATTCCTAGTTGAAGCCAAGAAAGTTCAACCTCAGTAAGTGTCGAGTCATCTTCAAGTGCCGAGCAGATACAAGTGCCGAGTCAAGAAACAAGTGCCGAGCAGATACAAGTGTCGAGTCAAGAAATAAGTGCCAAGCAGATACAAGTGCTGAGCCAAGAAACAAGTGCCAAGCAGATATAGGTGCCGAGTAGGATACAAGTATCGAGTAACACAAAGGTGACGAGCATCAGTAAACCAATAATGCTGAGTTGCTGCATTATTTCAAAGATTGAAGATTCACCAGATCTGAGCCAACAAGGTTGTTATCTAGAATTTTGTGAATTAAATAGAAGATAAGAGTGATGAGCTGGTGGTACAAAACATCATGTAAAATGTTTTTGGAGAATACAACTAGACTTTAGATGAAGTTTCTAGATAAGAGCAAGATATGGGGTAGATACATTGTACCCTACCTAATCCACCTAAAACCCTAAATTGGAGAAAAATAATTGAGCGGGAAAGGGACTCCAAATTTCTATTTAAGGAGTCATAAGGTCACGAAGCAAAGTGTGAGAGGAAGTCAAGCATGAAAGCATAAAGTGCTAAAGGAGGCGCTAAGGAGTAAGAGAGCATAGTTACTCTACTTCAATAGATGACCACATATATGGTTGCATTGGTATGATGAGTAAGAAGACTTAAGGAGACAAAGCTTGAGATGACAAGCTGTCAAAGCTGAAGTGATTAAAAGCCAAGCAAAAGTACTGAACTAAAGTGTGATATGAAATCTACAAAATATGTTGTAAGTTGTATCAGATCAGAAAGCCATTATTGTTACTCTCTAGCAATTGTAACAGATAGTTTAAATCCTATGGACTTAGTTTGGTTTGATAGCCATGTTATAAATCCTTTAACAGGGTGACATTCCAAGTGAATGTTCTAAAGTCCTTTGACCAAGCCCACTCCTAACAATATGGTGAAATCCTCTAACAAGATCACATTTAATAGTGTGTTGTAAGCCTTTATCATGGCAAGCTTTTAACAGGGCATCACTTTAGAAGAGTGAGAATTAAGTAGAATGTTACTAGTGGTTTTTCCCAAATTGGGTTTCCATGTAAATCACCGTTTCATGTGTTGATCTTGCATGTTTTATCCCTGCAGATTGATTTACTATAATTTGCTAAGATGATTGATTTAATTTTGAATGGATGAAAATTTTATGGGCTCACTATAATTTGAGAAAAAGTATTATTAGGGCATTTAGACCTTGAATAAATAATTCACCCCCCCCCCCCCCCCCACTCTCAGTTATTCTAAAGAATTCTAACAAGCACTTAGTGACGTTGAGTTATAATTGCACTACAAAGACTAGGACTTGTCAGTACCTTGTCAAAAAAAATTTAGAGTTGTCAGTATGGTCAGAGCATGTGCAACTTTCTAGAAATATCATTGGTCAAATCATACATGTTAGAATTTCTTTAGAATAACTGAGAGCGGGGGGGGGGGGGGGTGAATCAATTATTCAAGGTCCAGATGTCGCTTGTACACTTTTCTCCTGAGTGCGATAAATCCATTCAATCATTCGTTCATGCAAACTTTAACTTTTCTAATTAGCAAGTTACTATAAATCAACATGCAAGTACAACACATAGGAAATCAACACATGACATAGTTATTTATGTGGAAACCCAATTTGGGAAAAACCACTAGTAACATGCTACTCAGTTCTCACCCTTTTGAAGTGATGCCCTATAAAAAGCTTTCCTTGTTAAAGGCTTACAACACACACTATTAAATGTAACCTCGTTGGATGATTTAACCACCTTGTTAGAAGTGGGCCTCGTAAAAGGACTTTAGAACATTCACTTGGAATTTCACCCTGTTAAAGGATTTACAAATGGCTATTAGGCCAACCTAAGTCCATAGGATTTTCAGATCTAATACAATTAGTAGAGATTATTAGAAAATCTTGACCTGACTACAACATACAACTTATCTTGCAGATTTCAGATCACTACTCAACTCATATCCTTGCCTGACCTTCTATCTCTACAACTCTTAACTGCTTGCTTTTTCTTTCAAGCTTTGTCTTTTTGAGTTTCCATACTCAATGTACCAGTGCAATAATCTCTTCATGATCACTTGTAGAAGTAAAGCCTCTATGCTCTTCCTTCTCCTAGATGTCTCCTTCTTGACACCCTTTCAATCACTTCGTAGATTTTGGCACTTCTGTAGCATCAAGATCAACAGCTTCTTGCTTCCTAGCCTATGACTTCTTAAATAGAAGTCTTGAAGTTCCTTTTCTTGCTCGATTCTTGCATTTTTCAATTTCAATTCACATGGATTAGGTGGGATACATTGTATCTATCCCATATTTTGTTTCCTCTAGAAACTTCTTGATTAATCTTTTAGAATTCGCCCAAAAATGGTTTACATAAGATTCTATGCCAACAACTCACCATCCTTATCTTCCAACTTGTTCAAAAAATTCAATGCAACCCCTATGTCTGCTCAGATTTGGTGAATCTTCATCATTTAAAATAATGCAACAGCTCGGCACTATTAAAATACTGGTGCTCAACACATACTATGTTACTCGACATCAACTATGTTTTTCCTAATGCTCAGCACCTGAAGATCACTTGGCACTAATTGAATTTTTTTTTCCTGATGTAGGCATCTAATCTTTTACTCGACACTTGAAGATCACTTAGCAATAACTAAAATTTCTGTTACTCAACTTCTATTAAGAATTTTCTCAGCTTCAACTGACTTGCTCAGCTTCAACTAACTTACTCGACACCTTCTAATGGTCAAAGTTAAAGCTTGTAGTCAACCTTGTTACAACTTCTTCTTCCAATGTATCTAAGTGTGGCCAACCTCTATATCTTTGAGTATGTCATCAATACATTACTTGACCATTGTCTTAACTGATTCTTGCACTTCATTACAATATCATAACTCAACCCTTCCTTTAGGTGCTCTTATTACATCTTTTTGATCAAATCCTCTTCATCAATCAACTAAGTGATAGTGCATGGATCTTGTAAGCGAATATCATCCCTTCATATAGCAAGTTTGACATCAATGGAAAAACAATGATTGAAAACAATATTTTGCAACAATTTCCCTCTTTAATCTTCAACAAAAATAAGCTTTTCAATTAGATTTTTAACAATCTCCCTCTTTTGCATTGATGGCAAACCAAACTGATCAGCCATCAAACTAAACTATTCCACCAAAAGCTTACTAGATTAGAATAGCAAGTCAAATGTCAAAAAGTAAGTTGTAAAATCACATCTTCATTTCACTTCTCTTTCTTTTTTGTTGTACCTGTTATCTTTATCTTTCTTCCTTTGTATTATTCATCTTTTGCTATTCTGATCAACCTCCGAAATCTCCCTCTACTTCTTTGATCATTTATCTTTAACAATCCTATTGATCAGTTGTTCACTTCTCCCTCTTTGACAACAATGCCAAAGTTGTATTAGTATCTTTAATATGCAAATGTAGCTTTTACAGATTTAGTTAGTCTCCCACTGTCACCTTGCTAGTGACTAATTTGAAGTTTTCAGTACTTGTATTACTTTAGGCATGGACCCCAAAGTAAACATCCTTCACATCAACGTGTAAAATCTTCAACATTCGGTTTATTTGATGCAGGGCATTCTTGCTTTTGCTTTAAGTAGCTTTAGCTAGGGGTATCACCCCTAACTTACCTCTAAGATACTCGAAAGCATCTTTAGGCAATGCTTTTGTAAAGATATCAGCAATCTGTTCCTTTGAGCTAACATATTCCATCTTCACTTGTTTATCTTTCACTAGCTCTCTTACATAGTGATACTTAATTGAAATATGCTTGGTTTTAGCATGCATTATTGGATTCTTTGATATATTGATAGCACTTGTATTATCACAATAAAGTGTCATAGGCTCAATTACCTCTTCCTTCATACCTTGCAACAAATGTTTGATCCACACAATATTAGTGCAGCTTATAGCAGCTACCACATATTCAACTTTAGCAGTAGACTATGAGGTGTAGCTTTATTTTTTGCTTATCCATGTAATCAACCTTTTTCCTAAGAAAAGTGCTCCTCCACTAGTGCTTTTTCTATCATCAATGTTACCTCCCCAATCTGCATCAGTATAAGCTCTCAATTCAAATTTCTCATTCTTTTTGTAGTACAAACCAAAGTCATCAATTCCTTTTAGGTATCTCAATATTCTCTTTACTTCCATTAAGTGGTTTTCTCTTGGATTGGTAGAAAATCTAGCCACTATTACAATAGCTAATATAATGTCTGGTCTACTATGTACAACATATTGCAGCTTTCCAATCATTGACCTATACAATGTCTGATTTACTTTAGTAGACTCATCATTTTTGGATAGCTTATGTCCAGTTGCCATTGGTGTGCTGACTAGTTTTGAGTCTTCTAGCCCAAATATTTTGAGTACTTCCTTGATGTATTTGGATTGGGTTACAAATATGCCATGCTTCAATTGATGTACTTGTAATCCAACAAAGAATTTGATTTCTTCAAACATTGACATCTCAAATTCATGCTTCATTTGGTCAGCAAAATCTTTGTATAAAACATCTTTTCCTCCAAATATTATGTCATCAACATAGATTTTTGAAATCAAAATGTCTTTACCTTCCTCAACTTTGATGTACAAGTTTCTATTTTCATCTATTCTTTCAAATCCTATCTTCATGAGATATTTGTGCAGCCTTTCATACCATGCTCTTGGCACTTGCTTTAGTCCATAGAGTGCTTTGTGTAGTTTGCAAACCATGTTCTTGTTCTTCTCATCAACAAACCCCTCTGGTTGTTCTATGTAGACTTCCTCTTCCAATATACCATTCAAAAAAGTTGACTTTATGTCCATCTGGTAAAATTTGAAACCTTTATATGTAGCATATGCAAGTAATATTCTTACTCCTTCCATTCTTGCAATATAAGCAAATGTCTCTCCATAATCTAGTCCTTCTTCTGCACATAGCCTTTGCAAACTAGTCTTGCTTTGTTTCTTGTTATTTCACCATCCTCATCAAGTTTGTTTCTGAATGCCCACTTGGTACCAATCACATTCTTATCAGCTGGTCTAGGAACTAGAGACCAAGTTTTGTTTTTCTCAGTCTGATCTATCTCCTCTTTCATGGCCTTATACCAGTCATCATCTTGTAGTGCATCTTTGACTATTTTGGGTTCAACCTTGCTCAATAGACATGATTAATTTATGAGTCTATTCCTTGTCATTGGTCTAGCATCCTTATCACCAATGATTTGATCTGTAAGGTGATGTCTTCTTACATGCTTAGCTAATCTAGGTTTAGTCCTTCTTTCCACATTTGATTCTTCAACTTTAGAGTCATTTCATTCTTCTTCATTAGATAATTCATCATTCCCTTCATGTGTACTATTTTCAAAACCAATTTTTTCATTCTCTCCATTCTGCAGCTTAGCTTTTGAATGTAACTCGACATTCACAGGCTAAGTCTTGGAAGATATTGAAGTTTGTTGCTGATTCCCAACTTGATTTGCAGCATTGTCTTCAGCTGTCATTCCTTCATAGAAGTATACAAAGGATATATAGTCCTCTATTTGCTTTGATTCATCATCCTAGACTTCTGCATGCTTATCAAAATTTACATTTGCACTCTTCACAACTTTTTTGGTATTAATATTCAAACACTTATATGCCTTACTTTTAGTGGAGTACCAAAGAAATATTCCTTCATTACTTTTTGATCAAACTTTCCATTTCTAGTGTCTTTTAGAATATAGCATTTGCAACCAAACACTTTGAAATGTTTAACATTGGGTGAATGACCATACCATAATTCAAAGGGTGTTGCATTTGTACCTTTCTTGACTTGAACTCTATTTAGTGTGTAGACTGTAGTACTTACAACTTCCCTCCAGCACTTAAGTGCAACATTTTTCTCCATCATCAAGGTTTTGGAACAGTCAATCACTGACCTATTTCTCATTTCAATAATACTATTTTGTGGTGGAGTTCTTGGTGCTAACATTTTCCTTTTGATACCTCTATCATTGCAAAATACTTCAAATTATCTTGATGTGAACTCACCTCCTTTGTCTGACCTTAGGCATTTCAGGTTCTTTCCTATTGCCTTCCCAACTCTAGCTAGATACCACTTGAACATTTGAATTGCATCAAATTTTTGTTTTAAGAACATAGATGTCATCATTCTAGAATAATCATCTACAAATAGCATTATGTATCTGTCTCCTAGGTAGCTTTGTACTTCTATTGGGCCACATAAATCTGTATGAACTAACTTTAGAACTTCATTGGAAGTGTATGCTTTACTTTTGAAACTAGATTTAGTCATCTTTCCTAGTTGACATTGTTTACACATTATGTTTCCATGTTTCTTTAACTTGGGCAATCCTCTGACTTTGTTCTTTCTGCTAATGCTGATCAGATTATCAAAATTAACATGACACAACCTTTTATGCCACAACCACACATCATCAAGTCTAACAATAAGAAATTTTACTTCTTTCGTATCTAGGTAAAATAGATTACTCCTAGTTTTTTCACCGTTTCCTATAAAATTTCCATCAATATCATAAATCTTGGCCATTTTGTTTCCAAATTCCATTTTGTAACCTACATTGCCTAATTGAGATATAATCAACAAGTTGTAGTTTAATCCTTCAACATAGTATGCATTGTCACATGAAATTTTCTCTATAAGTTTGATAGAGCCTTTTCCTTTGATTTGACATGGGGCATCATTACCTAATTTAATGTTATTTCCATTATATTGAGTAAAGGTAATGAAATTACTTTTATCTCCTGTCATGTGATGTGAGAATCCACTATCTATGATCCACTTGTCATTCTTGCTTACACAAGTAACCAATGTTGTTGCTTCATGTTCATCTTTGTTTGATTCATCCTTCATTGCTACATAGACTACTTCATCATCATTTTCATAAAAATCTTCTTCAACAATGTAGCATCTCTTGCCTTTCTCTTTGCTATCATCTTCTCTTTTGTTTCTGAACTTGCTTCCTTCTTTAAAGTTTTTCTTCTGTGGGCATCTTGCAGCTATATGACCTACTTCATTACAATTGAAACATATGATAGGAAGCTTACCTTTTAATTTACCTTTACCTCAATGAAATCTCCTGGCAAGTAGTGCTTCTAACTATTCTACATCTTCCTCATCTATGTTGCTATCACTAGATGCATGTTTTCCTTGTCTTCTTCTTTTTCTTGATGTGTCCTCCTTAGTATCTTTTATTGTCATTTTGGCCTTGAAAGTAGATTCAAGGTTCTTAGGTCTGTAATTGTCAAAATTGGATAGCTCAAATGTAGTCAGTCTTCCAACTATTCCTTCAAAAGTTAGTGTGTTCCCTTGTACACACCTCAGCTCTTGAATGGCTAAAAATCTTATGGCATAGATAGGAAGCAGACTTTTGAAGTATTTGCTGATGTATGTTTCTTCTTCCAGTTGACCACCTAGACTCCTTATTGCACTCACTACTTCTTTTATTCTTGTAGCATACTAAGCAGCATTCTCACCTTCCTCCATCTTCGTGTCATCAAACTTCCCTCTTAGGCTTTCTCTTTTTTCTCTTTGGACATTCTAATCTCCTCCATAGATTTTTGATAGAGTTTTCCACATCTTGAATGCAGTGTCACAGTCTTTAACATCATCATATTCGACATAGCTAAGTGCAGAGGCAATCTCCAACATTGCTTGATTGTGCTCCTTCTTTTTGTTCAAATCATCTACAGTAAGAGGTCTTGCTAGAGTTACATATTCTATTCTAATTGATGTTTGTGCATAGTCACCTATTGATCCAAGGTGCAACTTCATCAAACTCTTCCATGCAGAAAAGTTTTCTTTGTTAAGCTTGGGAACTTCTCTCTTGGACATCTTGATCTTCCTTCTTTTAGTACCTTGAAACTAAATCAGTAGAAGGCTCTGATACCAATTGTTAGAATTTCTTTAGAATAATTGAGAGGGGGGGGGGGGGGGGGGGGTGAATTAGTTATTCAAGGTCCAGATGTCACTTGTACACTTTTCTCCTAAGTGCGATAAATCCATTCAATCATTCATTCATGCAAACTTAAACTTTTCTAATTAGCAAGTTACTATAAATCAACATGCAAGTACAACACACAAGAAATCAACACATGACACAATGATTTACATGGAAACCCAATTCGAGAAAAACCACTAGTAACATACTACTCAATTCTCACCCTTCTGAAGTGATGCCCTGTGAAAAGCTTTCCCTGTTAAAGGCTTACAACACACACTGTTAAATGTGACCTCATTGGAAGATTTAATCACCCTGTTAGAAGTGGGCTTGGTAAAAGGACTTTAGAACATTCACTTGGAATGTCACCCTGTTAAAGGATTTACAAATGGCTGTTAGGCCAACCTAAGTCCATAGGATTTTCAGATCTAATACAATTGGTAGAGAGTATTAGAAAATCTTGACCTGACTACAACATACAACTTATCTTGCAGATTTTAGATCACTTCTCAGCTCATATCCTTGCCTGGCCTTCTATCTCTGCAACTCTTAACTGCTTGCCTTTTCTTTCAAGCTTTGTCTTTTTGAGTCTCCATACTCAATGTACTAGTGCAATCATCTCTTCATGACCACTTGTAGAAGAAGAGCCTTTGTGCTTTTCCTTCTCCTAGATGTCTCCTTCTTGACACCCTTTCAATTACTTCACAGATTTTGGTACTTCTATAGCATCAGGATCTACAACTTCTTGCTTCTTGGTCTATGACTTCTTAAATAGAAGTCTTGAAGTTCCTTTTCCTGCTCGATTCTTCCATTTTTTAATTTCAATTCACATGGATTAGGTAGGATACATTGTATCTATCCCATATTCTATTTCCTCTAGAAACTTCTTGATTAATCTTTTAGAATTTGCCCAAAAATGGTTTACATAAGATTCTATGCCAACAACTCACTATCCTTATCTTCCAACTTGTTCACAAAATTCAATACAACCACTATGTCTGCTTAGATTTGAAAAATCTTCATCATTTGAAATAATGCAGTAGCTCAGCACTATTAAAATACTAGTGCTTAGCACATACTATGTTACTCGGCGTCAACTATGTTTTTCCTGATGCTCGACACCTGAAGATCACTCGACACTATTTTTTTTTTCCTGATACTCAAAACCTGATATTTTACTCGACACTTGAAGATCACTTAGCACTAACTAAAATTTATGTTACTCAACTTCTATTAAGAATTTGCTCAAATTTCAACTGACTTGGTCGGCACCTTCTGATGATCAAAGTTAAAGCTTTCTGTCAACCTTGTTACAACTTCTTCTTCCAATGTATCTAAGTGTGAGCAACCTCTATATCTTTGAGTATGTCATCAATACATTACTTGATCATTGTCTTAACTGATTCTTGCACTTCATTACAATATCATAACTCAACCCTTCCTTTAGGTGCTCTTGTTACATCTTTTTGATCAAATCCTCTTCATCAATCAACTAAGTGATAGTGCATGGATCTTGTAAGCGAATATCATCCCTTCATATAGTAGGTTTTCCATGAATGGAAAAAAAATGATTGAAACCAATCTTTTACAACAACCTCCCTCTTTGATCTTCAACAACAATAAGCTTTTCAATTAGATTTTCAATAATACAGTGGGTTCACTTTTGGGCATCACATCTATATGCCATTGATCTTTGGAAGATTAATGATGGGTACTTTATCATTTGATGAAGTTGATAAATTTTTTAAGAATTTGGGTAAGTTCCTTACTGACAAGTGTCCATAATGATGTTATCATTTCTATCTCATGTTGTCAAAACAATTTAGAGTATGCCACTGTTGATCTTTCAAAGATCAATCTAGCACTTGCCCACTTTATCAAAATAATTGACAAATAAGTAAAGCAGGGAAGCACCTATCTGATGTGTGGAAAAGGCTGACATTATGGACCCACTTCTTGAAAGGTAGTAAGAAGGTTTCTTGTGTGGCAGTTGTCAAACTGTACTATTCTATGTAGAGAATTTCTATTGGTCGATGCAACTGACTGGGTGTTATAGTAGTACAATAATCTATGATCATTGATTTAAGCATCAAGGGTGGGCATTTGACCATGTTCTCAAGGTGCAAGGAATTTAAGAAATGTAGGGAAGCACTAACGTGACATGTGGCAAGGTGGGACCAATTGTGATGGATATTTGCTGAGTTGTACCAGGTTGGAAAGAGGTGCTAAATTGTAATGCCAGTTGGATCTCAATATTAAAGATTGTATTTCAATGATTTTTGAATCCTCATGACCATAGATCTTTTGGAGATCAAAGGTCAGCACTTACCTACATTATCAAGATGCTCAGACTTTAAATAATGTGGGGAAGTGCCTGTTTGACACGTGGCTAGGAGCTTTCAAACTTTAAAGTAGTTTTCATTTTCAAATAAAGCCATCCGATGTTGTAAGATCAACAAATGAAATTCAAACTTGAGGCATGACATGAAGTTAATAGCTATAGGAGAATTTTTGATTTTGGGGGCTTCTCAGTGAAAGTGCAAAATTTTATTTTCAGATGAAATTGCAATCAGATATAATTAGATTTTCATCATATGTGATTTTATCATCAGTTATAAAGTGAGATTTGATTTTTTTTAAAGGCAGTTGGAAGTATTTATGTTTTTTGCCAACATAATAGATGAATTTCTTGGTAAAAGCAAATGTGACCAGCTAAATCAAATTTTAGGCTCAACACAATTTATGATGTATTTGATATTTTCTTCAAGAGGATATACCAGATATTTTTGCATCATTTATGGTTTTTGGTTATAGGAAAATGATAAAGATTAGTTTTAACAACTTCAAATTGAAGACATTTTCAGTGGGACACATGTCAAATTCAGCTTCTAGAGCCTGAAAATGTCTTCTCTTCTATATATTCTTCCTCTCTACTCTTTGTAAGGGTTCTAATTTTTATGACTAGTGAGACCACAAGGTTGGCTCCAGTTTTAGAGTTGTGATACCATTTTTCTTAGTGTTCTTCTATTATGAACAACATATTGTATTTATTTTGAAGCATTTCGTATTATACAATCATTTATTTTGTATTTCCTAAGTGCTAACATACATATGATGTATTGGTTTCAATGAAATTAATGCAAGAGTTTCATTTTCCTTAGTTTCATTCTGATTCTTGTCTCCTTCTTCTATTATCTATAATATTTTTTGTTTGAGAATGAAGAGCTTGAATTCAATTGCTATCCTTTAAGGTTGTATGTCAAGATAAACTTGTTGTTGGAACAAAGAAGCCAAGTAAATGCTTGTTTATATTTGATAGGGTTGTAGGTTTCATCAGGAGGATATTAAAATAAGTATGAGAGTTTTTATGAAGATTGATGTCTGTTTGCAAGTCAAATAGAGAGATTAGATGTTTGAACGCATGAGTATATATTAGGATATTCATTTGTGTGTTAAGGTTTAGTTGATACCTAATGGATAAGGGATTGGTCATCTTGGAGACTACATGTCCTCTGTTGTTGCATGCCCAAGTTATGTTGAGATCCAAATTATCAATCAAATATCTTTCCCTTTATGTTTAAGGAGCTAAAAGGTTTTCCCTCACTTGGTTTATCAGGTTCATGTGCTCTGTTATTAGCTATTTCACCCATGAATGCTTGCATAAACATAAAAGACTAAGGGATTTTATCTATTATTTAGATTCAATTGTATGCCTTACACTGGTACCATATAAAGAATCTGAGGTCCACCTGCCTAGATTTAACAGAGCCTGAAGAAGAAGAAGGAATTATACTTATAGTTGGCCCAACACTACAGTCAAGTGCATCCATGATAGGAATTTGCTAACCTTAGATGTATTGGTCTAGTTTCTTGGTTATTTTCAAAACTGTTAAATCATACACCAATAGGATTATTGTCATATTCTATTGGGTAGACCTTGGAAATATGATAAATATGCTATACATGATGTGAGATTAAATCAATATACTTTTAGGTGAATGCAAAAAAGAAAATATTGTTTCCTTTGATTGAAAGTCCAAATGAGGTTTATTGTACTACTATGAGAATTTTCATGGTTAATGGAAAGCAATTCAAAAAGGAAATGAAGAAGGAAACAATCTATTTTGCAATAATTCTTAGGAGACCAAGTTGTGTTAGTAGCAACTAGTATCAGAAAATAATATTAGCTAAGTGCCAGTCAGTAGCAACCGAGTGACATTAGAAACTTGTAGTATTGATCAAGTACCAGTAGTGATTGAAAATTTTTTGAATGAGTATAAATAAATTGTTACAGAAGATATACCTGATAGTTTAACACTGGCAAGGAGTGTAAGTCATTGTATGGATATGATTCTTGGAGCTAGTTTCCAAATAAAGCACCGTATAGATTAACACCTCTAGAGAATGAAAAACTTAACAAACAAGTACATGAATTGTTGCAAAAAGGTTTGATCAGAGAAATTTTGAGTCCATGTGTTGTACCTATTGTATTAGCACCTAAGAAGAATGGGATATATAGAATGTGTACTGATGTCAGAGCTATCAACAAGATCATAGTGAAATATAGGTTTCCTATGCCAAGGATGGATGGCATAATGGGTTGTTTGAGTGGAGAAAGTATTTTACCAAGATTGATTTGAAGAGTGGTTATCATCAGATTAGAATCAGAAAAGGTGATGAATGGAAGACTATTTTCAAGGAAAAAGATGATTTGTATGAATGGTTAGTTATGCCTTTTGGTTTGACTAATGCACCTAGTACTTTCACAAGGTTGATGTATGATGTTCTAAAAATATTTTTGGGTAAGTTTTTGATTGTTTATTTGGATGACATTTTGATATTCAGTAACACTAAGGAAGAACAACTTGAGCATGTTAGACAAGTATTGTAGAGATCGAAAGGGGAGAAGTTGATGATTAACTTAAAGACGTGTTCTTTAATGCAAGAGGAGATTTTATATTTGGGATTTTTGATTTCAAATGATGGTTTGAAAATGGATCCTAACAAGGTTAAAGAAATTTTGGAGTGGACCACACCTAAGAATGTGGGTGAGATAAGATCATTTCATGATTTGGATAGTTTCTACATAAATTTCATAAGAAATTTTAGTTTTGTTTGTAATGCTATGACTGAGACAATGAGAGGAGATAAAAAGGAATTCAAGTGGACACATGGAGATGATAAGAGTTTTCAGACTTTGAAACAAAATATCATTGAGTTACCTATATTGGCTTTGCCTAATTTCAATAAGGTATTTGAAGTTGAATGTGATGCAAGTGGTAGTGCAATAGGAGCTATGTTGAGTCAAGAAGGTAAACATGTTGCTTTCTTTAGTGAGAAATTGAATGATGCTAAAAGGAAGTATTTTGTATATGATCAAGAGTTTTAGACTATTGTTCAAGCCTTGAAGAAGTGGAGACATTATTTTATTCCTAAGGAGTTTGTAAAGTATATTGATCATAAAACTTTATTATTCTTGGGAAGTCAACATAAATTGAATTAGAGACATATGAAATGGGTTGAGTACTTGCAGAGTTTAAAATTTGTGATCAAGGACAAAAGTGGAGTTACTAATAGAGTTGTTGATGCATTGAGTAGAAAAATTTCTTTATTGATTGAGATGAAGGTTGAAATTCTTGGTTTTGATGAAATGATCGAGTTGTGTTATACTGACCTTGATTTTTCTTAGGCATGGAGAGAGGAAAAAGCACCAAATCTAATAGATCACATAAGTAAGTATGATGAATATTTCATTCAAGAAGGTATGTTGTTCAAAGGAATTTAGTTGTGTATCCCTAGAAGTTCTTGATACAGGAGCATCCAGAGGTATAAGGGCAATCCTGTGTCACCCAAAAAAATGTACTTAGACTTAGTTTCTGTTTCATGTGTTTTCATTTTTGGATACCCATTTGGGTCAAATAAAGGTTCCAACTCTCACAGTTCCACTATCAGTGTGTTTGAAAATCCTAAAAAAATAGGAGCATGCAATTTGGCCATCATTTTGGTGACCTAGAAGGTGTGAATTGGCCTGACGAATGTAATTGTGATTTAGAGCATTCTAGAAAAAGAATCAGCTCAAAAGGCCCCACGGTTTGAAAGTTATTGCAGTTTTTTGGATTTTGGAGACCTCCTAAGAATGCTTTGAAGTCAGGTTAGGGGCATTAAATGACCCCAAAAAGGGCCAAAAAATGGGGGACAAGCAAAGCTTGTCCATAGGGCCATAGAGTGCTTTGAGAGCTTTCCAAAAATGTAAACGGTTCGTCAATCGGAGCTACGGTTCAAAAGTTATGCCTCCCAGAAGTTCGGTTACTATTTTCGGATTCTTCTAGATTTGCACCGACTTCTAATGCAGCTTCTGGAACCTTCTATTTGGTCGGTGGATGCCTACTAGCACTTTCTAGAATGTACTCCTAGTCCTTAACCCTCTGGGATCTATTTAAGGAGATTTCTGGCATTGTAAAAGGTAGTTCAGAGTGGATTTTGAGAGGAGGTGCCATAAGGAGAAATTATCTCCAGATTTATGCTATTGTAAGCCTTAGGGCATGTTTTGAAGTTTATTTTCCTGTACTGTTTGTACTAGCTTATTTTCTCAGTTAATATAATTTCCCTTTTCTATTGTTTCCATTCTGTTCTTGGGTTGTGTCCCCATCAGTTCTATGAGAATTAATTTGATCAAAGAAAAACATAGTGGTGGATTGGATGGAGATTTTGGAATTGATAAGACATTGAGTTTGCTGAAGGATAAGTATTATTCACCACAAATGTATAAGGATGTTCAAAAGTTTGTAAAGTGTTGTGGAGTTTGTCAAGTTGCCAAAGAAGTAAGTTAGAAAAATAGTTTGTATACACCTATTTCTATTCCTAAGAAACCTTGGAGTGACTTTAGTATGGATTTTGTTCTTGGGTTTCTTGAGACAATGAAGGAGTATGATTCTATATTTTTTGTTGTGGATAGATTTTATAAGATGACTTATTTAATACCATGAAAGAAGACATTAGATTCTGAGCATGTTGTTGAAATTTTCTTCAAAGATATTGTTAGATTGCCTATATTACCAAGAAGTATTATTTCTGACAGAGTAAGTAAGTTTGTTGGTTACTTTTGGAAGACTTTGTAGAAGGAGATGGGTATTGAGTTGAATTTTAGTTCTACATTCCATCCATAGACAAATGGATAGACTGAGGTTGTGAATAGAAGCTTGGGTAATTTGTTGAGATGTTTAGTTGGAGATAAGTGAAGTAATTGGGAGGTGGTATTTGCACAAGCTAAATTTGCATTTAATAATTTTGTAAATAGGATCACATGGAGAATACCTTTTGATATTGTTACTTGATTGAAACCTAGATGTATATCAAATTTAAGGGATGTTGTTGGTGAAGAAAGGAGAAGTGTTTCAAGGGAAGAAATTTTTTTTTTTTTTTGGAGTCTTTGCATAAGAAAGTGAAGTCAAGGTTGGAAAAAAGTAATCAAAAGTATAAGGAGAATGTTGATAAATCTAGAAGCCTTCATGTTTTGAAGTTGGTGATGAGGTGATGGTTCATTTTAAGAAATGAAGATTTCTTGTTTGGAACATATGGTAAGCTAAAAATGAAGAAGTTTGGACCTTGTAAGACCTTGAGGAAATTTGATAGTGATAATGCTTATGTAGTTGAGCTACCTAATAACATGGATATATCTCCTATATTCAATGTTGCTGATTTGTATAAATGTCATGAGTCAGATGATGAATTTTTTGTATTAGATGCTTATCCTAAGAAGTAGTTTAAAGAAGTTGAACATGTGTTAGATCAAAAAATTAGTAAGAGCACAAGAGGAACATATTACTATGAGTACTTGGTGAACTTCAAGATTAGACCAGTTGAAGATGCTAGATGGATTTATCAATTTGAGTTGGATTCAACTCAGGTTGTGACATCTCAATGATTCAGGAGAATCATTTCTTTCAACCTTGGTTGTTTGATGCAGGAGCATCCTGGGTTGTGTTGGTGTTTTTTTAGGAACTACAAGGTTGCTCTAAACCCAATACTAGGATGCTAAAGATGAAAAAAAACCTAAGGACTATTCTTAGCAATATTAATCTCAACTCTAGACCAATTTCAATAGAGTACAAAAGACTCTCTAAAATTTAGGCTCTATAGGGCCAAGGCGGGTGCACCTTGGGGATTCGAATATGATTGGTTATTTTGATATATTCTTTAGATACTTTCTCACTAATACTTCTTCTTTTGGATTTATCCCCTATAAAAAATAATGGTTAATATTCTTCTTAGATTTGCAATAAACTCCTTGATTACAATAGCTAGTTATAACTCAAAAGGAAAGCTATTACAAATAAGTGCTGACCAACAATTTTAATTCTTTGTTACATAAATGGAAAATTGATTTTTTATTGATATATGCATTGTGAAACCATATGAACATATCATCATGCAACTAAATTGATTGATCAGTGCCTTATCCATTGTTATATAGAGTTAAAACCAATAACTCTAGACCTATTTAATTGAATTGCAATTAAATTTGTCAACAACTAACTCTAAATTTCATTCTTATGATATTCCTCCCATATACCTAAAACCCTATCAATTCCTAGAAGCATTTACTTAAATCTTTGAATTAAAAGCAATCAATAAAAGATATATAACTCATCCAAGCTACATTAAAGTGAAATAACTTTGTTCATTTCAATCCCAAGATCACAGATATATAAGCATGGAGACAAAACTCAGAGACGCAAATAGGAAGAACTTCCTTTTGTATTAATTTTCCTTGAAAACAAATACAGTACTAATATAAACTCAAAATATAACTTAGAATTTGACAATCTTAATCATCCAACATTCAGTGTATTCTTAGATTTGTACGACTGAATACATTCATACAATTAAAAAAAAATTGGACTGACTATGAATAACATAAAACACTAAAAAATTCTACAGACTTTGGACCTCTACACACATCTTGGAAATCCTTATATAGAAGGATTACAACAAGCTTCAAATGAAAGGACACATGTAAAAACCTTAATGGAAAGAAAAATGGCAAGACATGTCTAGAAAGTTATAATTAAAATATTCTTCAGCGTTTGAACCAAAATAGGAAGGTAGTTGTAAAATCAGCAGGTGTTCACTTTAATCCCTTTTGTCATCTACTATCTCTAACTTGCATAAAAACTTTAAAAAGTTGAATATATTCATCTATGAGAGATTTACTTTATTAATGGGACACTAAGTATATCTAATCTTATCTAAATCTCTCACTACCTTTAATCAAATAAATCTTCAGCTACTCCCTGTTGGCAGAGCCTTAATCTCTCCAACAGCCTCCCAGACATATGTTTCTCTTTTTGGGGGCCATTTGATTGTCTTAACTTTATCTAATTATTTTTTTCACTTTAGCCCACCTGGCATCTATTATAGCTTTTGATTCCAATGAAAATTTATTTGAGTCTATTTCAACTTTAAATAAGGAATCAATCAGGTTATTGAATGGGACATCACTACCATCTTCAAAAACTAATGCTATGGCTTCTTGAGTTAGCACTACACTGAAAGAATTTGACCACTCTTTTTCAGTCTCTTAATTTATTGTTAGCATCCAAAATAGGAGGAATGTAGGGCTCAATCCAATGTGATAAAAATTTCATCTTTCCTTGGATAATTTGTAGCTTTCTAGTAAAGAAGCCTATTAATTATTTTACTATCTCCAAGCCCTCCTTTATTTTAATGATTTTGTTAGGAAAATCTATCTTTTTTGCCATCAACATTATTAGTCTCTCCAAAAATTGAGTGTATTACCCCCCACATAGTAAAAGTGGGTGATAACTATGCAAGTGCTTCATTAAAAACATGTCCAACATCTTGTAAAGAAATATACAAAGCATGGGCCTATTTGGATATATTTTTTAGAGTCTCCACTCTATGGCCTATCATACTTTTAAGGAAAATTGTCCTTATCTCACCACCTTACTGTGTAGATGGAGCATCTATGCTCATTCTTCTTAGTTCTATATCCTTTGGCTCCAACTCCTCTATTTGAGTAGTTATTTCTATTGTGACTTTAGCTTATTGTTCTTGAAGGCTTTGTTCTTTATTCTGCTCTAGACTAGCTAGTTTCTCTTTCAAAGATGTAACTTCAACTTCTAACCCCTAAACCCTGGCCTCCAATTCTTCAATTCTCTATTTTTATACATAGATCTTTCCAAGCTCTTCCTCTTAGAGCTTCCTAACATCTATGTAGTCATTGAAAGTTTTAGACAGTTTTGTTTCTATCTCCTCCACTTTAGCCTCACTCATAAATGAGAAGCATTTCATCACCTTGGAGATTTGTATACCTAAGGTACCATATAGAGTCTACACTGTCATATTTCCTTGGGTAGTGTTTTTCACATCCATCAACTTTGGCTTATTGGTATTGCTGTCAATCAGGATTGTGCCTATACCAAGATGCAGAATCTATCTATCTTGTTGAAACATGGAAACTCTCTCGGGTGGTGGGTTGTCCTAAAATGAGGATGAATCTTCAGAAGCTAGGCTGGTTCCTAAATAGTGATCACCTAAAACCTACATTATATGCGAGAAAAGGGATAAGAAGTGACTGACAAATAATGAATACTAACCTAAATGAAGTGATACACTGATGAATTTGTATGCAACTTTAATCAAGTCAACACAAATTATGCAAGATACAAATGATTCACAATACTCAAACAAACATGCAACTACAAAAGTGATTCTATGCAAGGACCTAGAATAACCTGCTTCAAAAGGAAGACCTAGGCTTTACTAATTTTTTACAAAAAGAATAAGGACACAAACAAAGACCTATAATCACACATGTCAAGACTCAAACTTGTAATAAGGAATATAAATTAAATGAAGGATGAACACAACATAAAAGTAAAGAATTAATAATATTGCACAAGAATCAATGAGAAGGAACCCTGAACCTATACAACCAATGCTGAAAAAACCTCTACTACAAATTCCTCTTACAATCAACTCAAAACTTGCAATGTGCAAAAATTTAAATCCAAAAGAAGATAATCTTAATGAGGTGAATATAAAATAAATAGAGCCCATAACCCTAATTTGAATTTCAAGATCATGCCTAGAAAAAATAAGTCAAAATTAATCCAAATAATAAAGAAGTCCCTAAAAACTGCTCTCAACCACCTATCCAACTAATAGCTAATTGGAAAACTACCTCTAACTCCTTAAAATCATGCAAAAATCCCTAACTTAGATTTCAAAATCAACCTAGAAATATATCATGTAAAACTCATCAAAAATATGCAAAGTATGCATAAAATAGGCTCCATTAATGAATTGCATGCAAAATTGGCCTTAACTGCTATATATCAACAAAAATAGCATTAAAGTGATTTGTCACTACATGGAAAACTCAAACTACCCTTTGATCAATCATGCATGTGAACAATTCTAAAAAAAGGCTTTGAAAACACCAAAAATAGCTTCTTATTTGACTCCACAGTCTAGAGTTTAACTTGTGAGTCCACAAATAGCCACTGAACTTCATACCCTTACATTTAGGCATTAAAAAATTAAAACTCACCTTAACTCCCTTTTTAATTATTATTATTGCATTTAACTTAACATTAACAAATTAATTTATAAATACCAATTTATTAACATTAATTACATGATTGATGCAAATAATAATAAAATATTTTGTTCAAAAGAATACACTATTATTAATTAATTGATAAATTAGTCAATTAATATAATAAAATTTTCACTATTTTTTAAATTTAGAACAAAATATAATTAAATTTAAAACTATGTATTAACATAATAACAACTTGCATAAAGTTAGATTATATCAATACATAGTTTTAAATCCCCTCAAAGTCAAAGGTGGACCTGAAATTATATCCAAATTGGTCAAGGGGCTATCAAAAGGGGAAAAGATAATCATTCTCAACATTTCAAATTGAGAAGATGAGAGAAAAGAATAGGGTTGAAACCCTAGCTTCCATGCGAGCTTCTCCTTGCAATTTTCTGCTATTTGTGGGTCCACAAGCCATGAATCTAATGTTATTTCTTGTGTTGGATGGATGTATGCTTGTTGTCCAAGCTGTGGTTGATGGTATCCTGCATCTCGTGGCTCCATTTCATTCACATGAGTTTCATTTTTTGTTATTTCATGGTTATTGTGGCTATGAGTGCTCTGCATTTACCTCATTCTATGGCTCTATTTCTTGCTTTGGCTATGTACGCAGTCACCATGAGGGTTTTTCTTGTTATTTTGTATCTTCATTTCATTCATGGGTTCCTGTTGATGAACACTATAAGCTTGTTTTTATTCATGGGTTCCTATTGTTGCTATCATGATTTCATGGTTAGTCACGACTATCTTTTTCTCTCATGCTTGGTTGAGACATTGGTTACCATGATTGTATTTGTAGTATTTTCTATAATGGATGTTATGAGCTAGGTTCTACTTGGATGCCATGAGGGTCATTTCTCCATGTCATGACTCCATTTATGCTTGGTTATGGTTCTTCTTGCCGAGATTGATTCCTTGGATGCAACTACCATGAGGTTTCTTCTTCACTTCATGGATTTGTTATGGCTTTAGTTATAAAGGACAACATGTCTTCTATGAAGCTATAGCTTCATCACTTCTTTAGATTTGGGTTTCTTAGCTCATATCAGTTGCGATCTATGGTGTAAGTCCTTGTACCTTTATTCTCAACAAGAATTGACTATGATGTAAGTTATTTGTTGTTTATTACTTCAAATGCCATAGTTGTTGAACCTGAATATTTTTATGGCATTAACATTTACATCTTTTTGTTTTGAATTCATGGTTATTCACGGTTATCTTCATTATATACTATTATATATGTTGTGACTCTATGATGGAAATTGCTATTTTCTATAGCATCTTTTGCTATTGTGCATACCATGATGGTTGTATTCTGTCTTCAATAAACATGATAGCAATGTCCATGTCCTTGAATAATTGCAAGTAATTTGATTTTATCTTTTCTAACTTTTGTTGGTTGAGTTTGAAAGATTGAGAAAGTATTTTTCCCATAATGGCAAGAGAGACTTTTGTTTACAACAATCAATTACCCAAGAGTAATAAATGACATCTCCATGCTTTCTCATTACTTGGTATTTGATTCTTCTTTTATAAGATCTGTCATTAGCATATGGGATGGTACTATAGTAAGAATCCTCTTTTCTCCCTTTGAAGTGCCTTTTATATGTTTTACTTCCAATATTGTATTGAAAATATTCTTGGTCCTACCATGAAATCTACAATTTATTTCCCTGCATTCTATCTCATTCACATGTATGCTGAAATTTATGATGAGATAACCATGCCATTGTTATGTATATGCTTCACACTTTTTCCATATGGTTATTGGAATAATCAAATGGGAAGAATACTTTTGAGAGGGGGGGTGAATAAGAAGTAATGCATTTTATCCATTAAAGCTTTTAACTAAAAATAAAAAATCATGCATGTAACATATCAAAAGACCATAAAGTAAACACATGCATCAACAACACATAACACCAAAATTTGGTAACCTAGAAACCCTTTAGGAATAAGAAGCTAAAACTGGGCTGGGGATGATACCCACAAAATCACTGCAACAATAATTGTTTGACCACTTCTGATGGTCTGCCCTATTAAAGGCCTGCCCTGTTAAAGGATTTTCACTGTGTCAATAGTGACCTAGTTAAAGGATTTGAAACACTTTACATGAAGTGTCACCCTATTAAAGGATTTATTCACCTCTTCAAAGGATCTACAAAATATATGTTAAGCTAACCTATCAACATAGGATTTTCCACTATCTAATACAATTGCTAGAGAATATTAGAAATATTTGACCTGATTGCTTACAATCTTCAATTGTTGATTTCAGGCACTTGATCTACTCATTCTGATGTGATCCTTGTTTGATCTAATATCTATTCATATCCCTTGCTTTGTCTGATCAATTGAATGTTTAATTGCTGCTCAATTCATTAAGTCTATGATACCCTTTTTTTTGCCCTATTTTATAATTTTGCTATCTTCTTAGCAACTTCCTTAACTTCTATTTAGCAATATGAAATCATGGGGTCTAAGCCTTCTTATAAAGACCTCATAGACTTAGGGTTAGGTATGGATCTATGATCCATATTGAATCTTTAATTCCCACTCATTCCTTGCACTTTTCTCATTGGTTGCATGCCTTCTCCATTTTTCTTATTGGTTGCATCCTGATTGCATAGGAAATATAAAAGATTTATTCTTATCTTAATTATCCTTCAAGATCCTTCCATGTCAGCTCAAAAAATAGCTTACATCTAAGTTTGTAAAGGTACAAACTTTTATGTTGATTTTGTGTTACTCGACACATACTGGATTACTAGTGCTTGACACATATACTATCCTGCTTTGCTTGGCACCTATTGCACTCTGTCTTGCTTGGCACATGTATGACTCTAGATTTCTTGGCACATGTTGCATTCTAACTTGCTTGGCATCAATTGTGACTCGACACCTATATATTATTCAACATCTACTATTCAGTTGACACCTATTAAAATTCTAGCTTGGCACATACTATAGCTCAACATATATAGTGTACTCGATTTCTATGTAGAAAGTGGTTAAGTGTGTTGACACTCAAATGTCAAAGCCATTTCGAGACCAACAATCTCCCCCTTTGACATGAGTGTCAAAAACACTTAACTAAAAATTATTTATATGACCTTATGAGTACATTAATCATTTTTCTCTGCATATGTACAAAATTTCAAAATTTGTTCAAAATACCTTATAGCTCCCCCTGAGGTGATTGTGCCTTATCTATTCTTGTAACCAAAATTTTGTGTTGAATGTACTTGATACTCTTTACCTTTTCCCTATTTCTATAATCTGTACTTGAGTGCTGAGCAGATCTATCTTTTGGCTATCTACAATCTACAATCTACAATCTTTCCCTCTTTATTCTTCAAAAGAATGAATGAAACAATGTAATCAAAATGCTTAATATTCTCCCCCTTAGTCATATCTTCCTTATTATTTCTCCCCCAAAACATTTTATATATATATATATCCTATCTATCTTATCTCCCTTATTGTTATTTCTCCCCCTTTTTTAACACTTATGTCAAAGGGTTCTAAGGAGTAATACCATATTTAACCAAAACTATACTATTTACCTCCATTATCATTTTTAGAGCTACATCCCAATTTTTCAAAGCAATTTCAAGTGACTTGTGCTGAATGGTAGTCTCTGTAGCGAGATGTACAAGCCCATCAAGTGTAGAAAGATTAGGATATTTCTTGAGAATATTCTTTGCATAGGCTTTCTCTATGTGGAGGACCTCCAAATGTGGGGTTATGGAGGATTTAATTTGTATTAATTTGGCCTTAATATTGGCCTCTTCACTTGTAAGTGTAGCTAACTCTTTTTGAGTGTGAAGAGATTGAGCAAAATGCTTCTCACTTTGAGTTGGATCTCTTGGTAATTGCATGCTAGAAATCTTTAGATTTCTCTCCAAGCTCATTATCCTTTGGCCTATCTCTCATGTGAAATTGGAAAAATCACATAGCTTTTTGTACATTGAGAAAATGTTCTCAAGTACAGTTTTGACCTTTTCAATTTTCGTGGCCAATTCTACTTGTGCAAGTGCTATACCAATAGATATTTTCTCATTTACTTTTCCCTAAAATTTCCTTTTAGACCACTTCATAAGTTTGATGTTGGTATCCTAGTCTTCACTTGACACCCGATCAACTATATCTGATAATTGTTCCATTATAAGCTTTGAATTATCTGGTGACTGCAAGCTAAAGGAATCCATAAAGATGTCCTTTATCTCAAGTAGTACTTGCTTGTGATATACTCCTTCATGAGTATTTCTTATCTTCTTCTTCTATTTAATGCATCCTATATCTCTATAATCTGCTCAATGGTGATAGCCTTTGAGTCATAGGTAGGTATTAATATCTCTTCATCTAGCTCAGGGTCTCCATAGTGAAGTACCTTGGTAACCTTTTTAGAACTCAAGCCTGGTGTGGAGATTTGCAAAGGTATGGCTTTAGTGCTTGGCTTCTGAAGAGTTTTTGTAGGAGTGCCTATTTTTGGTAACTCTACTAGTGTTTGTATTGCAGCCTATTCCTCTTCTTTTGATGTGTCCTCCTTGGCTTCTTTAGATTTACCTTGATCTATGACAACAATTAGTGGGGGTGTACCTGCTATCTGTACTATAGGATTAGATGTAGAAATCTATCCTATTTACTCTGTGTGTTTCTCTACCTCTACACTTGGCTTTTGCATTATGGTATTAATTATTGCAATTGGTGGTGGAAGCATTAAAATTTGAGTACTAGTAGTTGTAGAGATGGAAGGTGGTTCTTGTGGTTTCACCTTGTCTCTTTTTGGTTTTGCTACAACCTTTTTCAACTCATCCACACTCACTAATATAGGATTTGTGCATAGTTGTGCCTGTAAAGTTGATTGGTGAAGGATCTTGGAGAGATCCTCTACAGTTAGGGGGTTGATGTTTTGAGAAGAATTGTCAGGAACATCCTTGATTGTTATTGTGTTTGCAGGTGTGATGGTTATATGAGGAGGGCTAGGAGGTGGCATTTGTGTGTCTTGCATACTTTTTTCTTCTTGCTACTACTGCTCAGCTATTGCCATTACATCTCCCTTTTGTGTTTCCTCCTCTCCTTTTTCCTTATCCTCTTCCTCTTTCTTCTCTTCTTCT
The DNA here is from genome assembly GCA_028749045.1 of Cupressus sempervirens. NCBI lineage: Eukaryota > Viridiplantae > Streptophyta > Pinopsida > Cupressales > Cupressaceae > Cupressus > Cupressus sempervirens. The sequence continues at coordinate 115,574,379 of CM053790.1, forward strand.
CCATTCTTCTCTTCATCTCCTTTCTTCTCTTCTTCTCCTTTTGTTGTTTTCTCCTCTTCTACCTTCTCTTCTATTTTCTTTTCCTCCTCCACTGCTTTGGATTCTCACTGGCTTTAGCCATATTTTCTTCTTCATCCATGTCATTAGTCAATTTGTATATTGAATTCCATATTCTTATTGATTTTTGGACAACTTCTTCAATTTTTTTTTGTAGGATACTGAAGGCTCTATAGTTCGGTGCAAATTTTCCACCATGTTTCTTGTTAGCCTTAGTTATTTCTCCTCTAGTCAGATCAAGGATCATGTGTGCCAGTGTTGATTCTCTAATTTCCTTCTCCATTTTGAGACAATAAAGCCATTTGTTTTCAACTATCTCATATAACTCCTTAGGGCATGGTACTGTCTAGCTCTAGAGGTGTGTTCTTAAATTCAGCCATCATGGCATATACAAATTCCTCTATTTTGTTTTTATCCTCTCTGAGCTTAATTTCTTAAAATCAACACTTTTCAAACCAAAAAAATCTACATTCTTAATATTTTCACAAATTTTATCTATGGCAGATTTAGGAGGAAGGCTTACTATTCTAAATTGGTTGATATGCTCTGACTCCATTCTCTCCTCATCATCAGAATCTAGCTATACAACATACTTTCTTCTTTTCTTTTGTACTTCACCAGTCTATTCAGTGGCCTTCTTCTTCTCTTTTTCTTTTTCCCTGGCCTTTTGTGTAGATTCCCTTGTGGTAGCTCTTGTTATTGGTGCCTTTGGTTTGGCTTGAGTTGTTTCTATAATCTTCTTTTTCTCTTTTGGTTGGGCTAGAGGCTGAGTTTTATCCTTTCTCTTCTTTGATTCGGTTTGTGTAGGTGCTTCCTCAGCTTCTTCTTCCTCAAAACCTCCCTTATCATCTTCTCCCAAGCCCTGGGTCAATTCCATAGGGCCTTTCCCTTGTTGTTCTTCTTCTTCACTCTCACCTTCTTCTTCTTCCTCCTCTTCAACACCTACTGCCCCTTCAATTTCTGCACCGAATTTATTCTTTATCTTCTTCACTAGTTTATCCTTGTTCTTTAAGGTGGAGGTTGTTTTTAGTTCCAAATCTACCTTGGAACACACATCATCATATGTTCCAAAATTGGGTGCCTCTTTGTTAATTTCTTTTGCAAGCAATGTAGTGATTGCAGCTGAGGCTTCATCAATGTCTAACTCATATCCCAATGGCCTTAGCCATCTCACCCTTGGAACTACTACTTGTATGTAGGTGCAGTCAATGTCCACTAGGAAGCATATGTCATTGATATATTTTTCCACTAGTGAAACTGGTATCCTAACCCTTTGCTTCATGAATTTCTTAAAATCCTGAAAGTAGCTTGTCATAAGAGAGTCAAAGTTATCTCCCATTTGCTCAATATACTTATTGATTTGAGTAATTGTAGATTTGTTTGAATTCCAGTTAACTTTACCAAAAGATGGGAATTCTTCCCCAACATAGAAAAATATGCAGACAAGGACTGAACCAAACTTGGATTGAGCACCTTTTGACCTTCTTATTGCTCCTAGGTTCTCATTTATCTACTGAAGCATTAGTTCTGCTAGATCATATGTATGATCTTTCTTTACAAGCTTATAGGATACATCAACAACAATACATGGTACACTATTTAATCTATTGGATTGGTAAAATTTATGAGATATCACTCTCACTGCAAAATCTAGAAGAGGATCTGTTATAGTATCAATTGTCATACCCCTCTTATTCCACTTAGCCCTTGTGTTCTTTCCAATGACTTCTTTTGAATCACTTCTCAGGGCCTTGGGCTGATCTAGGGTTTGGAAACCCATAAACCCTATGTACTATCCTCTTTGTTATTTTGATGGGTCCTCCTTCTAGCCACAAACATCTATTGTGTATTCTGCTCAAGACAATCTACATCCATTCTATTTTGAAACATGTGGGATAAACTAGGGCATGAATTAAACCCTTTTTATCAACTATCTAAAATTCATCCTTGAGTATTTTTTTATCACAATTTATCATAGGCTTGAAAATTTTCCAAATCTCCAATTGCACCTATTTTGTAATTGTAACATTTTCTCACATCCTGCACCATTACGACTTTGGGTGGAATAATGGACAATGTGCCAGTAGGGTCATTTTTGTAGGCTACCTTGGGAATGGGTCTAAACTTAGGTTGTTTTACTTCATTACTAACTAGCTGGACCTTATGACTTTCCTTTCCCTTGGGGTTCTTAGAACTAGAAGCCATTATATTGATCTAGGGTTTCAAAAGTTTAAACTTTAAAAAATGCGTAACTCAACACTTGATGAATACCTTAGATTGACAAAATTTATGTTGAATTGCTATTGAAATTGGTGCAAAGGGCTTTAAGGTTGTTGTTTGATATCTTTTTCACTCTTCTCATCTTTGCTCTATGTTTGAATGGTGTAAAAATGATCAAAATTTGACCTTATACCTTTCAAAACCTAGCATTAAATGCAAAATGCATATAACTGTAAACTTGGCTCTTGAAGGTTTCCACATGACTCGGCTTCCATTACTTTTTCTCAACTAGGCATCAACTAGATTACTACTTCACTCAGCTTGCATTGACATTTCTCAACTCGGCACTAACTATCAACTCAGTCGCTACTGACTACTCGACATCCACTAGAGCTTTAATTAGCATCTAAGGACAACTCAATAGTATTTGCAAAAACTTCAAATTTTGACTTGGCATCTTTGCTCATGATAATTTTTTCTTTGCAATACTTCTTTGTTTTGGGACTGATGTATGATATAAATTTTTATATTAGTCCCATACACCTATTCATGCTTAGTTGGATTAGGTGTGATCACTTGACCTCTTGGGTGAAGTGATCCCTTCATTTGATGTGCTGGCTCAATCCCTTCTCTTCCATGTCTTATTCATTTTTCCTCTAATTTGTTCAACATCTACTTTCTCTTTTCCTTTGTTGACTTCTAACTTGGGTGCCTTGGCCCTTATTGGCAATACTTGCTGATATGTCCAGTCTTCAAGCAATTGAAACATGTGGTTTGGCTTAACCATCTGTTGTAGTTCCCTCTAAAATGTGTTCTTATGCAATTCTCATGAACATGCCCATACTCTTGATAGTAATGACAACTCTACCTAGTATTGTAATCCCAGTTGTAGTGGTGTCCATGATTGTTTCTCCTTGCAGACTAATTAGGTTTCCATATAGGCTTTGATCTACACTCAAAAGCTTTATGTCCATATTTCTTGTAGTTATAGTAGTGACCATCAAAGCTTGGTGTACTTATAGTCCTAGTCCTCATTCATGTGCTTGATGTCCTTGCTTCTTGCACTTATGATAGTAGCTTGCATTCTTAGGCTTATTATGCTAATGAGAATTCTTGCTGCCACATACATAGAAGTACGTCCCTTTTTACCATAGAAATGACAAGTGGGTTTAGTGTTCTTAGCTTTGTTACTCCTTTCTTTTGCAGTCTTGGATGATTCTTCTTGTTTAGTGTTGGTGTAACCAAGTCTTGAAGTATCATCACTGGCCCTCGGTGATTTTAGTAGCTACTCAAAGTACTTGATAGCCTCATTGGGTTTGTTGAAGCTTTCTACAACTTCCTTCTCTCTTTTTAGGTCATTTTGCAGTCGACCATTTTGTAACTTCAATGTAGAGATCTCAATGTCTTTCATATTTAGCTCATGATGTGCATTCATCATCTAGCTTAAGGTGTCAAGCTGCATGTTTGAGATTCTTTCAAACTCAATTGTCTTCTCCTCTAATCTATTGGTAAAATTTCTCTTGTCATATTCTATCATAGCCTTGTCTTCAATGGCTTTCTTCTTTTGTTCAGTTACTTCATGAAGCATTATGGCTTGTGATTCTTGTTCAAGCTTGAGTGTTCTAATTTATTTTACTTAAGCTCTGTTCTTCTTCCTCAATTCCACTATTTTTGCATCAAACTCTTTTGAATCTTCATTGGAAAATACTTGTGTGGTATCAATATCCTTTTAGTTTGTGTCATTTTCAACTATGGCTATATCCTTCCTTCTTTTCAAGGATTTTCTCAATTCTTCTTTGGCTTCCTCCAATTTGTGTAGAGCGAGGTGCACATCAATCACCTGATTGTCTATGATCTTCCCAAGTTTGAAGACTTCCATCTTCAGATCTTTTCTCTAAGCTATTAGGCTTTTCCTTGTGAGAACCTTGCTCTAATACTAATTTTTGGAATAATCAAGTGGGAAGAATACTTCTAAGAGGGGGGGTGAATCAGAAGTAATGCATTTTATCCATTAAAACTTTTAACTGAAACATAAACATCATGCATTTAACATATCAAATAACCATAAAGTAAACACATGCATCAACAACACATAACACCAAAATTTGGTAACCTAGAAACCCTCCAAGAATAAGAAGGTAAAATTGGGGTGGGGATGATACCCACAAAATCACTGCAACAATAATTGTTTGACCACTTTTGATGGTTTGCCCTGTTAAAGGCTTTACACTATGTCAATAGTGACCTGGTTAAATTTTTTGAAACACTTTACATGAAGTGTCACCCTATTAAAGGATTTAGTCACCTCTTCAAAGGATCTACAAAATAGTTGTTAAGCTAACCTATCAACATAGGATTTTCCACTATCTAATACAATTGCTAGAGAGTATTAAAAATCTTTGACTTGATTGCTTAGAATCTTCAATTGCTAATTTTAGGCACTTGATCTGCTCATTCTATTGTGATCCTTGCCTAATATGGTATCTATTTGTACCCCTTGCTTTGTTCTAATCAACTGAATGTGTAATTGCTGCTCAATTCACTAAGTCTATGATACCCCTACTATTTGCCCAATTCTACAATTTTGTTATCTGCTTAGCAACGTCCTTAACTTCTATTTAGCAACATGAAATTGTGGGGTCTAAGCCTTCTTATAAAGACTTTGTAGACTTATGGTTAGGTATGGATCTACGATCCATATTGAATCTTTAATTCCCACTCATTCTTTGCACTTCTCTCATTGGTTGTGTTAGTAAACAGTTTTGTCCTTCCAAAATTAAATATAAAGAATGACTCCAAATGGAAATATAGAAGAACAACTGCCACTAATGGTTAGAAATACTATCATGAGATTGATAGCTTTCCTCTGAATTGAGAGGTACAACTCCCTCTTAGAAAGATATTCAAAGAATTTTAATAGCTAGTTATGCCTTTTACCAAAAGACACCAAGGCTTTCTAACATCCACTCATCAACATGAGATGAACATGATTATAAGGTTAATAAGTTGATAATGAGAGAAAAACCAGCAAATAGCCATAGGACTATCTACCAAGTCTTTCACATTGCAGAGAAAATTGGGAGAGAAAGCTGTAAACATCTTTATGCAAAAGTGTGAATACATAACTATAAGATTACATATATCACATCTGACATAATAATAAAGAACTGCATCTAAAATAGAAATAAAAGGACTCCAAAATCCTTTCAGATCAGAAACACAAATGTATATGATTTTAAAATCTAACACACTTATGTCCCTCTTTATTTCAGAGACATGATAAAACAATAATAGTACTGTTCAATCACCTTATCACAGTCAATCTGCATAAAATGAAACTGCTTCCTCTGTTACAAAATAGAAATCTCTTCTCCCTATAGAAACAGCTATAGACTCCCTCCACAAAAAAATAAGAACCCCTCTCTTATTATTCTCTGTACTATTTATCTTCTTCTTCTGTCGATTCTTTTTCAGTTTGAATAACTGTTTCTTGAAACTGCTCCCAACCTTTCATATTCCACTGTCCATTATTGAGCAAGAGTAATGTATCAAAAAAGATAAACATAATGTTTAATAAACATTATGATATTGCTTAAATTTTTCCAAACTCCTCTTATGGACACCTATCACTACAAAAATGAATGGCATGTGCATGTTGGACAGGTGGCGTATGCTGGTTACAGATTGCAATTATAATCCTGTAACTGTCATTAATATACTACCGCACTCAAACAGTCATAAATTTTGATCCGTCAAGAATATTACAAAACTAATTGGAGATAATTTAGATAACTAGGCTTATTCAAACATATCCGAAATTCAGCTCAATTCAATGGTTAGATTAAAATCTGTGGGCCCCGAAACATGCCTATTTTTCTGATTGCAGAACATTTTGCATTTGCTGGTATGTTGACAGACTCGCATATAGTCCATCATAACTTTTGAATTTGACAAAATTTTGAAAATCAATTCATTGAAGATTTAGAAAGCTTTATTTTCTACAACATATCAAAAATTGAGCAAAATTTGATAGTGGGATAAAAAGTTATGCTCCCCAAATTGTGACTGTTATTTTAATGCAGACAAAAATCTGTAGTTACAGCCTGTATTAAAACTGAAAACAATATATACACCAATACCTACACCTGAATCTCATGTTGTAATTTACTTACTATACATATTTTTATCCACCACCACCTTCTAACCTTGGATCTTGGACTTCAAACCTTGAAACAGGATCTGAGCTTGATTTTAAACTTGAGCCACAAATTCGAACTGATGAATCTAAGCCTTTGATCTATGAACTACATACTTGAAACTGTCCATGAGCTTTGCACTTAAGAATGGTGGATTATTTTTAGGCTTCACCATTTCAAATACAATTTTGAAGCTCCCAATCTTGATTTAATCATAATGATTCTTGAACTTTTGATTGCCAGGACTGAAACTGAAACTTCGAACAGAACATTGCATTTTGCACCAACTCCAACATGAACTTGAAGTTGAAGTTGAACTAGCACGAAACTTCAACTTCAACTTCAACCTCCCCATATGTGAATAGGAATTTTGACAAATAGGAGAATGACTGGCCTAATTTTAACATTTTGTGCTAATGATAGAACTTGAAGTCAAACTTGAGCTGGTTGGAAGATTCAACTTTGACTTCGACACTTGAAAATATATTATGAAATCACTGAACTTGAAGTTGAACTGACCCGAAGGTTCAACTTCAACTTCAACTTGGGCACTCCCATGACTTAAATGTTTGACGTTAAGGCTGAAGAAAAATATAAGTGTAACAATTGGCTCTGACTCGGGATGTGGGCCGTGAGGGACACAAAGAATCTAGCAATCTCTGGTTGAGACCAGTGTCTAGCAATTGGGCAATAGAGTCATAGGAACAAGAAAGGAGAATGTTTGCAGAGAAAGGGAATAGGGGACAACACCAAAACACAAACCTAACAGCAAGCCAAAAACCACCAAACAAAAGCAAACTAACAACACAACCATCAAACAACTACACTAAATACCACCAAAACTCAAAGAGCAAAAATATTTACAAATGTACATAGGTGAGAAGAACTCACCACTAGATCAGAGCTGAGGAAAAACTTACACAAAGCCATTCACTAGTTGTGAGAAGAAAGAACCCTTCTTGAACAAAAATTTTTGTCGGCATAGCACAACCCAACACCACTTCCATTTGGCAAACTCATCTTCTTGGTATTTCAGACTAATCATGCACATGAACTTTATCCACCAATCATCACATCCAAAGAGCCACATCTCATCATAGCATTCTAAGTTTTCCTGGATATCCTGTGAAGAATTTCCAAGTTCTTTTCCAAAAATACCCTCAAACAAAACTTACTCAAAAATTCTTAGAGCAAGAATTATATTATTTCTAGCACACTTACTCCTGGAATCAACACCAACAAAAGGCTTCTCAGAATTCAAAACATTTTTCAGATAGAAGTGAGTCTTTCCAAGCATAGAGTTGATCTCAAACAGCACAAATCTACCATCCTTTGCTTCTAATAAGTTTGAAAACTCTTTATCTAAATTAGAGGAATTTGAAAGGCTTATACCTAGAATTTTCATGAGAGCTATTCCTTCCTTGCATGCTGATAGAAAGCAGGACAACATTCCATGCCCACTTATCATCTAGCTCTTTAAACTTTGTTTTTGTATTACTTGCTGATCCATCCATTGCTTGAAGAGAGTCTCTTTTACCCAAGCATGTGAGAGGTTCTTCCTTTTGGGAACCTTTCCTATCATGAGTGAGTATGATTTCCTCTGACTCATGAAGACTGCCTGACTGGGGTCTAACCTTAAGCTGCAAATTAGCATTTGAACACCTCATAAGAATGTAGAAGTCCTCTTGCTATGACCATTCTTCTTGGGAAGAAGGGAAATGAAATAAAAAGGCTTCATATTCTACCTCTCCATCACCTTGAAAGATGCCTTTCATTCTTTCCTCATGAATATTTCCTTTGTCATACTGATTTGACATGCTTTCCTGATTAATGCTGATTGCTGAAATAGCATTAGAAAATTCAATAGAAGAAGATTCAAAGATTGGCTGAGAGGTATCCATTGGCAAGCTTGTATTTAACTCATTTTCAGTCGGCTCTTCCTCTATAGTAGGCATACTTAGATGCTTCATAGAATTATCTGATTGGGAAATATGTTTGCTATTATTCTCATTTTGTGAAAAGCAGCACCCTATTATATTAGAAGGACTATTTTCTTCAAGTGTGACTTCTTGAGAATCTTCATCATCATATTCGACATGCAGGTGATATGATCCCATTGTATGGTGAGAATTGTTTTCAGATAAATGAGGTATTACCAAATCCTCTGCATGAAAAACTGATGTAATTTGACAGTCAGAAATAGAGGGTGTTGGTTTTACTTTTTTTAAAACAAGCCTTCTCATCTTGGGTTTTGCCTCTGGATGATATTGTTGTTCATAAAGGCAAACTCTTTTCTGTAAAGATTTATTACTTGCATGCTCATTTTTTAATTTCAAATCTGGACTTGAGACTTTTACAATGTTTTCTTGTTGAAACCAACCAGATAAAACTAAATCATCTTTAATTCTTATAGCTTCTTGCTTAAAAATTTCAAAGTCACATACCTTACTTCTTTTGAGATGAAATTTGACTTCTGGATGTAATGCTGCAATAAATATTGACAACAGGTTATCTTGGCTGGGCTGATCAATTTGTGGAATCTTTGCCAAGGTTCACATGAATCGATCCATAAAGCTTCTTATTTCTTCATTTTCTCCTTTCTGAATCTTGAAGAGTTGGCATAATAAATCACCCACATTAACTACTAGTTTAAATCTCGCAAGAAATTTATTTTCCAGCACATGCCAACCAGTTATGCACCCATCTTCCAAATGCTGAAACCAAACAGCGGCATCATCAACAAGAGATTTAACAAATAGATGTACATACACATATTCTTCCAAAATACCAAGAATCTCACAGGCTATTTTAAATGCTCAAATGTGGCTATTCGGATCTTGATCGCTTCTTCCGGCATACTCAGGAAAATATTTCTTTGACCTGACAGGCATGAGTTTGAAATGAGATAGACCAAAAGGACCAAAATGTCGCTGTTATGATTGAGTTGTAGCCAAGGACATAATTATACTAGATTTATTTTACCAAAAAGATTAGAGTTGCCAACCTCCATCCTTGGGGAGGTAACCTTCAGATATCCAAGGAAAGAAAGCACTAAAACTTCACTTTCTTCCCCAGCAGAGTTGCCAAAAACTATTAGTAAATAGTTTTGTCCTTCTAAAATTAAACACAAAGAATGACTCCAAATGCCCAAATAGAAGAACAACTACCACTAACAGTTGGAAATACTATCATGAGATTGATAGCTTTCCTCTGAATTGAGAGGTACAACTCCCTCTTAAAAATATATTCAAAGAATTTTAATAGCTGGTTATGCCTTTTACCAGAAGACACCAAGGCTTTCTAACATCCACTCATCAACATGAGATGAACGTGATTATAAGGTTAATAAGTTGATAATGAGAGAAAAACTAGCAAATAGCCATAGTACTATATACCAAGTCTTTCACATTGCAGAGAAAATTGGGAGAGAGTAAGCTGTAAACATCTTTATGCAAAAGTGTGAATACATAACCATAAGATTACATATATCACATCTGACATAATAATAAAGAACTGCATCTAAAACAAAAATAAAAGGACTCCAAAATCCTTTCAGATCAGAAACACAAATGTATATGATTGTAAAATCTAACACACTTATGTCCCTCTTTATTTCAGAGACATGATAAAACAATAATAGTACTGTTCAATCCCCTTATCACAATCAATCTACATAAAATGAAACTGCTTCCTCTATTACAAAATAGAAATATCTTCTCCTTGTAGCAGCAGCTATAGAACTCCCTCCATAGAAAAAGAAGAACCCCTCTCTTATTATTCTCTGTACTATTTATCTTCTTCTTCTGTCGATTCTTTTTCAGTTTGAATAACTGTTTCTTGAAACTGCTCCCAACCTTTCATATTCCACTGTCCATTATTGAGCAAGAGTAATGTATCAAAAAAGATAAACATAATGTTTAATAAACATTATGATATTGCTTAAATTCATCCAAACTCCTCTTATGGACACCTGTCACTATAAAAATGAATGGCATGTGCATGTTGGACAGGTGGCGTATGCTGGTTACAGATTGCAATTATAATCTTGTAACTGTCATTAATATACTGCCACACTCAAATAGTCATAACTTTTGATCCATCAACAATATTGCAAAATGGATTGGAGGGACTTTAGATAGCTAAGTTTACTCAAATATATTCAAAATTAAGCTCAATCCAATGGTTGGATTAAAATTTGTGGGCTCCGCAACATGACTATTTTTCTGATTGTAGAACATTTTGGATTTTCTAGTATGTTGATAGACCTGCATACAGTCCATCATAACTTTTGACTTTGACCAAATTTTGAAAATTGCTTCAGTGAAGTTTTAGAAAACTTGATTTTCTACAAAATATCAAAAATTGAACAAAATCTGAGGGTGGGATAAAAAGTTATGCTCCTCAGATTGTGACTATTATTTTAATGCAGACAGAAATTTGTATTTACAAGCTGTATTAAAATTGACAACAATATATACACCAATACCTACACCTGAATCTCATGTTGGAATTTACTTACTGTACATCTCGTTATCCACCACCACCTTCTAACCTTCGATCTTGGACTTCGAACCTTGAAACATGATCTGAGCTTGATTTTAAACTTGAGCCACAAATTCGAACTGATGAATCTGAGACTTTTATCTATGAACTACATACTTGAAACTGTCCATGAGCTTTGCACTTAAGAATGGTGGATTATTTTCAGGCTTCACCATTTCAAATACAATTTTGAAGCTCCCAATCTTGATTGAATCATAATGACTCTCAAACTTCTGATTTCCAGGACTGAAACTGAAACTTTGAACATAACACTGCATTTTGCACTGACTCCAACATGAACTTGCAGTTGAAGTTGAACTGGCACAAAACTTCAACTTCAACTTCAACCTCCCCATATGTGAATAGGAATCTAACAAATAGGAGAATGACTGGCCTGATTTTAACATTTTGTGCTAATGACAGAACTTGAAGTTGAACTTGAGCTGGTTGGAAGATTCAACTTTGACTTCGACGCTTGAAAATATATTATGAAATCACTAAAATTGAAGTTGAACTGACCTGAAGGTTCAACGCCAACTTCAACTTGGGAACTCCCATGACTTAAATGTTTGACGTTAAGGTTGAAGAAAAATATAAGTGTAACAATTGGCTCTGACTAGGGATGTGGGCCGTGAGGGACACAAAGAATCCAGCAATCTCTGGTTGAGACCAGTGTTGAGCAATTGGGCAACAGAGTCATAGGAACAAGAAAGGAGAATGTTTGCAGAGAAAGGGAATAGGGGACAACACCAAAACAAAAACCTAACAGCAAGCCAAAAACCACCAAACAAAAGCAAACTAACAACACAACCACCGAACAACTACACTAAATACCACCAAAACTCAAAGAGCAAAAATATTTACAAATGTACATACGTGAGAAGAACTCACCACTAGATCAGAGCTGAGGAAAAACTTACACAAAGCCATTCACTGGCTGTAAGAAGAAAGAACCCTTCCTGAACAACAAGTTGTGTCGGCATAGCACAACCCAACACCACTTCCATTTGGCAAACTCATCTTCTTGGTATTTCAAACTAATCATGCACATGAACTTTATCCACCAATCATCACATCCAAAGGGCCACATCTCATCATAGCATTCTAAGTTTTCTTGGATATCCTATGAAGAATTTCCAAGTTCTTTTCCAAAAACACCCTCAAACAAAACTTACTCAAAAATTCTCAGAGCAGGAATTATATTATTTCCAGCACACTTACTCTTGGAATCAACACCAACAAAAGGCTTCTCAGAATTCAAAACATTTTTCAGATAGAAGTGAGCCTTTCCAAGCATAGAGTTGATCTCAAATAGCACAAATCTACCATCCTTTGCTTCTAATAAGTTTGAAAACTTTTTATCTAAATTAGAGGAATTTGAAAGGCTTATACCTAAAAATTTCATGAGAGCTATTCCTTCCTTGCATGCTGATAGAAAGTAGGACAACATTTCTTCACTATGAGATAACGTGTTTGCTGAAACTTTTAATGGTCCTTGGGACTTTCCTTGCAGCATACTTGCTTCAGCATTCTCCATGCCAAAGAGAAATAAATATTCTTTCCCACATGGAGATGATTCTTGCATTATGAAAAGAGGGTTTTTTCTAACAATGCCATCTTCATGAAACCCCGTTGGTAGATATAGCAGGTTAAGTTCATTCCATGCCCACTTATCATCTAGCTCTTCAAACTTTGTTTTTGTATTACTTGCTGATCCATCCATTGCTTGAAGAGATTCTCTTTTACCCAAGCATGTGAGAGGTTCTTCCTTTTGGGAACCTTTCCTATCACGAGTGAGTGTGATTTCCTCTGACTCATGAAGACTGCCTAACTAGGGTCTAACCTTAGGCTACAAATCAGCATTTGAACACCTCATAGGAATGTAGAAGTCCTCTTGCTATGACCATTCTTCTTGGGAAGAAGGGAAATGAAATAAAAAGGCTTCATATTCTACCTTCCATCACCTTGAAAGATGCCTTTCATTCTTTCCTCATGAATCTTTCCTTTGTCATACTGATTTGACATGCTTTTCTAATTAATGTTGATTGCTGAAACAACATTAGAAAATTCAATAGAAGAAGATTCAAAGATTGCTAAGAGGTATCCATTGGCAAGCTTGTATTTAACTCATTTTCAGTTGGCTCTTCCTCTATAGTAGGCATACTTAGATGCTTTATAGAATTATCTGATTGAGAAATATGTTTGCTATTATTCTCATTTTGTGAATAGCAGCACCCTATTATATTAGAAGGACTATTTTCTTCAGGTGTGACTTCTTGAGAATCTTCATCATCATATTCGACATGCAGGTGATATGATCCCATTGTATGGTGAGAATTGTTTCAGATAAATGAGGTATTACCAAATCCTCTGCACGAAAAACTGATGTAATTTGACAATTAGAAATAGAGGGTATTGGTTTTACTTTTTTTAAAACAAGCCTTCTCATCTTGGGTTTTGCCTCTGGATGATATTGTTGTTCATAAAGGCAAACTCTTTTCTGTAAAGATTTATTACTTGCATGCTCATTTTTTAATTTCAAATCTGGACTTGAGACTTTTTTAATGTTGTCTTTCTGAAACCAACCAGATAAAACTAAATCATCTTCAATTCTTATAGCTTCTTGCTTAGCAATTTCAAAGTCACATACCTTACTTCTTTTGAGATGAAATTTGAATTCTGGATGTAATGCTGCAATAAATATTGACAACAGGTTATCTTGGCTGGGCTAATCAATTTGTGGAATCTTTGCCAAGGTTCGCATGAATCGATCTACAAAGCTTCTTATTTTTTCATTTTCTCCTTTCTGAATCTTGAAGAGTTGGCATAATAAATCACCCACACTGCTAGTTTAAATCTTGCAAGAAATTTATTTTCCAGCACATGCCAACCAGTTATGCACCCATCTTCCAAATGTTGAAACCAAACCGCGGCATCATCAACAAGAGATTTAACAAATAGACGTACATACACATCTTCTTTCAAAACACCAAGAATCCCATAGGCTATTTTAAATGCTCGAATGTGGTTGTTCGGATCTTGATCGCTTCTTACGGCATACTTAGAAAAATATTTCTTTGACCCGGTAGGCATGAGTGTGAAATGAGATAGACCAAAAGGACCAAAATGTGGCTGCCATGATTGAGTTGTAGCCAAGGCCATAATTATACTAGATTTCTTTTACCAAAAAGATCAGAGTTGCCAACCTCCATCCTCGGGGAGGTAACCTTCAGATATCCAAGGAAAGAATGTATTGAAACTTCACTTTCTTCCCCAACAGAGTCGCCAAAAACTGTTAGAAAATAGTTTTGTCCTTCTAAAATTAAATACACAGAATGACTCCAAATGCTCAAATAGAAGAACAACTACCACTAACGGTTGGAAATACTATCATGAGATTGATAGCTTTCCTCCAAATTGAGAGGTACAGCTCCCTCTTAGAAAGATATTCAAAGAATTTTAATAGTTGGTTATGCCTTTTACCAGAAGACACCAAGGCTTTCTAACATCCACTCATCGACATGAGATGAACGTGATTATAAGGTTAATAAGTTGATAATGAGAGAAAAACCAGAAAATAGCCATAAGACTATCTACCAAGTCTTTCACATTGCAGAGAAAATTGGGAGAGAGAAAGCTGTAAACATCTTTATGCAAAAGTGTGAATACATAACCATAAGATTACATATATCACATCTGACATAATAATAAAGAATTGCATCTAAAACAGAAATAAAAGGACTCCAAAATCCTTTCAGATCAGAAACACAAATGTATATGATTGTAAAATCTAACACACTTATGTCCCTCTTTATTTTAGAGACATGATAAAACAATAATAGTACTGTTCAATCCCCTTATCACAGTCAATCTGCATAAAATGAAACTGCTTCCTCTGTTATAAAATAGAAATCTCTTCTCCCTGTAGCAGCAGCTATAGAAGTCCCTCCACAGAAAAAGAAGAACCCCTATCTTATTATTCTCTGTACTATTTATCTTCTCCTTCTGTCGATTCTTTTTCAGTTTGAATAACTGTTTCTTGAAACTGCTCCCAACCTTTCATATTCCACTGTCCATTATTGAGCAAGAGTAATGTATCAAAAAAGATAAACATAATGTTTAATAAACATTATGATATTGCTTAAATTTGTCCAAACTCCTCTTATGGACACCTATCACTACAAAAATGAATGGCATGTGCATGTTGGACAGGTGGCGTATGCAGATTGCAATTATAATCCTGTAACTGTCATTAATATACTGCCACACTCAAATAGTCATAACTTTTGATCTGTCAGGAATCTTGCAAAATGGCTTGGGGGGAATTTAGATAGCTAGGTTTCCTCAAACATATCCGAAATTCAACTCAATCCAACAATTGGATTAAAAATTTTGGGCCCCGCAACATGACTATTTTTCTGATTGCAAAACATTTTGCATTTGCTGGTATGTTGATAGACCCGCATATAGTCTATCATAACTTTTGACTTTGACCAAATTTGGAAAATCGCTTTGGTGAAAATTTAGAAAACTTGATTTTGTACAACATATCAAAAATTGAGAAAAATCTGATGGTGGGATAAAAAGTTATGCTCCCCGGATTGTGACTGTTATTTTAATGCAGACAGAAATCTGTAGTTACAGGCTATATTAAAACTGACAACAATATATACACCAATACCTACACCTGAATCTCATGTTGGAATTTACTTACTGTACATCTCGTTATCCACCACCACCTTCTAACCTTCGATCTTGGACTTCGAACCTTGAAACAAGATCTGAGCTTGATTTTAAACTTGAGCCACAAATTCAAACTGATCAATCTGAGCCTTTGATCTATGGACTACATACTTGAAACTGTCCATGAGCTTTTCACTTAAGAATGGTGGATTCTTTTCAGGCTTCACCATTTCAAATACAATTTTGAAGCTCCCAATCTTGATTGAATCATAATGATTCTCAAACTTCTAATTGCCAGGACTAAAACTGAAACTTCGAACAGAACACTGCATTTTGCACTGACTCCAACATGAACTTGAAGTTGAAGTTGAACTAGCATGAAACTTCAACTTCAACTTCAACCTCCCCATATGTGAATAGGAATGCTAACAAATAGGAGAATGACTGGCCTAATTTTAACATTTTGTGCTAATAACAGAACTTGAAGTTGAACTTGAGCTAGTTGGAAGATTCAACTTCGACTTCGACACTTGAAAATATATTATGAAATCACTAAACTTGAAGTTGAACTGACCCGAAGGTTCAACTTCAACTTCAACTTGGGCACTCCCATGACTTAAATGTTTGACATTAAGGCTGAAAAAAAATATAAGTGTAACAGGTTGCATGCCTTCTCCATTTTTCTTATTAGCTGCATGTTGATTGCATAGGAAATATAAAAGATTCATTTTTATCTTTATTATCCTTCGAGATCCTTCCATGTTGGCTCAAAAAATGGTTTACATCTAAGTTTGTAAAGGCACAAACTTGTATGTTGATTCTATGTTACTTAGCATATACTGGATTACTGGTGCTCGACACCTATACTATCATGCTTTTCTTGGCACCTATTGCACTCTATCTTGCTCGACACATGTATGACTCTGGCTTGCTTGATACATGTTGCATTCTGACTTGCTTAGCATTAACTATGACTCAACACCTATATATCAGTCAACATCTATTGTTCACTCAGCACCTAAAGTCACTCGGTACCTATTGAAATAATGGCTTGGCACATACAGTAGCTTGACATATGTAGTGTACTCAGCTTCTATGTAGAAAGTGGTTAAGTGTGTTGACACTCAAATGTCAAAACCATTCTGAGACCAACAATGGTATCACTTTAATGCATCATGTACATGTATAGAAATCAATCATTTACCCATAAATATTTTAGGAATAGGAATATCTAATGTATTTTACCTCGTGTACTAAATATATGATTTTGAATGACTACAAACATCTTTCTATTTATGATGTAGCCTATTGACATCACCAATGATTGTGAGCATGATTGTAGCTGCCTTAATGCATATGAAATTTAATTTTATTAATTTCCATTATTTTCTGAAGCTTTCTTCTGTATGTGCATCTACTCATACTGAGAATGGGGTTTATTTGAAACTCTAAGAATCTTTAATGTTAAATATTATTAATAGATGTAAAATTTAGAAAATGATTCTATCAAAAAATCATTGATATCTCTTTTTCTGCTATTTTTCTAGGGATTCTACTAGTGATGCTACCTAAATCACCCTATTTTGGTCATAACCCAGAAATCATTTTTCTTGATTCCTTCTCAATCACCAAAAATATGCCCCACAATATGACTGTATTTTCTTGTTGATTGCAACTCATAATTTGTTTCTTTACCATCACTAGTTCACTCTGTATTTATCCTTTGCACTTTTATTTTCATATTCGCATTGTTGTCTTTACAACTTGTAGATGCTAAAAAATGGTTTGCATCTATAGTTTCATCACATTTTCATACTAAATCATTCCATTTTATCATTCCACTAACTCTGATCTTTTGGCCAACTTGATCATATCTCAACAATGTCTGTCATCGTTCATATCCTCTTTCACATCAATTTCATATAAATTTGAAACTATTTCAAATCAACTTAGAATCACCCCAAATCAACCTAGAATTAGTCTTAATCAACCCAAAACATGTCAAACATCCCAAATCAATCACTAGTTATCCAATCCTAGGCATTGTTGTGGCTTTCAGTGCTTTGGAAACCTATTAATCTATCAAATTTGATCAATCTAACCTTAGTACTGTCATGGCTCTTAGTGCTAGGTCAAACTATCATCCATGTTGTCCAATCTTTGACATTGTCAAGTCTCTCAGTGTTAGATCATGGCATTATCAACCATTTAATAATATTAATAGTGTATGTCGATGTTATTATGATCAACTTTATCAACCAGTATCGATCTTGTAGCATTTTACAATGTCAATTAAATGTTATATGTCCTTAATTCATATCATGTCTCCTTGGCATGTTATCAGTTTCAATCAATTGATCAATTTGACCATGGCTTTGGTCTATCCATCATCATCCTAGTCAATCTCCATTATCATCACATTTCATCAAAGGATACTGTCACACTTATTTAATCAAATTTTCCAATCATTTACTAATTTTCTCTATAGGATTAAATAACCCATAATTTAATCCTATGTCATTTTACTAATTATTCTTCTTAACTAACCTTCTTGATTAATTAATTTTATTAATTAATTGATTCATTATTCACGAACCATGGAAATTCTCAATTTCCTAAGTCATGTTTTCCACCATTAATTCTATTTTCACTAATTTCTATTTATGTGGAATGAAGAATTTCTAATTCAAATATTCCACATAATATTGACATCATCATGACACATCACGGATTCTCCATTTACACTTGGCTAAGATATGTCATAATCCATATATTCTTATTCCTTACACACATCCATATTTGGCTTCCATTATCATAGATTCTTGGCTTTAAGTGGGTTTGAGGTGTCATATGCTACGTCATAGATCCTCTTCCATTTATAGCCACGTTTGACTTCTAAGCATCATTAAATCCTACATTTGGCCTCCTTTGTCATATGTGTCATGGATTCTCAAAGGAATCTCTTTCTAAGTTGCATATCCAAGGTGAAAATTCCAATGCTCTCATCTTGTGAATTGATTATAAAATGAGCATTCTTCCTCTTATTTCCAGTCCTTGAGCCCCTAAATTTTAAGTCCTTCAAGTTCCTAGCTTTTTAGTCTTTTTTCTCTCTATCTCTCAAGCTAAAATCACATCTTCTAGTATTCTCATAGCATCATCACTATCATAGGCTTTTGCTTCCAAATAGTGTGCACTATAGGCAATTGGAGCTATATCACATGGAGAAGAAAGAAGGACATGGGAGCTACAAATGAAAGAGGGAGTTTTAACATTGTGTTGCTTTGTTTGTTTGTTTGGCTTTCATGGTAGACGAGAGGGTGTCAATGTATGTTTATAGAGTTTGTGATTTTTTCATAGTATGTTAGAAATTAGCCAATTTTCTAGTCCTACACAACCTTGCTAATCAATCCTTGAGTCCACCTATAGCTTGCTGCCTATTTTACTTATAATGTTATTTATAAATGTTATCTTCTCTACTATACATGCTTGAAAACTTTATCCCTAACTGTATACTTGTAGAGTTCCTATTCCTCCATGATTTGATTGAAAGGTTTCATAGTTGTAACATATGTATGCCCCTTTGGCAATCTCCTCATGTCTTTAATCCTCTGCTATGATTCAACTAGAAGGTTCCATACTTGTAATTTGTGTATGCCCTCTCAATAGTCTCCCCATGTCTTTAGCCTTTGCCTCTACATGATTTGACCAGAAGGTTTCACGCTTGTAATTTATGTGTGTCCCTTTGATAGTCTCCTCAATCCTTTAGTATTGGCCTCTAAATGTCTCAGTTGAAAGGCTTCATGTGTGTAATTAATGCAAGATCCTTCAACAACCTCAAACTTCATACTTATACTTACACATGAAACAAGCTTATTAGTATAAAACTTTTTTTCCTGTCAGATATCTCTCTTGCCTTCACATATTTTAATGTATTTATTTGAATAATTACATTGTAGGAGCACCAAGTAGTGTAAAGATAAGATGAATAGTTTCCATTGCTCAGTTCATATGAATCAACCCTCCTCTTTTTTCATTTTTTAAGGTTCATTCCCAGATGGAGATGCGGACTCAAACCTTCTTCAACATTTAGATCAATGATCCTTCCATTCAAGCAATCGAGGCCTTTCCCCTTATCTTTTCAATACTCTTTTGTTTATATAGTTTGTTTATTTAGATATTATGTTAGGAGTTAAGAATGCTTATTTGGTATCTGAATGCATTGTATTAAGTACTATTTAAAATTTGAACACTTTTTACATTTTGAATACCTCAAAAAAATGTATTATTTTCATACTTGTATCTTGACTAAAAATTATCAATTTTTTTTTTTTTATTGATTTATGTACTTTACTTTATGCATCTATTCCATTCTATAATATGTATGCTTAGCAACTTAAAACACCTAACTAAGTATAAAGGCAAGCATAATATAGCAATTTAGGAGGTATGTTAAATTGGTAATAGGTAGTAGGGGTCATGCTCCATATTGCCAAGGATTTGGAATCAAAATTGAAACTTGATCCCCTTTGAAGTCCACTAGCACCAAATGCCTTATTAAGATATTGCATTTTCTTGTCTCCTAATATGGTCAAGCATGAAAGATTGTTCTAGATCCCAACCAAGTACCAGAAGCATACCACTCCTTTTCACTAAGTCCCTAGCCTCCTCAAGAGTCATTACCTCACTCTCTGGATCATAAGCATGGAGTTTATCAATTAATTTTCTTTTCCTCATCAAAATCTCTTGGCTTCATCTTCAATACTAGTTCACTTTGTTTGATCTTGTAGAAGAAGCTCTTGAACTTAGTAGATTTGATGAATTCATAATCTTCAATAGACTACTGAGCTTGGATGATCTTTTCATCCAATCTCATTATTGCCAGCTCTAAATTAGTCAGAGTGTTCTCTATTGCATTTACTTTGTCTTGTATATAAATTTTCCTTAGATTAGAAAAATACTAATTCTTACCAGGTAGGACTTGTAGAGTTCTTTGTTTCACCTTTTCTAGTATGTGAAAAACCTTATGCCTTTTGTTACCCTTGATAACTCATGATGCCTTTGCAGGTTCATCTTCTTCAATTTCTAGAGTCACATCTAGCTTTGGGCTATCAGTGTTTACCATTTCTTCTTCTCCAATTGGCCCTTCTGGAATTTGTGTCATGATCCCAACATGGTTAACAACCATATTCCTTATCCTTTGTGAAAAAGGGACATCCATGTAAAAACCCTTGAAATTTGGGTTTGCTCTCTTTAATTCCCTCTCTGCCCTCATAACATCATCAAATTTTTCTAGTTTATCAGCAGCCTCCCCCTTAGCTAATATGTTAGGAATGAGGTCCTCATGAAGTAACTATTTTATGTTTGGCAACACATATTTCTAATTTCTTTGAGGCTATTCCTCATCAAGTTATCTAGATCATAAATCCTATAAGGGGCAGTTGATAAATTGAAATGGTGGAGGAAAGAAAGTACTTGATCTAAGGATTCTTTTCCAATTGAAAAATCTCCAATTCTAAAGCACCTACACAAAATTTTTCATCTATGCACTTTAGGCCCTAAGTATTCATTGTTTACCATCATCAACTACCACATGAATTCAATTATGGCTAGTCTAGAAGGGATAAATTTGGGCAATATATGAAAAGGTTGAGGTCAACCATATACTCTCATGAGGGAAATGTTGGGAATATGAATATTTTTGCCTAATTATGATCTAACCTTTTATTTTTAGGTAGAAGGGCCAATCTTAATAGGCTCTTCAAAATCTCAGGTGCCCTAAAGTAACTAGGGTTTGACATTTTCATGATAACAGTACTAAAATTCTTTAAAAAGGAAACAAAGTCAAAGTAGTGATAAGAACTATCCCATACCCATGTCTATAGCTAAATTAGGAACTCTTCATTTACATCAAAGGTGTGATCAATGAAATCTAGGCTAACATACCCCATATTCTTGTACAAGATTAAGTGCATTAGCAATGAGTAATGATGGAATTTGAAATTTCCCATCTCTCCACTTTGTGCCAACCCAATGTTATCCTTCATCTTCTCCAGAATAGACTCTACATAATCATACTCTCCACTATGTTATCATGTACATCTTTGGCTATAATGTACTCTACCCCATATACCATATCAGTCCCATCTATGCCAACCACTTTGTGGATACCATACACCATCTTCACAAAATAGTTCTTGTACTTGTCCAAAGGCATCTTCTTATCCACTTTCTTAGGATAATCACCCACCTTCTTGAGGTCCATGGGGATGTATTGTAGCATATACTTCCATGTATAAGCCTTGGTATTCCTTTCAAAATTTTCTTGAAGGTCAATTGAATCCATTGGCTCAATCATGGCTCCCTCCAATCCAAAGGCTTCAATGAAAGAAGCATAGTCTAATGTACACAGAATGCTCCTATCTTTCCTATGGAATGATTTGGTAGCTAGATTATATGATTTAACAAGGGCCTTCACCAAATCAACATCTATGAATACCTCTAGAAAGATGAGCTTTGCCAGATTCTTCTTCCATGGGTTGTAAATAGGAATTTTATTTGTCCTGTTGTGGTAGAAATACCTAAATAGTTTGTAACCATTGACACCAGGGAAACTAACATCCCTACAAAAAGTAAGAGTGTCATGAAAGTCATGGTCATTTTTAGAGATGGTGTTTGAAGATTCAAGGAATACCTTAATGCATTCATCTATGAACCAATTTGGCTTCCTTTGCCTCTTTCCTCCTTTTACAGTAGAAGTCTCTGCCGCTTCCATGTCTGTAGCTTGAATCTCCTCAACCTCATCATCATACATTTTGAATGTAGACTAGAAACACTAGGAAACTCTATAATTAGTGTTGGAAACAAAAATTGACTCACACTAAAAACATTGCAACTATTGAAAATCTCTTCTCTCTACAAACGGTGACCTATTACTAGCTTAGAGAATATTTTTATGTTGTGTGTTCATCAACCTTCACTATGCATTGAATTATTGCATTCACAAGCATTAAACTCAGTGTTTTCTATCACCTTAGATGAAGCATCCACATAACTATCTAGCTTAGAACTTCCTATAATTTACTCAAACTTCATTGGTCAAGGACTTTCTATCATTTTCCAACTTCGAAAGGAAAAATTCACTTTTTCATGTCAAACATAGGGTTTGTGATCTTACAATCAACTTTGAAATGTAATCCCTTCATATTATCTTAGGTATGGAAATTTGGCCTTATGATCTTATGATCTCTTGGAAATCAAGCCCTTATCATATCCTCGTAAGCTTGGAAAATGGCCTTTATGATCTTACGATATACCATTTTTGTGTCTTCAAAGAGGCCCCTCTAGTATCTTATGATCTTACAATCATAGCCCTTTGTGACATCAAATCCTTCCTTCTTGAGCTTTATGGTCTTATGATCATAGTTAACTAAGCCTTTTTTGTAACTTCTGAAGTTACCTCATAAACCCTTACAATCTCACAAACACTATTTGGCATAGCAACGAGCTTCAACTTATCTTATCTTATGACCCTATGACTGTAGTCAACTAACTAACTTCATAACTTTAGAATTTACCTTTACCTTCCAACCATACACTAGCTACTTGACTTTCTTTACTATAGCCTTGAAAGCTTTAACTTTTATCTTTATGATCTTGTGATCTAGCATTTCTTTGTAGCTTTGAAAAGATTATGATTTTCCCTTGAGATCTTATGATCTACTACTTTTCATAGCATCGAAAGATGCAAGGTGCCACATGTCTCAAAATCTTATGGTTATGTGTCTAGTCCCACCTTTCATTACTGTATCACTTATCATCTCCTTTATTTACGATCTTATGATTGCTTCCTTATTGTAACTTTGAAAACCTCATAATCTGCTCCTGTGATCTTATGATCACAACTTTTCATATCTTCAAAGGTCTCCTTGAAAATCCTTTATGATTATGCAATCTCCATTTATCATAAGATCAAAACCTTACATAGCCTTAGCACTTTATGTCCTTTATGATCTTACAATCTACACCTTATTGCATGGTCAAGAGTCTCCATTTTTGCCTATATGATCCCACGGTGACCAACTTATCGTAACATCTTAAGAATTAACTTTAACACTTCCCATGAGATACTTAAGATGATATGACAAAAGGATAATTGTAAGATTAGAACCTTCGAAACAAACATCCATGATTTTACAATTGCATGATATATCATAAGATTGGGAGACTTGAAACTTTACCCTTATGATCCTCTGCTAGTCCTTAATTTGTAATATCAAGAGAAGATAAACTTAGGTTTACAACTAGATGCTTGAAACCTCAATTATAAGATCATGTCATTTGATAGAAAATATGAAATTCATATGCAATATCTTGTCTAAAACCAAAACCTAGGGTAATTTAAAAAATTGATAGTGGACTTAAGGAAATTCTTTTATGATAGGGTAAAGAAACAATTATTAGGATATCAAACCATCCAACTAGGGAAAGAATTTCAAACTAGGATAGGGAAAAAAAGATTAGGTTAGAGTTATTTTCTAGAAGATAAAAAATAAAGAATGAACCCTAAACAAAAAAACACACTTAGAATTATTTTCACAATAGATTTCCAAGGTTTTGGCATAGTAAAAATAAGGACTATTAGGTTGCACTATTATCCTACATATTTGCCTTGTTTCTTATTTATTTCCAAGCTTGTAATTGGTTTCAAGTCCTTACTTGCTACCAAGTTGCAATATCTTCCATTGTCAAGCTCCTTAGTTGTTGTTGAGTTCATAGTTATTTATGAGTTCTTAGTTGTGTCGAGTCCTTACTTTTTGCAAACTTCATGGTTGTTTCCAAGTTCGTAGTGGTTGTTGAGTTCGTAGTTGTTGTTGAGTCCACACTGGTTGCTAAGTTCATAGTTGTCATCAAGTTCATAGTGGTTTTTGAGTTCTCTTTGGTTTTTGAGTCCCTTTGGTTGCCAAGTTCCTTTGGTTGATGAGTTCCTTTGGTTTCCTAGTTCCTTTGGTTACTGAGTGACAATATTTTGGTTTGGATCCTTCGTTAACTGAGTTTTCTATGTCTAGTTCCAGTTTAGGCTAACCTTGCAGGATATTTGTATTTTGTATTTAATATTTGTTGAGAGATGATTTGTGGCTTGTTTTAGTATTTAACGTAAGGGTTTATTTTGTTATTATTTATATCAGGATGACTTGTGGTCGTGCATGTATTTAAAATGGTCTTAGGTAGAGTCTTAGGGAGAGGAAAAAGAGAGGTAAGGAAGAGTAGAAGTAAAGTGGGAATGCAAAGTTTATCATTGAGATTGATGTCTGAATTTTAATGTTGGTTGTAACCCAAAAGGCCTTACAACTAGGCATGTATATTGACAATTTGATGAATCTATAAAGCATTTTGGATCTTCTATGTCCTTTGGTTAGTGTTAGTTGAGTTTTTTTTTATTGTGTTTACTCTTGTAGATGGCTTTGGATAGCTAGGTATGCCTTGTCCATAGTTATTCATTGTCTCCCTAAGTCAGCACCCTTAGAGTAGGGGTACAGTGCACATATGCATACTTAGTGCACATGTGCATGTGTGCAAGTGTGCATATACACACTTGAAGCATAATAGGGCCAAAAAACATAAATTTTCACCTCTCTAATTTCCCAAATCTTCCTGATCAAAGATTGGGTTTTGACCCAAACCTAGGGTAGAGCTCAAAATGACTAGGACTTCAAACTAGGAGCCTTGTAGAGAAATTTCAACTAGGGGGTCTCCATTTCTATGAGAAATGGGGCATGCGTTGTGAAACCAAAAAAATTATATAAGCATTCTTTCTAACTGTTGGGGTTCAATTTTTGCATTGTGGGGGTTTTATTCTTCTTTCTATCATTTGCATATGCAAACAAAAAAGATATTTATTATAGGGTTGTGGAAAGAACATGACTGATACAAACTGCATTTACCTAATTCTTTTTAAGCTTTGTGGGAAATTTCATATTTTTTCTTCTACCTTTTATTCCACCAAGGATACTTTGGGTCCTGAATTTACCATGTCATCCTTTGGGGTATTTTGTGATTGTTTGACTCAAGAGAAAGATAATCTCTTATTGTTGGATTCTCTCATAGGATCAATGGATCAAGCATTGATAACTCACGCATCTTCAAGAAAGAAGGAGAAGAAAAACATTCACAACCTATAGAGCCTCAAAAGGATTCTAGTACTCATCTCTCCTTAGAAAAAACTTCTCTTAAGGGAGAAACATCAAATAAAGAAAGACTCAAATGTTCTTATTGTCCAAATCCCAATCATGATGAGTCACATTACTATGACAAGAAGATAGATGGATATGTAAAATAGGTTTTAGATTTGACTTCTCTTCTTCATAAGAAAAATATTAACATTGGTTCTTCATAAGAGAAATATTGACATTCGTTCTTCTACTTCTCACAAGTCTTCTTCATCATCATTTCAGATAGATGGAAGAGATATAAGAAAGGGTCATGCATTATGTGCAACTACTACTCCACATTCTTCTAGATGGCTATGTATTCAAGCTCTTCATGCCATATGACATCTTCTTAGGATTTTTTCTCTCATTTTGAGGCTTCTCCTACTCCACACATTTTGATGGGGAACAACACTGTTATGACTGCATGTGGGAAATGATCTATTGAAATTGATGATGGTGTACTTCATGATGTATTTATGATGTGTTCCATCCTTGTCCTCTAACCTTCTCTCTATTTATTAGATTAATCACAGTGGGATAGGGAGGATAGTTGAGTTAACATGAGATTCATGCACATCAAAGATA
Source organism: Cupressus sempervirens (assembly GCA_028749045.1). NCBI lineage: Eukaryota > Viridiplantae > Streptophyta > Pinopsida > Cupressales > Cupressaceae > Cupressus > Cupressus sempervirens. The sequence continues at coordinate 115,600,870 of CM053790.1, forward strand.
GTGAGAGAGACAATAATTTTTCTACAAGAAGTGTCACTACTACATTTTGGCCCAAATTGCGATGATCAACCATCACCCAAGTAACACCAATAGGAATTGGCTCATGTTAGACAAGCGTCAAAATATTTTCATCACAACCTGTGATGGAAAGGGCTTTCATCTCAATTGAAATGGCTAAAGATTTTGTGAATTGAAGCCAGATGGGGCACTACACTATCACAATTGAGATGGCTATGCATTGGATACACTATCGCACATCTGACATGTATGTGACAACAATGTTGTGAGTCTGATGGCTAGCCATCAAAATTTTCCATCACACTAGAGATAGATTTGTGGAAGAAGTATTGTACAACCAATGGCTAGCTGTCAGAATTGTGACGGCTTGCTGTATTAATAAAAAAATTGGTGAAAAAAGTTGAATAACTATGATGCTCTCATAGCTCACAGTAGATTTACACAATTAGTTTTCATAAAATCATATGTTAATATTGATCTTCACATAGTGGATAGTGGATTCTGAGCAAAGTCAGTGCAAGCCGAGCAAAAAATTAGTTAGAGCTAAGTAATAATCTATTCTAGTGTATGTCGAGTAAAATAGTGGATGTTGAATAAAGTTAAGTTGATGTCGAGCACCAGTAAATTTTAGTTCATGCCAAGTAATTTTTTAGTGGATTTCAAGCAATGTAGTATGTGCCAAGCATTATAAGAAAGTTAATGCCAAGTGGCTTCATTATTAGAAAGATCATGAATTTGATGGATCTGGGCTGACAAGTTTGTTTTCTTGGATTATGTGAACCAAGTGGAAGACAAGATTGATGAGCTGGTGGCACAAAATTCATGGTAAACTATTTTGAGGAAAATTCAAAGAGAATTGAAGGAGAATTTTCTAGAAGTGATATGGAATGAGGGGTAGATTCATTTTATCCTACCTAATCTATCCTAACCCTAAATTGGATGATGGAGAATGAATGGAAAAAAATCTTAATTCTCTATTTATAGGGATGGTTGTTCAGAAGCAAGGGTTGTTATGTGTGAGAACCTAAGGAAGACAAGAAGTCAAGGGTATTGCTTCATTAAGTGACCTATGTAAATATTCTACATTGGCATGTTAAGAAAGAAGGCTTAGGGGTATGAATTTTTGAAGGGTGAACAAATTATCAGAGATGAAATGTGTGAAAGATAATTAGAATTGAGGATTAAAATAAAGATCTATAATCTATAAATGGAGTTGTAATTTTTTATCAGATCAAGCCTTACTATTACTCTCTAATAATTATATTAATCTAGGTTAAATCTTTTGGATTGAGGTTGACCTAACAGTCATTTGTAAATCTTTTAACTGGGTGATATTCCAAGTGAATGGTCTAAAGTCCTCTAACAAGGTTCACTCCTAACAGGGTGATTGGAATCCTTTAATAGGGTCACATTTAACGATCTGTATTGTAACCTTTAACAGGTTGGCCTTTCATAGGGCATGTTACTAGTGGGTTTTCCCAAATTGGGTTTCCACGTAAATTGTTGTGTCAAGTGTCTTGTTAAATCTGTTATGTTTCATGTTTACATTTTTGATAATTGATTTGATAGTAATCTACAAGTTTTTAAGTGATTGCATAATCTTATGGATGCATGCACGATGATAAATGTTTTATGGGTTCACTAAGTTGAGAAAAGTTATATTTATACATCTAGACCTTGGATAACTAATTCACCCCCCCAGTTATTCTAAAGAATTCCAACAATTGGTATCAGAGTCATCTACTTAAGAGGACTAGTTTGAAGGTACTAGAATCATAAAGATCAAGATGTCAAAAAGAGATGTACCCAAGCTTAATAGAGACAACTTTCCTGCATGGAAAATTTTGATGAAGCTACACCTTGGAGGACCTAGAGATCATGCACAATCTACCATTACTATTGAGCATGTTGATCCTATTGGAGCCCTAACTACTGAGGATATGAAAAAGAAGAAAGAACACAACAAGGAAATGTTGGAGATTGCCTCTACCCTAATTTATGATCAAATTTTATGATATCAAAAGTCTTGACAATGCAAAGAAAATGTGGGATGCCTTAACCACTATATATGGAGGAGACGCAAATGTTCTAAGAGCCAAAGTTGAAAGTCTCAGAGGTAAGTTTGATGATATGAGAATGCAAGAAGGTGAAAATATTGCTCAGTATTCATTAAGGATAAAATATGTTGTTAATGCAATAAGAGGAGCTACTAGCACAATAAATGATGATATTATACTAAGAAAAGTTTTAAGAATTCTACTACCTATATATGCTATTAGAGTTTTTGCACTACAAGAACTAAGATGTATCCCTGGAAATACTCTATCTCTTGAAGGTCTAGTAGGTAGGCTCACTACTTTTGAGCTATCTAACTTTGATAATTACAAACCTAACAATATTGAATCTGCTTTCAAAGCTAAGCTATCATTGAAGGAACCTAATGAGAAGAAGAAGAAGAAGAAAATGATAAAATATGTGTCCATTGATAGTGAAACAAATGAGGAGGATGTAGAACAACTTGAAGCACTACTAGCAAGGAGATTTCATAGAGGTAAAGGCAAGTTTAAAGGTAAAATACCTATCATTTATTTCAATTGCAATAAATTTAATCATATTACTGCTAGATGTCTAGAAAAGAAGAACTACAGAGGTAGTGAAAAGTACAAAAGTAGAAGAGATGAAGACATCAAAGATTAAAAAGACAAAGGCAAGAAGTCTTGCTACATTACTAAAGAGGAAACAAAAGATGAATTTGATGAGAATGATTGTGAAGTGGTATATGTTACAATGAAGGATGAATCTAATGAAGATGAGGCAACTGCACTTGTGTCTTTTGTGAACAAGAATGACAGATGAATAATTGACAATGGGTGTTCACATCACATGATTGGAGACAAAAGTAAGTTCATTACCTTGAATTGTTATGATGGAAATAGTGTAAGATTTGGTAATAATGCACCATGTTTGATAAAAGGAAAAGGTTCTATCAAACTCATAGAAAAGATTTTATTTGAAAATGCTTGCTATGTTGAAGGACTTAACTATAATCTATTGAGTGTGTCACAACTGAATAATTCTAGATGTAAGGTTGAGTTTGAAAACAAGATTGCTAAGATATATGATACTAATGCAAAATTTATTAGAAAAGGTGATCAAACTAGGAGTAATCTATTCTATCTTGATATAGAGGATGCTACTTGTCTAATTGTAAAATTTGATGATGTGTGGCTATGGCATTAAAGGTTATGTCATGTTAGTTTTGATAACTTGGTTAGTATCAGTAACATGAGAAAATTTAGAGTTTTGATAACTTGGTTAGTATCAATAACATGAGAAAATTTAGAGGTTTGCCTACATTGAAGAAACTTGATAATATAATGTGCAAACAATGTCAGGTATGCAAAATGACAAAGTCAAGTTTTAAGAGTAAAACTCATACCTCTAAAGGAATACTAGAGATTGTTCATACTAACTTATGTGGACCAATTAAAGAGAAAATCTACAAAGGAGATAAGTACATTATGCTTCTTGTTGATGATTATTCTAGAATGATGATAGTTATGTTCCTAAAATAGAAATATGATGCTTTCCAAATGTTTAAGTGGTACTTAGCAAGAGTTGAGAAGGAAATAAGTAAAAGTCTAAAATGTTTGAGATCTAACAGAGGAGGAGAATTTAAATCAAATAAGTTTGAGATGTTCTGTAATGACAAAGGAATCAAAAGATAGACATCTGCTCCTAAAACCCCTCCACAAAATGGAATTGTTGAAAGGAGGAATAGGTTTATAATGGATTGTGCTAAGACACTCATGATGAAGAAAAATGTTGCTTTAAAATACTAGAGAGAAGCTATAACTACAGTTTTCTATACCTTGAACCATGTACAAGTGGAAAAAGATACTCATTCAACACCTTTTGAACTATGGTATGGATACTTGTAAGGTCCCTCTTCGCACATATTTTTTTTTAAATATGATTTTTCTCTACTAAAACCATTATAGGAGATTTAAATGGATATAAAATAATGATTTATGTTGTGAATTCCCTAATGAAAATTGAGATTAGTTGATGCATCCATGTTTTAATACCCAGTGATTTGAAATCTATTACATTATCTCAACTATTTAAACACTAAATTTCACTAATGATGATACGAAGCATTTTCACCTGAAGATAAGGTTGTTGATTTGATACCTCGATGATTAGGTTTTATGCTTTAGATAGTTTAGTATTATTTAATTGGTGTTGTTATGATGATTAGGTGTATGCATGCCTAATGATGATTATTCTAATACTTTAATCTAAATTAATGAATAAGTTATGTTATATTGATTATGTGATTTTGGATGATTAAATGTGGGCAGAAATAAATTTAAATAGTTGATTTTATGAAAGATTCATGTTTTGATTTATGTAACTATCCATATAGGTTTTTAATGTATATGCATGTGATTCTCTTGAGCTACTGATGTGTGCAATGAGTGTGCAAGATATTTTAGCCAAAAAATTTAATAGAGAAATGAAACTGAACCCTATGTATCAATTGTGGAAACCAGGGTTAAATTTGATAAAAGATGCAAAGTTGTTTGTATTTTATTTGTCTCGTGGATTGAATGAATGTATCGTTCTGTAATCAATAAATGTTAATGTTTCGTAATAGTGTTTTTATTGTGTCACTTGACACTTGTGAATTGTATATGCATTCCAACATGATAGTTAGGGTTAATTGAGTAACCTAAAGATCTAAGTCAAACTAGGTTAGTCACCTTTTTGCTAATTAGTTTATAATGGAGATTAATTACCCCCAATCCAGTTTAGTGTTTATTTTGCATTTAAAGGTTGTTAAAAAGTCTTAAATTCTTCCTAGCACTTGTTAGGTCAGTAATTAATCTTCAAGGCCTAAAATCATTAAATCTAAGTACCCAAGGGGTATGGGTATAGGTTGGGGACATTTTCCACCCCCTTAGCCCCTTTTGTTGACTTTTTTGGTCACTCAAAAAATCCATTTTTGCTTTAGTGCGAAAATTGTTTGCTTCCTCCTTAAGTTGGTAACCTTGACTCCACCTTGAGGTTTACCTAATGTCTAGTTGAGTTAGGATCATTTTAGAGGCATCTTTGAGAAGTTTTGGTGGTTACCCAATCTCTAGTTTTAGAGAGGAGTTTTGAAGATTGAAGGCAAGGAAGGAAAAACTCATTCCAAACTGGTTCATTTTGCCATAACCTTATTGTGAAGGTAGGAGTTCTTCATCTCCTTTGTTCATGTTGTTCATGTTGCTCATGTTGTTCATGCTTGGTTCATGCTTATGTTATTTTGGTTTTCATTGGAATGCTTGTATGTATGTTGGGTATGCTTGGGAGGGTTTGAATCATGTTTTCATGAATGATTTTCTTTCATGTTTTGCTTGGATTTCGAAGGGATTTTTTGGGTTGTTTTGGCATTACTCACCCTTGAATAGGGAAGAAGTGGCCATGTACGATGGAAGGGCTTTAGTTGGACCTCAATAGTGTAGAGTCTCTTAGGGTAGGGTGTTATGGGCCCCTACTTGTCATCACATACCATGTTTTGAAAATTTGAATTCTTGAAGAAGAGAAGGAATGAAAATCCTTGATGTATTGGCCTCGAAAGGGCATTTGTGGAAGAATAGAAGTTCTTGAGTTTTAGCCTCAAAAGGGCTATGTTATGGTATGGTGATCGACATCTCCTATTGGAAAAATCCACCTTCTCCCTAGTTGGGTTCAATGTTGAACCTATTGTGCAAAATTGAGATGGGGATGCATGCTTGAATTGTTCTTCATATTATGTTGTTTTACCTCCGGGTCAGTTCTCGTCTTCTCCATGATTCTCTTGATGCATTGAAGATAATGGAAATGATCTCTTGTGAAGGACCTAGAAGAGAATTCATTTGAATTGTAACATTATGTAAAAATGTATTTAAACCTTTGTGGAAGTGGCAAGGATGTCAAGTTTTCTTACTAGTTCTTTCCTGACAGAGCCTTGAACTAGGTTGATTAATAGAAGAGAAAACATTTGGTAACACTCTTGTTTTCAAATCTTATGTTATGTTAGTTATGCGTACGTGAAATAAAGAATAGGTAAAATGGTGATGTTTCAATTATGCAATTTTCAAGTCCAAGTTGCTAAGGAAGAAATTATGCTATGCCAAAATTTTCAAATTGATTCATGAATTTTGGGAGATAAAACAAATAAATCTTGCATTGTGGATGAACTAAATTTTCAAACTTCCTTGTTAAAAACTAAGTAATTAGTAAAATCCAATTTGGAAAGGATATACACAACTCTTTTTAAAATATAGTTGCAAACAAAAATATTCACATACTTTCAAAAAAAAAAAAGAGAAAAAACAAAATTTTCAAACATCCATCTACAAGATGCTGGAGTTTGTATGAGAGAATGTATTAATCCTTTGTTGAAAATAGAGAATATTCCATTTTGGTTCCATTTGAATAACACTTCAAAAGAAGATAATGTGATTTAAAAATAAATAAAGAAAAATAATAATTGATTCATATTCAAAAATAAAAATAAACAATAAAATAAAAGCATGGACTCACCTTATCCTACCAAGAAAATTTTATTGCATTAACTCCCCTTTAAAAAAAAAAGGGTCAAAACAATCCATCTCATGAAGGATGATGTCACCCTAAGAAAGCATACCCTTTTTCCCATGCTAGTCACATCAACTTTGAAGGTTGGAGAAATGTTTAAGGGAAATAATGTCAAACCTAGTCAATGTAATTTGCACCAAGACAACTATGGCCTTCAATTGTTTTGTCTAGGGACTTCAAGGATTTTATCTCCTCTCCATGCATTTGTTCTCTAGCCAGCAAGTAAGTGGGTGACTTGGGATTACGTGCCCTATGTTATGTCAGATGTAATAACTACCTAGGAAATGAAATTTTAGTGGGAGGGTAGATTGGGCAGTTTGAAAGCATGCATATTGATGTCTAAAACAAAGGAGATGTCAACCTATTTTATTCTTACCTTTATCCCAACTCAATGGAGCCTCTCCATGTATGTGGGTGGTAAGGGAAGCAAGGCCTGCAAGTTGTCAATATGGGGCTACGTGTTGGCAGTATTGGGCAGCGTGTGTAGTGGCATAGGTTAGTGTTAGTAGGTAGTTAGGGGTTAGTATTAGTAGGTAGTTTAGAGGTTAGCATTAGTATTAGTTTTTAGTTGCTTTTATTATTTTAAGTTGTTTTGTTTATATAAGTTAGTGTAAATTATTAATTAGTGTTGTTATTAGTTAAAAGTTTAATGTTAGTATGAGTAGGATTGCTTTGATAGTTGTTAGTGTTGATAATAAAGTGTTAGTTTTCTTTGAATGTTGAAACTTTAAATAAAGTGTTGAATTTACATCTAGAAAGTTGTATTAGTGTTTAATGATGTTAGGATTTAATAAATTTTATATTAAAATCAATAAATGGAATAAGTATTAGATTTGGTATTTTTTTAAAATTAAGATAACTAATAAAAATATTGGGTTGTTTTGTATTAGATAAAGTGTTAGTCTAAATAATGATAGTTAGTAGTCAATGTTTGGGCTAGTTTAGATTGTATTTTATCATAAAGCTTGATTTTTAAATGTTTTAAACATTAGTAATCTATCGATATATAGATTTGTTATATCTTATTTATTTAACTATTTATTTATTTTAATTTAATTTTTGTGGGATTATTATTTGAATTGAAATGTTCTATTTTTTTTAAATAGGTTGTAGATTGAAGTAAATTATTATTGGAATAAAGTTTATTTATTTGTATGTAAGACATTATTTTAGTTAGAGAGTTCTTTAATCAAGTCTCGAATAATTAGAGTTATGTTACCTAAATTGTTATTAGAAGAATTCAATTATATTGTTATTAATATTTTCTTTTGTTAATGTTATAGTGGACAATAATAAATGTTTAAATCTATTGTGTGGACCTCACATTTTGATATTAAGTTTGTGGAGAAAGGTTATAAAGCTAATTTAGTATTTAGTAAAGATCTATGTTTTAGAAAAGTTAGTATCATTTTGGTCAATACATTGTCTAAGATAGTTAGTTAGTATTTTAATCCATCTTAAAATTAATTGAGATTTATTACAAGTAATTATATTGTTCTTAAATAGAAAGTTAGTATTATTGTATCTTAAAATGTTTTAGATTAGTAAAGGTTGAAAAAAATTAAGTTAGATTAGTAGATCAAATTTTAAGTGTTAGATAGTTGTTTAATATTGCGAGTTTATGATAATTTGACATATTAAAATTAGAGTAATAACAAAACAAATGTCGAAATTAATGTAATAACGAATGCTCAGATTTAGCGATCTTTTCTTCTCATTGTTTTAAACTTACATGGAAATGATAGGACATCGTTAGGAGATCACGTATCTATTTCTCATTATGACTATACATTAACATAATCAAATAAAAATATCGAACTTATTAGTGTGATCAACTTTTAAAAATGGAATTAATTATTATTGTATTAAAAAAAAAGAAAAAAAAAATTGTATGTTTTTGCCTTGATATTTTGGGCATGACAATACTCATCCAATGTAAAATATTTTAAAGTATTTAGAAGAAAATGCTATATTCTCAAAGACTTCAAGAATAGTAAACTATATGCAAAAAGTGAAGAAGGTATATTCCTAAGATATTCCACAAGAAGTAAAACTTATAAGTGTTTAAATATTAATACTAACAAAATTGTGGAAAGTGCAAATGTGAAATTTGATGAATATACAGAAGCATATGAGACTAAACCTATGATAGAACTAGAGAAATACAAATCATTTGTATACTTTTATGAAGCTATGCCCACTGAAGAAGATACTACAAATCAAGCTACAAACCAATAGCAAGTTTTAGTGATTGTCAAGTCACATACTATGAATGCCAAGTTGCATTCAGGAACTGAGCTATATTCAAATGTTGAGTTATAGAATAAAGTTGAGGCACATTCTGATTCTAAAATTAGTGTAGATGAGAGAGATGCTCAACTACCTGACAGAGATAAGCATAGTGACTCTGAAGTAAATAGATCAAATGAAGAAACTAGAGCTGAACCAAGATTGTCCACATATGTAAAGAGACATCGTGTTGCTGCACAAATTATTGGAGATAAAGATGTTAGAAAAATGAAAAGAAACAAGTTGATAAATGATACATGCTTGTTGAGCATGAGAGAGCCAAAATCAGTGAAAGATGACTTAGAAGATATGGATTGGAGTAAATCCATGGAAAAAGAGATTGAACAAATTGAGAAAAATAAAACATGGACTCTAGTTCCTAGACCAGAAGACAAAAATGTGATTGGAACCAAGTGGGTATATAGAAATAAGCTATATGAAAATGGTGAAGTCACAAGGAACAAGGTAAGATTATTCTACAAAGGAAATGCAAAAGAAGAAGGAATTAACTATGGAGAAACATTTGCTCCTATTGCTAGATTGGAAGGAGTAAGAACTTTGCTTGCTTATTTTGCATAGAAAGGCTTCAAAGTTTATCAAATGGATGTTAAATCTGCATTTCTAAATGGCATATTAGAGGAAGAAGTTTACATAGAACAACTAGAAGGATTTTTTGATGTTAGCAATAAGAACATAGTATATAGATTACACAAAGCTCTATATGGTTTGAAACAAGCACCAAGAGCATGGTATGAGAGACTTCATAATTATCTTGTGAAGATTGGATTTGAAAGGACTGATGACAATAGTAATCTATACATGAAGATAGAAAAAGGAAAAGGTATTTTGTTATCTAAATTTTTTGTTGATGATATCATATTTGGAGGTCAAAATGCTTTATGTAAGGCTTTTGCAATAATTAAATGAAGCAAGACTTTGAGATGTTTATGTTTGGAGAGATCAAGTTCTTTGTGGGCTTGCAAGTACATTAGATGAAAAATGGTATATACATTACTCAGTCAAAGTATTTCAAGGAGATACTAAAAACTTTTGGATTGGAAGATTCTAAACTGGTAAGTACACTTATGGTGATAGGACATAAATTATCGAAGAATGATGATTTAGTTGAGGTGAATCAAACATTATACAAGTCTATGCTTGGAAAATTACAATATGTAGTACATTGTAGACCTGATATTGTATTATCTATAGGGATAGTTGAAAAGTTCTCTACTAATCCTAGGGAGAATTATTTGGTGGTTGTAAAGAGAATAATGAGATATCTAAAAGGAATAGAGGAGTATGGTCTGTACTATAAGAAAAATGAGAAATTTGAATTAATAGCCTATACTGATGTTGATTGGGCTAGAAACATTGCTGACAAAAAGAGCACCAGTGGAGGAGCATTTTTTTGAGGCAAGACGTTGCTTACATGGACTATCAAGAAATAAAACTGCACTTCACAATCTACTGTTGAAGCTAAATATGTTGCTTCTATTGTAAATTGTAAAAACATTGTATAGATCAAACACCTACTCAAAGGCATGAAGGATGAGATAATTGAACCAGTTCTACTTTATTGTGATAATACAAATGTTATAAATATATCAAAGAATCATGTGATGCACTTAAAGAGTAAGCACATTGTAATCAAGTATCATTACTTGAGAGAATTAGTTCAAGATAAAGAGGTGAAGATAGAATATTTTAACACAAGAGAAAATTGTTAATATCTTCACAAAAGCATTACCTAAGGATGCTCATGAGTATCTAAGAGGTGAACTAGGGGTGATACCCCTATCAAAGGCTATCTAAGTAACAAAAGGAGTGCTTTGCATCAAACAAGATGATTTTCATATGTTACAAATTGATGCAGTTGATCTTACTTGAGGAGCTTCCCAAAGTAATCAAAGAGCTGAAACTTCAAATCAATCACAAGTAAGGTGACATAGGAGAAACTGAAGAAGTTCATATCTACATATTAAGATGACAAGTCTTTGGCATTGTTGTTAAAGAGGGAGAGATACAAGAGTTAAACTAATCCTAGGGGGGAGATATAGCTAAGAGGGAGATAGATAATATAGGAAAAGAAAAAAGAGAAGGAGAAATCATAACACACAATATGAGGGAGAAATGTATTTTCTGATTACATCTACCTAGCAAGAGGAAGCTAATGTAGAGGGAGATATAAGAACAAATTTAGAGGGAGTCATAAGGATGACACAACAAAGTTTTGTAACCTATTCAGAAGATGGAAGTTGCTGATAGAGAAAGAGATTTCAATACAAGGAATTATTTTCTTTTTGGTATTTTGTTTGTCTTACTATTTTAACCTAGTCAATTTGGTTGATCAATTTAGTTTGCCATCAATGCCAAAGAGGGAGATTATTGAAGAAGGAGATTATTGAGAATAGATTGATACAAGTATGATAAATATGTTTCAATCATTATTTTTTCACTAATGTCAAACCTATTATTTGTTGGTAAGACAACTACTTATATGATTTAAGTACTATCACTTATTTGATAGATGAAGAGGATTTGATCATAAGATGTAACAATAGCACCTAGAGGAAAGGTTGAGTTATGTTATGTAAAGGAGTACAAGAATTAGCTAAGATCGTAATAACATGGTGCATTGATAATCTACTTAAGGTTGCAAAGGTTGGTTACACTAAGAAAATTTAGAAGAACAAGTTAAACAAAGTTTGTCTACAAAGCTTGATCAAGTGGATAGTGGATGCTGAGAAAAGTCAGTGCAAGTTGAGCACAAAATTAGTTGGAGCCAAGTAAAAGTCTATTCTAGTGTATGCCAAGAAAAATAGTGGATTCCAAGTAAATTTTAGTTGATGTAGAGCACCAATAAACTTTAGTTTGTGTCGAGTGATTTTTTAGTGGATGCCAAGCAACGCAGTATGTGTCGAGCATCAAAAGCAAGTTAATGCCAAGTGGCTGCATTATTAGAAAGATCATGAATTTGATGGATCTGAGCCGACATTTTTTTTTTCTTAGATTATGTGAACCAAGTGGAAGATAAAATTGATGAGTTGGTGGCACAAAATTAATGGTAAACCATTTTGAGGTGAATTCAAACAAAATTAAAGGAAAAGTTTCTAGTAGTGATATGGAATGAGGGGTAGATTCCTTGTATCCTATCTAATCTATCCTAACCCTAAATTGGACGATGGAGAATGAACAAAAAAAGATCTTAATTCTCTATTTATAGGGATGTTTGGTTAGAAGCAAAGGTTCTTATGTGTGAGAACCTAAGGAAGACAAGGAGTTAAGGGTATTGCTTCATCAAGTGACCTAAGTAAAGAGTCTACATTTGCATGTTAAGCAAGAAGACTTAAGGGTATGAATGCTTGAAGGGTGAGAAAGCTATCAGAACTAAAATGTGTGAAAGCCAATTAGAATGGAGGACTAAAATAGAGATCTATAATCTGTAAATAGAATTGTAAGTTGTTATCAAATCAAGCCTTACTATTACTCTCTAGTAATTGTATCACTTTAGGGTAAATCCTCTGGATTAAGGTTGACCTAATAGTCATTTGTAAATCCTTTAACCAGGTGACATTCCAAGTGAATGGTCTAAAATCCTCTAACAAGTCTCACTCCTAATAAGGTGATTGAAATCCTTTAACATGGTCACATTTAACAGTGTATATTGTAACCTTTAACAGGGTTGGCCTTTCATAGGGTATCACTTCAAAAGAGTGAAAAAGAGTAGCATGTTATTGGTGGTTTTTCCCAAATTGGGTTTCTACATAAATTATTGTGCCAAGTGTGTTGCTAAATTTTTTATGTTTCATGTTTACATTTTTGTAAATTGATTTGACAATAATCTACAAGTTTTTAAGTGATTACATAATCTTATGGATGCATGCATGATGATAAATGTTTTATGGGTTCACTAAGATGAGAAAAGTTGTATTTATACATCTGGACCTTGGATAATTGATTTACCCAACCCCCCCACCCCATAGTTATTCTAAATAATTCCAACACAATATTTATGAAATTACATATGCCAGACTCCAGGCACTATGTGATCTCAAGGAGAGTTTTATGTGTGTGTGTGTGTGTGCACGCATGAGCGTGTGTTTGACTTATTACAATTTTTTGTTGTTAATAATTTGTATAATCTATATTGAAATAACCTTTGACACTATTATTTATTATCTTTAATAGGGATGTCTTCTTTTAGAGGATCACTTTATAAATGATAGGCTTGAATGTGATAATTTTTTTCTATAAGTCTTTGATCCTGCCCACAATAGGCAGAACTTGACAGTCACAATGTGAGGCCTCGCCCCGACCCTTCATAGCCTTAGTTGTTACTTTATCATTTTGATACTCACGAATCGAGATGTCGAGACTTTATCAGATGCTTGAACATATTATATTATTTTATGTTGTGTGATGTTATTTTTAGATATTTGATGTTTGTCATTTAATGTTTTATGTATATGTATGTTGATGAAATCAGTAAATGTAGGATTGATACTTTGATTTAAGAGATTTTAAATGGTTAAGAATTAAGTAGGATGAAAGAAACCCTAATTGATGTATGTTTCAATTTATGTAAATTTTTGATACGTATATATGTACATGTGATTTTTTGGGACTACTGATGTGTGCAATGAGTGTGCAGATATTTTAGCTGAGAAAACTGATGGAGGAGTAAAAACTGATCCCTATGTGCTAATTGTGGAAACCTTTTTGTTCGTAATTAAATTAATTGGGAGACGTATGTATGAATCTTTCTATGATCAGTAAATGTTAATGTTTGTAACTATGTTCTTTAGTGTCGCTTGACACTCGTGAATTATTTATGTTCTTCAGCGTGCTTCTTAGGGTTAGCTATGTAACCTTTGGACCTAGGTTGGTTTAAGTTAGTGTCAGTTTTTTATTTTGGTTCTTAATTGAGTTTAGTCATCCCTAATCCAGATTAGTGCTTAATCTGCATTCTAGAGATGTTAGTTGGTCCTAGTTTTTTCCTAACTTTTGTTTGGTTCCAAACCTATTCCTAAGGCTTTAAAACTTGAAATATTTATACCCAAGGGATATGGGTATGGGTTGGGGGTCTTTTCCAACCCCTAAGCCCCTTTTATTGACTTTTGAGGTCACTCAAAAAATCTCTTTTTGCCTTTGTGTGAAAATTGACTATGGCTACCATGAGTTGTCTCAACTCACCTCCACTTAGTGGTTAACCATAGTATGGGTTGAGTTAGGAACTTCTAGATTTTTAGGTAGGTGGGAGAAGTTATTGTTTTTTTTGGTGGTTGAGTTTGAGGCCTATTTAGAGGCCCTTCTTGGAGTAGTTTAGGTTGTTACCCAATCTCTACTTTTAGAGAGGAGACTTAGAATATTGAAAGAAGGAAGGGAAAGGCTCTACTCAAACTTGTTCATTTGCCATTACCTCTTTGTGCAGGTAGGAATTCTCATCTCCCTTGTTCAGATTTTCATGTTTGTTTCATGCTTATGCTACCTTGTTTTTGTTTGAATGCTTGTATGTATGTGGGTATGTTGGGAAGGATTGAAAACCATGTTCTTGAATGTTTTCTTTCCATGTTTATGTTTGAATTTTGAGATTTTCTTGCATGGGTGTATTGGTATTACTCACCCTTGGATAAGGTAGAAGTGACCAATTTTGGGAAAGGTCTTTTTAGTTGGACTCCAACCAATGTAGAGTCTCTTCTCAGGATGAGAAGAGGGAGAGAGGGTAGGGTGTTATGGGCCCCTACCTGTCAGCACAAACCTTGTGTGAGTATGGCATGTTAAAATGGAAGAACGGAAGTTCTTGGTTTATAGCCCCGATTGGGCATTTATTTTGGCGTTGTGCTTGACTTCTCCTGTTGGAAGAATCCACCTTTTCCTAGTTTTGATTCATTGTGAATCCTATTGTGATAACCTTGTATGAATATGCATGTTTGAATTATTTCTTGGTCATGCTTGTTGTCACCTGATCAGATTTTGTTCTCTCCACGGTTCTTAGAAATGTGTTGCAAAAATTGTTATGGAACCCCTAATGAGGGTCATGAAGGAAATTCAGTTAAATTGTTGTAATTCAGGATTGAAATCCTATGTAGTTTGTATTTCAAACTTTGTTGTAATGGCAATGAAGCTGGGTTTTCTTCTTGGTTCTTTCTCGGCTGAGCCTTTGAATCAGGTTTGCCAATAAAATTGGTGATTGAGTATAATTGTTTATCATGTGATTTAATCGTAATTTTAAATTAGATGGATACACATCAAAAATAGGATGGAAATGATGTTGATTTAATTAGAAAAATATTTCAAGTTTCCTTATATGTTGAAAAAATAAAATCATATTATGAATGTAGATTCAGTTTTCATGATTATCAGAATCAAACAATTCTTACATTATTGAATAAAACGGATAATTCAAATTCTTGGTATATTAAGTTGTAACAAATCCTTATAGATTTTCTTTGAAATTTTTTTTTTTTTACCCCATCTTGGTAATATATCAACTTTTAAAATCTATACTTAGAAAAAAAAATTTGAGAAAAAAATGTATTTCGAGAGAGTAAACTCTCTGGTTTTTGTATGAGGAGGCAATTAAATCCCCCTCTTTACAATAGAGAATCTTATAAAGATTCCTTTTATATTTTGTTTGAAAAATAAATATAGATTAATCAATTTATAAATAGATGTACAATTCTAAAATAGACTATTAACATTTTAAAAATACCCTAAATATCTATATTGCTACCTATAAAACTTTATGTCATCAATGCTTTCCATATCTTCTTGTTAGGCGCAGCTTCCATATGACTTGGTAAAAATCTTTTAAAAATAAAAATGTAATGATGATGGGGTGACATCACCCCATCCCCATCACCTTGTTTAGTGCTCATCTTTTCATGCATTTAGGGAAGGCTTTATACAAATTTGTTATGTTATAAACTGCCTGCTATTCCCTTGGATCGTACGTTTTGGTGGGGGGGTTTGCCAAGGCCTGACCTTGGGCAGAGCGCTGTCCCAAGTGCAGTGCTTGGGAAGTGCTGCTAGTGGTAGGGGGTTGGGGAGAGTAGGGTAAGATGTTAGGGGTTAGTGTTAGGTTAGTAAAGATGTTAGGGGTTAGTGTTAAGTTAGTAAGTGGTTTAGTTAGTATATTATGTTATGTTAGTTTAGTTTAGTTTTAGATTAATTTATTTGTTAATAATTTTAGTTAGGTGTTAGTTTATTTTGTTTTGTCATTTGTTAATAGTATTAGTTTATAAGTTGTTATTAGTAGTTAGTTTAATTTATTAAAATTGTAAGTTAGTTTAATTTAGCATGTTAGTTAATGTGTTTAGTCATGTTAGTTATTTTTAAAAAAAATTGCTATGTTATTAAAAAAAGTTAGTTTATGGTTGTAGTTAGTTAATTTAGTTAAAATTGTTTTTAGTTAGTAATATATATTATGATAGTAAAATTTAGTTGTTTTAATATTAATTTTAATTTAGTTATTCTTGAGTATTAATTAGTTTTAATTTAACGGTGAATTGGCTATTTAAAGCTTAAATGTAGATTTTATTTGATTAGATATTTTCAAATTAATCTAAACCTGAATTCATTTACATTGTTAATTAAATAATCTTCATATTGTTGTAAGTTAGTGTAATAACATAACTTTTGTAGTTATCAACTTAATAACGAGAGTATTAATTTGACAGTGTATAAAAACCTTTACCTAAACTATGATCATAACCTTATCAAACTTAGACCATTCTAATTATTAATTATTTTTTTAAAATTGTGTTCTTGCCCTCGTAGTTTGGGCATGATGCACAAGAATCATTTGGCCTCTCCCAAAAGATAAAAATAATAGGAAAACCATTTATAGGGGTAATAATGTTGTAGTCTCCTAATAATGTTCATAACCAAAGTTGAATTTTAGAAATAGATTTTTTAGGAAAGCACTATCTCCAACATCACACATTTCCATCTTTTTTCTATTACGATTGTAAAAATGTATAGTTACTAGATTCAAAAGTAAATAAGATGGTTGATGTATATTGATGTAGATAAGAAATTTGTGTTTGGAAATATAAGGGGTAGAAATAAATTTCATTGTATTTATAGAGAGAGAGAGAGAGAGAGAGAGAGAGAGAGAGAGAGAGAGAGAGAGAGAGAGAGATTTTTTTAAAGGTGCTTATTACATCTTAGCACAATAGAAAAAATGATCCAGCTGTATACATATTCCAGAATCCAAATAATAAAACAATAAAACTCACTCAACCTATGCTAAGTGACTTACCTCAAAATCTTGCACACAAATAATACAAAGTTGATGGGCAATATGTATATATATAATGTATATATGTAGGGGAAATATAACACCCATTAGCAATGACATTAACTCTACCCACTTTTCTTGGTCTATATATACATACATACATACATACATATACATACATATATACATAGAAGTGGAACTTTCTTCTTCAACTTCTTACACTTAACTCTTCACTGAAGTTATTCTTCTAGCAATAAGAATAGTTGCTACAAATTCCTATGAGACAAGGGACCCTGAACATGTGCTACATTATCTGGAGACATGGGAGGAGTTTTCATAACATTCCAAATCATATAGTGATGCCCAAATTAACAACAATAGTAGATACTTGGGATACTCGCGGGAGAGTGTGCTAATACATGCATGGTTACATCCTTGGATTCCATTGTTGGGCTAGTGTATGGAGCCTTTATATTGAACCATTCATTGTAAATTGGGGAATGGACTTCATGCGTGACATTCAAGTTGTTGGCTCCTGAATTAATAGATTTTGAATAATCCAGTGATAAGAATGAATACACCTAGGGGAAACTAATTCCCATGTTCAATGCACCTATTAAGATACTAGGGCCAACTATAATGATATTTAATCTCCTTCTTCTCTTCAAGCTCTGCAAGACCTAGGTGACTGGACCTCAGATTCTTTATATGGTACTAGTGTAAAGACATATATCTGAATCTATATAATAGATAAAAACCCATGAATCTTCTATACTTATCCAAAATACATGGACATGAGATGGCTAATAACATGGCCTATGAATATTACAAGCTAAGTAAGAGAACCTTCTTTAAGCTCTTTGAACATGAAAGGGAATATTTGATGTATGATGTTGAAATGTCAGCATTAACCAAGTATGAACAATAAAAAAATGCATTTCCCAAGCTAATTAGTCCCTTATCCATTGGGCATTAACTAAGTTTTAACATGCACGTGGATATCCTAATACACTCATATACTTAGATATCAGATCTATCTATTACTTTGTAAATAGACATCTATTTACTTTGTAAATAGACATCTATTTACTTTGTAAATAGACATCTATTTACTTTGTAAATAGACATCTATTTACTTTGTAAATAGACATCTATTTTCATAAGAACTCTCATACTTATTGAATATCCTCCCATAGAAACTTGCAAACCTGTCAATGTAAATAAGCATTTACATGGCTCTTTGTTCCAATAGAAAATCTATCTAGATATACAACCTTGAGGGATTGCAAAAGGATCCAAGCTCTTTCTTCTTAAACACAAAATATTGCAGACAATAGAGTAAGAAAATGTGAACCAAAATGAAAGTAAGAAAATGAAGCTTTTGTATTAATCTCATTGAAACCAAAATATCATCTGTATGCCAAAAGTTAGAGAATATACAATGAACGCTTGTATCTTATGTATACTTCAAAAGAAACTACAACATAGTGTTTAGAATAGAGAAAATACTAAAAATATGGTCTCATAGCAGTTGGCGAGACTCTCAACCCAAAAAACTAGAACCAACTATGGTATCACATTAGTCAAAAAATTCTCCAACATTGGAACCCCTCCAATGAGAAGAAAGGAGAGATATATAGAGAGGAAAAGGCTCTTGGATTAGATCTAGTCTTGTGATGTGTTATCCTAAGACTCTTCCACATGTTGTTGTGGAAAGTGATTTCTTTTTTCATCTACCAAAAATCAAAACTGACTTGACTATTGTAGAAATATCTTCTTTAGAATTAATGTAAAAAACATCCTCTGAAGGAATATTAGATATCATATAGGATGTGAGGAGTTTTAAATCTGATTTTTTTCCTTATCTACTATTGGTCATGAAAATCTAACTGCATTTGTTGAGAAAAATTTATCCTTTGCATTTGCCCTCAAAAACATTCAATTCTTTCTTTAAAGTGGCATCAATGCATCTAATCTTATCTCAAACTGATCAAAGTTTGATATTATCCCATTTGAAACAACAAATCTTCATTAACACTGAGGATGCCCCAGAAACATAAAACTACCTGTAGCTTCTTCTATTGGAGACTTGTATAAAAATTGATTTTAGAAATGAAGAATTCATCGTCTCCCAATTTTGGTAGTATATAATAGTCCATTTTTCTAATTAAAAAAATGCCTCTAAAGTGCAATTGAAAAATCAGGCCTTGGGCCATGGAAAATAATTAAAATTGAAAAAATTTAAAAGACTATAAAGTCTAAACTATATAATATCAAATTCAATTCAAACTTTTCAACTTTTAACCTTAGATGAGTGATTAGATTGAAGATATTTGATTTTAATATATGATTTTATTCTTATTTGCCATAGTGAGCCCCATCCACATGATCATCTTTTGCCTTCAAAAGGTAGGTGTCCTTTAAGACACTTCAATGTATCAGGGTTGTGTATATAAATACAAAACCCTTTCCCCCACCAATATGTGGGATAACACAAAATGTTTTGGCTCCTCCATGTAGACTTGGTCAATGACATCTCCAACACTCTAGATTGGAACACCTTAACCACAAACCCTCTCTCCATCTATGGTACTTGGGATGGGTGAAGAGTGAATGCCCTACTTCTGTTGTGAAGCTCTGTTCTTACATTTTTTGTGGGTGTTCTTCACCAATCATCTCCTCACCTTCATACTCCATGCACATGGATTCAATCCTTTTGACTTCTCAACCCCTTTCAATCTACAATGTGAAAATCCCCAATCACCATTGCAGGAAGCTCTACATTACTCTCCATTCTTTCTAAATTTTGGATATCCATGTCATTCCTTGTTGTGCATGTTCCTCTTCTTTTTTGCATGGAGTTTTGCATCCACAACACTTGTATGAGTGATTTTCTCCCTCCTTTTCCTTTCTCCTCTTGCGTGGAGCTCTCTTCCATAGATTGTATTCACCCATCTCCTATTATGCTTATGCTGCTCTAGTCATGGACTACTCTACAAAACTTGTGGAGCTCTATTTTGCTTATCTCCACTATTGTTTGCACCTTTGTAGTAAGGATCACACATTTTCTTGTTACACAATGCCATTAAAAATGCATTGGTCTATCCTTTTGTTTATACCAATCATTTTTATAACCATTAGAGAGTTTCCTTCTTGTGGTGTATGGAGAGGTGAGCTTTCAAATTTGTATATTGACCATATTCCTTCACAATATGGCTTCTTAGTACTGATATATTCATATGTTGCATTTACATGATTTACTTTGGAATTTTGCAAGCCAAATACTTGCATCCTTATTTTCAATTCCTTGTAAGAGTGTTAATATAGTTCCTTAACAATTATAGTACCAGGAGGAAAGTGTTTAACACATATAGTGATAATGTTCCAAAAAATATTTTGACAAACAAGGCAAGAGACTGATCCTCTTCTCATTACACATGTGCTAAGACAAGAGAAACTATCTTAGGTTTTTCCTTTAATTTGAGCCTCTCCACATATATGTCTCTCATGTCAAACTTCACAAATAATTGCATGGGTGTATGATTTATCTAGCAGGCTATCATGATAATAGAGTGAGCGTCCATGGATCTTCTTGAAGTTTTTCTTTGTAAACCTCTCTATAGAGATACTGCATTATAATCCTTCTTGGATCAAAGTAGCACCTTACTTGTATGTTTGGAAAGGCACATTCATCCATGGACATAAATCCATTTCCCAGACAAACACCTTCTAAGACTTGTCACCATTGTGCAATTTGACTAGTCCTCTTTTCTTTCACATATCCTATATAATGCAATCAGTCAGTTCCTAAGGCAAGTCTGGCTAAAAAAACTCAAACTGAAACACCTAATTCTTGGAATTGATCTACTGATATTTTGGCATTGATTAGATTCAAATTCAAGCACTAAATCATCATTTAAAACTCATTTCACCTCTTATCTACAAACTAAGATTCATTGATAGGAGGCCTCTGAGATGGTCTTAAAAATTGACAGAATCCAACAGCTAGGCTCTAAAAATGGCATGTTGATGCTTTATTTTGCATTCTTACACTCTATCAGATTTTTTCTCGTGATGATCACTTAGTCAAAAGATATTGACTATCAAAATTTCTCAATTAAAACTATTTGCAAGCAAACATGTTAGAAAATAGGAAAGTGTGTTCGTTTTGGCTTTGAAAATAAGTCAAACAGATACTTGAGGGTTTCAAAATGGGGCATCAATTCACTATCATGAGGGGAATATAATTCTATGATTTGGGCTCATGAAAAATAACATGGCAAATTTGGAAAGCATGAGAAGTGAGGTACTCAAAATTGCAGAACTAGGGACATCAATAGAACTGTAGTTTTCACAAATGGAATGGACCTAGGAAAGTGTGCAGATGGATGTCATGAAAAATGGCATACTTAGAGAATTTTTGGATTAGAACACAATGGTACAAACCATTTGATATCATCTATCATAGATTCATACTTATGACATCTCAAACAATGGTATCGATCAATCTACATTCTAAGACACCAGTAAAACTTCACAAGTTGCATTTGGAATCACATTTGAAAACTAATCAAACAGATTCACCATAGGCTCAAATATGAAAAATAGAAAGTGTATGACCTCTAGAATATAATGTAAAATTAATTTTCTTAATATGGTTAACAGGGTCAAATTTATAATTAGTCAAATAGGGCCTTCTAGAATTTAGGGCAATTTGCATCAACATGATAGAGATAAGTAACCAACTTTGAGGGATTCAAAACCTAGTCAAAACATATCAAAATGACATGAAAATTGAAACATTGGTTCTTTGATATGAATAATAAACACTCCAAAGTAATTGAGTCATGAAACATAACAAAGTGTGAGATATTCAAATACAAACTAGGCTTCTTGTCATTGTTTGACACTTAGGCAAAAATGTAGAATTAAACACTGCTCAAAACCAAACTTCACAAAATGACTCAGAATGGAAACTTATCATTATAGGACACATAGACATACTAAAAGAAAGGTGTTAGAAACATAAAAATCCTTTATACCTTGAAGTTAAAGTCGGTTACACATGCATTAAAATGAGCTTATAGTGCTCAAATAAACTCAAAAATTTAGAATGGTACTCAAAATGAGAACACAATTTTGAGTCCCATCACAAGTAATGCATCTACTTATGCAATTTTATCACCTTGAAAACTATATTTTATTGTGCTTTCTGGGAATAACTTATTGTTCATTTTATCGTACCTAATCTGATGATAGTTCTATAGGAATGTGTAATAAACCTAGCTAATTGGCAACTAGACCAATGAATTGTAGTGATAGAGGCATAAAATATGTGAGTAAGGTCCCTAAGAAAAGATATTTAGAAAATGAATCATTTGAGAGGGTACTAGAAAAAAGAGAAAAAAGAAGAAGATATTATCATGAGCACAATATTGAAAATAAAAACTATGGACATACTAGAATGAATTCAAAGAAATATAATAGAAGGTCTACGAAAGGTACTGATTAGAGGAACAAAATTTATGGAGGTACCAAATACGATGATATTATATATGATGTAGAGGGAAAATACAAGAATGAAGATATTGAAAAGATTTTTTCTAATCATAGAATTGGTAAGCATCGTACCTTTGTAAAAAGTCAAGATGATACAAAGCTTAGAAGGGTTGAGACAATGGGAGAAATAAGTAATTGGGGTAGAGATGCTAAGGGTGATAGGTGGCATTCTATTATAGACTATAGATATTATTTTGTACAATTTGGTATGTACATGGTATGAGATTTATTTTCTCTTTTTGTAGACATGTTATTGAGAAGTAAAAGGTTTTACATTTTAGTGTTCCATTGACTCGTAATCTGGTATGGTGGGTTATATTTTAGAATTTGGTAATTGCAAGATTTATTTTTTTCTATATTTCAAAATATATTTCTATTTGTAAATTGGCCAAACAATATTTCTAGGCTCGCCATTTTGAAAATAATTAGAAAGTTGTTTGATTATTATCAACAATGTACTTCACTTGAAACTTCATTTTTACCTTAGATGCATCATGCATCGAGAAATTTTGTTTGAAAAGTG
This sequence comes from Cupressus sempervirens, assembly GCA_028749045.1. Classification (NCBI taxonomy): domain Eukaryota; kingdom Viridiplantae; phylum Streptophyta; class Pinopsida; order Cupressales; family Cupressaceae; genus Cupressus; species Cupressus sempervirens. Next base: position 115,624,131 of record CM053790.1, read on the forward strand.
TATGCGACACTCATTTTTTAGTGGTACTATTTCTTAAGTTATTCAAAGTTAACTTATTGTTGGTTCATGGTGGATTATAATGTATCTAAAAGGAAACAATGAATTTGTCAATGTTTCATGTCAAACTACTTGTTACTTGTTACTAAAACACTCTTGTAATAATGTTGTTACTAAAGTCTTCATAAAACCAAACTCATATTGAAAAAGAAACAAAAAAATTGGGGAAATAAAAAGCACTATTATTAAACTGACATTGAATTAAAATTCAAGAGCCATTTAGTTAATCATGTTTGTGATGTATATACATAACCTAGTCAGGCATAACCCAGTTGAGGGTATCATATCAAATAGGAGATGTTCCATTTTTTGAAATCTGGGACTATTTTTGTATTCCAAGTATGTGAGGAAAACAAGTGAGTTTGACCTTTGTTATACATACATACATACATATATATATATATATATATATATATATATATATATATATATATATATATATATATATATATATATATATATATATATATATATATATATATATATATATATATATATATATATATATATATATATATATATATATATATATATATGCATACATACATATATACATATATATGCATACATACATATATATATACACATACATATATACATACATACATACATACACATACATATTGTTGGTAAATAGATTTATTACTTTTTAATTATAACTCTTAAAGCCCAAACTTGGAACAATATCTGGTTACAAACAGTTGAAAAGCCACTTATGGGTGAATTGGCTTTTCTTTGAATTGGTAGGTACAACTCCATAGAATTAATTTGCAATAAATTATGTTTTTCTCCTAAAATAATTTGGAGTATGTTCTTGACCTAAGAATAGAAGAGGTAGAACCAAGTAAGACCTAAATAGAATCCAACTCAGGCAAATAATTTTTTTTGAATATCTAAACAAGTTTATGAATCCACACATCTTATGAATTCACAAAGCTTAACTAAGTAATAACTAGTATGGAGCTAAGTTAGAGCTAGGTTAATATGAATTTGAATTGTAATTAACAAATGAAGAGTCTTGAAGGGGTCTCTCTTTGAATGAACAATGGCACTACTTATCACATTCATTCATTGTTTTGAAGTAGGGGAATGAAAATCTATTCTTTGTTCGTTTCAACTCAAACAAAAGAGAAAACATAAGAATAAATCTAACAAAAACTAGAATAGAAAATAATTGATATAAAATACCATTCAATTGTCTCTACAACAAAAAGTACTTCACACCAAAAAAAATTTGACCTTTCATTAATCTTTCAATCTTATACATATACAATTTTGAGATGACTGTTACAATGAACATTCAATCGATTCATCTTCTCAAGATTGACAAATGGAAAGGCACTAATTTGTCACATTCAATAATTACAAAAGAAAACAAAAGAAAAGGAAAAATGTGAATCACTTTGATTTCTTCCCCTTTTCTGCTTTTTCTTTGTAGGTCTTGGTGGCAGCTATGATTAGGATGAGCTCTTCATGCCTAGGCACATAGATATTGGTATACCTTAAGAGCCATTTGGAATGTTCTCTAGCTAATTCATTTATAGCATCTAGATGATTTGGTAGTTCCTCTGTGGCCATGTGTATGCATCCACTAAGTGCCTAGAGTTCAACAACATTATTTTGACTATGGGAAGATATATTAGATAAACTATCCAAAAATTTGGAAAAGTTCTCCTTCATGACATTGATCCCAATAAGTGTTTTTCCTTGGCCACTAGTCTAGGAATTTGTATGTATTCCCTTCATAAGTTCAAATCCTTTGTCTTGTGTCTTATTCACTTTACCTCTATTTCTTTAAGCCCTTCCTCTGCAGACTGGATCATCTCAGTCTTAAACTGCATTCTTTGAAGCCACTCGAATAGAGGTTCATCTCCCTTTGGTAATATTTTTGCTTCAACCACTTTATTGGCCTTCATCTGGATGATCATCTTCAAGAGGGAGATGCAATCATCACACTTCACCCTTTCTCTGGCCAGAGTATTGCTATTTGATATGATGTTATCTTTTTATCTTTCCAACGTTAAGATAACATTACCAATCCACTCTACAATAGTGGCTCCTTCTAATTTGAGCTTTTCAATCCATTCTTTACCAATTTGACCAAAATGCCTATCTTCTTGGAGTTGAGAGATGAGGGCCTAAACTTTAGCAATAGTAGGATTTTTGTTCATTGGTACTCTAGAGATGGCTACCAATGGAGTGACTATCTATCTAATGAACCTATTCAATTCTTCTATTTAAGCCTTCATTTTGGTTTTGGACAACTTTAGGCTTTCTAACTGCCCCTCGATCACCTCATTGGTTGACTTCCACAAGCCAACTTTGGTGTCATGCCTAGCTTCTCCAAGATCCACAGAGTGTAGAGTAAAATCATCGGCAGTCATGGACTCAATCCTTCCTCTTTTATTGGGCTTGGCAATCTCCATTGTTAGGTGGCCTATTTTTGGATCTTGCCCAAGTATGGACAAGGTTTTTTGCTTCTTTATTTTTGTTAATGCAAATCTAGAGTGGATTGGAAGGGACATAGTATCTTTAGCAGAAGTGCTCTCATCTTTCTTTTTCCTTTTTCTCTCTAGAGTATCCTCCAACTAGGAGTCAGTACCTATCACCTTGGAGGCTGTCTTGAGTGATTCTATACTAAACATCTTCCTCTTAGCTAGAGTGGTTGTCACAATAGTGGAAGAGAAAGTATTCTTTGGATCTCGAGAGATGAGCTTAGAAGAACTCTAACATTTATCTACTTCTGGAGTCTTCTTTGTTGCTTCATCAGACTCAATAGACTCACTACTACTACTCTTTTCATCCCCTAAGTCTACTATCTATATTCAAGGACCACTTGGTTGCAGAAGTGTAGCACTTGCTAGTAGAATGGGACTATGATGAGGAGAGGGAACTGAGTAGTATGGGGAGAAGGAATTGGGGAAACATGAGGTGTTGGAACTGGTGTGACATAGGGAGATGGAATTAAGGTGGTTATGCTATCTTTTGGCTCCTCCATCTTCTTTTCTTCAGTACCAGTCTGGGTTCCAATGACTGATAGGGAACCATCATGATAGGTCTTGGCTATAGGGATAGTCTTATCTGGAGGTTGATCACCTCCACCTGATGGTTGAGATGGCCCTTGAGTGGCAGCTATTTTTATGCCTAGTGTAGTGCTCTAAGATGAAGAAGGTGTTGCAACTATTGGGGAAGCTTGAGTGGCTCCACCTTTGCTTTGACTCCTCTTGGTTGTTCATTCAATCTATTTCCCTATTTTCTTGATGATTCTAGCCATCATGATATCAAAATTATCCTCAACATCTACATAAGGCTTTGAACTAATAGGAATCCCCGTTAACTTAGTTAAATATGTATTAGTATACATATTTTTTCCATCATCTTCCAAGCCTTCTACATCAAAGTTGATACCATACATTTTAATTTGCTCCACTATGAGCCTAGCAAAAGCACAATATCTATTTTTGAGCTCATCTATATAATCCACTAAATAGTCTTTGACAGTGGTAACATGTTTGATCCCAATCTGCAACACATCTCTTGCATACCCATTCGGGTTGAACATAGGTCTCATGACCTCATATGCCTCCAATTGATATTTAGTCTTAAATGCTTTGAGCATATTTTTCATATCAGAGTGAGACTCGCAACTATAAGCTCCAACTTTTATAGGGAATTCATATTCATTCTTCTTTAGGCTTGCACTCAGCATGTTCACCTGGATTTCCTACCTCACAATCTCTATCAACATGATCATATTGCTCAGATACTTGGGAAAATTCAAACAAAATCCATCGAAAGCTGCAAGATGCAAATATGAGAAAGATGAGAACTGGATAAAATAGCTACCATTGCCTCTGGGATGAACCTCCTTTTTGGGCATCCTTAGAGTTCCCTACAAATTTGCATTGTAAATGTGTCATTATCCTTGACATATTCTATATAACTATTCTATAATTGCAAACATGGATATAACTTATAGCTTTTTACATCATCAAGAAAGTTCTCTATTCTAGGAAGGCCTCACCACAATTGTAGAGAAGCTAACATATAAATCAGGAAAGAAGTCATGTAAAAGGTGTTGTAAAACTTTGCAGCACTAAGGGCTCTGGACAAATTCTCACTTACCTCATAGGCCCAATCAACATACTATGTATCTGAATAGATAATTTGTACTAGAAAGAAATAATTTTCAACAAAATTAAGTGCTTCTACCTCACCTTTCAATCTGTGCAAGAGAACTAGAATGCCTACGATCTTGGGCTTGAGATCAATGTCGAATAAAGTTTTAGGAACCTTACTCTTGGTGCCCCACAACTTTTGGAACCAAGACCTCATAATTTCTTTTCTCTACACCATTTTCTTCAATGAGAACTCAGACATTGCCCCTCCTACTATCAACTCAAAAAACTCTTCTCATTCTGGAACTCAAAGGAAATTTACCACAATTTTTCCTATCAATAGAGATTAGAACTGTATGATCAAGCAGTAGAATTTGTCTGGTATCTGGGTTGTAGTGATTTATGCATTCAATAATCAATTGAGGAGCTTGAACTACTACTGGAAACCCAGCTACTCCACTAATCCACTTCCTCAAAGCTTCTTAGTTATAGGATGAATTGGCTCCAACCTCAACCTCCTTTGAAAATCTTGCATTTCATAGAAATGGAGTGAGGTATCTGAGAAACTCTACAAAGTGGATTTGATCCCATTAGTCCATCAAACCCAGCAAATCTGGTTGCCATTTTATCTGAGGTAGAAGTGAATCAAAACTTTAAACTTGAAGGAAGTGCAGAGGATAGAATTTTCAAGTATAAGAGATTTGAAAATGTTTTGCAATTCAATAGCATAACAGTTCAAGAAAAAGAAGTAATTTGAAAAACTTCTATGTTTCTCTCTATATAGAAATCCTAATTCACCCTTTAATCTTCAAGATTTGTGCCACATGAACAAATTAAAGGATAAATCTGTTAGGTTAGTAAATGCAAGAGTTTCTAATAGACATTTCCATGTCTTTTCACTATTTCCATTGGCCTAACAGTTTCATATACACCTTCCCATTTTTCACCTAGTTCGAGAGAATTAAGAACGAAGTATTCTATAAGGAAATATCCACCCAGCCAAATTCTACTCACTACACCTTTCCAACTACAATTAGCTTGTTTCCATTATCATCTTAAGGTGTCATATGTGCAATGTGTTTGCCCAATTTTCTTACAAAGTTGATTTCTTCATGAGTGCGAAAAACCACCTTCATGGGTCAAAAGCCTGCCGAGGAGAAAGCAATTTCCATTTTTTTGCCCATGCTTTTATTTTCACTTTATCCTTCAAGTTAATATGCCTTTTAGTTTTTGAAAAGCTAAAAAGGACTGCAAAAATCAAAGAGGGGCCCACTTACTTATTTTTCTCCTTTACAAATTCCTTTAGCAAAAAAATTGACTTCATAGTTTGAAAGCCTGTCATGGAGAAGTCATTTTAGAGTTTTATGCTTAAAGTGATTATGAGCACCATGACAAATCTTGAATGTTTTCCAAGGTGGAATACTATGATGAAAATAAGGCTCATCTATAGAACAACTCATTCCCTTCTTGCTCTAGTCTACAAGCCACATTTGTTAACCTCTGTGGAAACTCACCTTCATGGGTTGAAAACCCACCAAGGAGAAGGCGATGTTTGATTCTCTGCAAGCTTCATTTTTTTTTATGTGTAAATCATGATAAGCCATGAACAAGTTCATCATTGAAAATAATTTTTTGAATTACAAGAGTGTCCATCAAATAAAGTTCTAGACTACCCAAAAACTCATGACACCAAGGAAAACCCACCCATCCATGTAATGTGGGAGAAGGGAAAGATGGGAAATATGATGGAGAATATTTTCACCTAATGAGGAAAGACTAGATTTAGACATACCTAGACCAAACTAAAATACAAAAAAATTCCACTTTTTCAAAATGGGTACAAGATGAAAAAGTGGGGCAATAGGATGAAAAAGTGGGGCAACAGCTGGCTCTGACTAAGGACTTGGGTAGAGCATACCCAAGAAAGGACTTGGGTACAGGATGAAAAAGTGGGGCAGCTACTAGCTCTAACTAGGGACTTGGGTAGAGCATACCCAAGAAAGGAACTCAAAATCTCTGGTTTCACAAAAATAATAGATGGAAATCACACAAAACAAAAATAGGAGAAAAATAGGAAAACAAAGGCAAGGGAAGAAACTAACTAGGAAACATGAAAAGAAACTAAACCTAAGTATAATACAATACAAGGGTTACCTATTCCCAATTTTTAATTTTATAAAGCTTTAGATCCTGACCATTATAGGTCAGAGTTAGTACTTCACCATCTTCATAAGCTAATTTCAAAGAACTATTCTCAAATTCTTGATGAATTATGAATGGACCTTTCCACAAGGTGTCAAACTTTTTATGCATCCTTTTGGAGCACTCCTCTTATCCTAGAGTAACACATTATCTCCTACCATGAATTTTTGTGGTCTAGCCTTCTTATCAGCCCATATCTGGTGTTGTGTGATGTGATCCACCATTTATTTTCTTTCCTCTTCAAGCTTGCTCAGATACAAAATTCTCTTCTCTAGACCATCTTTATAGATATCATCTTCGATCACTATTCTAATTTTGTTTATAGCTAATTATAAAGGTAATAGTGAATTAGATTCAATCCCATATACTAATTCAAAAGGAGATATGCCAATTTCTCTTTTAGGTGTCACCCTAACTGCCCATAGTGCCTCATGAATTTTCTTGTACCAAGTCTTTTGATTGTCTAAGACTAGCTTCTTAACAATATTTATCAAATTCTTGTTACTAGACTCGATTTGACCATTTCCTTGTGGGAAACAATCAAATGAGTGACTAACAATAATTCCATACTCAAAGCAAAAATTAGTAATCTCAATTGAAGAAATGTAGGTTGCATTATCCATCACTAATTTGATAGGAATGCCGAATCTGACTAGTATGTTCTTCTTAATGAATTCACACACTACTTTAGAAGTAGTTTTATTGGTCACTTTCACTTCCACCCACTTAGTGAAGTAGTCAATTACACTTATCACATACTAGTGGCCAACACTAGATGTTGGACTAATAGGACCAATAAAATCAAGACCCCATTATTGATGATAGGCCTTAATGGTAGAGCAGCCAATTGAGGATGCCTAGCGAACATCTTACATTTTTCACACTTTTCCACCCAGTAATAGGAATCTTTAAACATTATGGGCCAGTAATAGCAATGTCTCAATATTTTGAAAGTTGTGACTAAGGATGAAAAATGCCCTCCACAAGCTTCAACATGAAATGTTTTTAATAGATTTTCTTGTTGTTGTTTGTCCACACACCTAAGAAAAGTGTAATCAATAGCCCTTTTAAAAAAATTTCCATCCCAAATTATGTACTTAGCTTCTTTCAACTTAAATTCTCTTCTTTGTCTTGCATTTAGGCCCTCTGGGCATTCTTCATATGTTAGCAGATAAGTAATATTTTCAAACCATGAATCATGAAGACCTACTACCAACACTAGTTGTTTTTCTCCCAATTATATTGATTCTTCAGCGACCTTGTTTTTTGCAATCACCTTACATAATGTGTTACCCCTTACTAGCTTGGTAGGCTTGATTTCCTAATCATATTCTTGTGTCTTTCCTATCCATGCTCCTCTAGCATTGCAACCTACATCCTGTTGTGTCAATACACTTTTTACAGCTACATCTGGGACATAAACGATAGAATGTAAATGAAAGATATAGAATCAAAAAAAATTGAGCACTTTGACTACTGCATAAGCATGCTTCTCAATCTATGAATACTTCAATTCATGATTTTTCAAGGGTATGCTCATCAAAGCTATTGGGGCTTGTACCCCTTCATCATTATTTTGCATAAGTATTGCAGATAAAGTATGTTTTGAAGCATAACAATAGATGTTGAAATCTTGCTTGTAATTTGGATGACATAAAACTAGAGCATTAGCAATAGCAGTTTTTATGTTTTGGAATGCCTTCTTTCCCTCCTCATTCCATTTGAAATTTGAATTTCCCTTCATCATGTCCACTATATGCTTAGTGGTTTCTATGAAAGCTGGCACAAACCTTCTAAGGAAATTCACTTGCCCAAAGAATTATTTAACTCCTATCTTATTTGAAGGAAGACTTAACCTTTGAATGGCCTCCACTCATTGGGGATCAATTCTAATGCCTTCTTGAGACACTATATGACCAAGGAATTTTCCCTCTATGACATAGAAAACTAATTTCTTTGGATTGAGTGAGATTCCATGTTCTTAGCATCTATGTAAGACTTTCCTTAAATCTTCCATGTGATCTTTTCTCTTTTTTGAAAACACGGTGAGGTCATCTAGATATATAACTATAATCTAGTCCTTCAAATCAGCAAATTTTTTTCTCATGCATCTCTAGAATGTGGCACTGGCATTGATTAGTCCAAAGGGCATTCTATGATATGCAAATGTAACCCAAGGAGTGGTAAATTCCATCTTATGCTAGTCTTTCTCTTCAACCTCTACTTGATTGTAACCTAAAAACCCGTGAAGCATAGACATCATCTTAGATCTGTATGCCTAAAATGTGGGCACACTTCTATGAGTCATTATATTCAAGATTTCTCAAAAATGAGGTCTCGAATGGCAACTCATAGCTCCCTATTCATGGAGTGCAGGGGTTTGTAATGGACCCCCTCAATCTGACCTAGTTTGTGCCCATGCAAGTACACCATGAAACAAGAGATTTAATGATCTAATATGCATGCAAATGGAAATGAAAAACTAATCTAAATGATAACAATGCAAAACAATGCAAGAAATGAAATCTAATCTATGAAAAGAAATAACAATGCAGATCTAATCTATGAAAGCAAGATCTAATCTATCAATGCAAGATCTAAGCTAACATGAAAATCAAAGTATGGATCATGATGATGGAAGCCATGCATGCAAGAGAGAATGAGACAAGAAGATAGAAGTTCTCCACAAAAGCTTTAATATTCAAAACTCCTTCAAAAATCACTCTCCAAACCTGCAACATAGCAATAGCATAATAATGGGTGTCTCGAAAATGAGGAGAGGACTCTCCCTTATAAAGAAGATTGGACGATCTAGATTGAGAGGAAAAATATTTAATTAAGGGTGGAGAAATAATGATCCATGTGAACTAAAGATCCACCAATAAGAAAAGTGGAGTGGTTGAGAAGAAAGTGGAGAAAGGATGAAGATAAGTCCCATATTAAGTGTAGATAAAAAAATTATTTAATTATTTATTTGTTTTAACTCCTTTTTCATCAAAAAGAGATTTAAGTGGGATATTTTATTTAATTAAAAGGGAGCAAGTTCTTTTAATTAAATAGGAAATATTTAATCAAATTAAAAGAGGGGTTTTTCTCTTAATTAATTAAATATAGATGAATTATTTAATTTAAAGAGAGGTTTTCTTTTAATTAAATGGAAATTTATTTTATTTAATTAAAAGAGAGCAAGTTCTTTTAATTAAATAAGACTTAGGATAAAATGGTCAACCTTAGAAATAAAACAAATTAAATTTGATCAAGGAAATTGATTTGAATTGATTTAATAAAATATTACACACCATTGATTCAGGAAATTTGAATAATGAGGGCCCATAGTCTAGGCGACCATTTTAGGGTGCATACATTTGCCCCTCTTTGACTAATGTGTGATCGATTTGGGAACATATGTAGTCAAAGAAAGAAATTGAAGTGTGAGGTCGATTTGGGATCACAAAACAACCCAGATGTGTGGTCGAATCGAGAACACATCAGGACAAAGAATACAAATAAATTTTGACTTGAAAAAGTCAAGGCTAAAATTGATAAAACTAAATCAAAGATTGAATTTGATAATTACTGCCCCCTCGTGATCGAAATCAAAATGAGATAGAGGAGAAACAACAAATTGCTAAATTTGATCAAATCAAACAAAAGATAAGGTTCTTGATGTAAGATGAAAGATATAAGAATCATAGAATCAAGGTAGATCATCAAGCATGAAATATTATGCCCCAAAGGTGATTTAGAAGAAAATGAGTGGGGAAAAAGAAAATGGAAGATAGATGTTTGGAAGATATGGAAAGAAACAGAAAGAAGAAAAGAAAATGCCCCAAAATCAATCAACTATTTAAGACAAAAATTTTGATTGAGATCACGAAAGAAGATAAGGAAATGAAGATCAAAATGTGACCATAGTTGATTAAAATTCCACAATAAAGATGAAGGGAGAACCCTCTCAAACTCATAATGCAGCCTAAAAATGGAAACTAACATGAAGTCTAATCATGCAAGCTACATGAAAATGCAAAGGTGTACTTGCAAAAGAGAAACTGTAACATAGGATTTTTTGTGTTCATCATTCATTAATGAATGTAAAAGAACTTATTTTCATCATTGGGCCATTATTAACGGACATCAAAAATCACACAATCATCACTAGTCACAAGTGCAACTATGAAGATATGAATGCAATTTATATCGGATTGGAATGTGGAAAGATTCTAACATAAGCATCAAAGACATAAAGGTCAAGATGAATTTGATGTTAGCTTACCCAATTTAATGTAGCAAAACCATGCTCACATCAAGGCATAGATGCCAATATGACCATAAGAATGGTTGTGCAAAAACAATCAAGGATGATGCCTCAAATCTCCTAAGTGTTTCAAGGGGACAACAAGAGACACTCTAGAGTTTCAAGACCACACCCACAAGCCAAAAACAAATAAAAACATGTCCCGTGCCCCAAGTCCTCTAGAAATGCATCATGGAGAGACTTATCAGACAAGGACAGTCAACAAAAATCAATAATAGTAAGCACACAAAGAAAAAATCATGACATAAGTCAAGCATTAAGTGTTGCATTTAAAATTTAAGTGTATTAACTGATACTGAGTTTGGAGGATAAGGATCAAATGCTTGCAGGAAGGGAAGATCACATGATGATACTAGGTAAGACCAAACCAATAAGTGTTGAAAAACACTCGATGTCAAAGGTTGTATTGAAAAATACAATTTGGGTGGTGTTGAAAAACACCATTTGCGAGGTGTCCTAAAGACTAACACATCCAAGAGACCAAAGCTAACATAGTTATGCCCCCTAGACAAAGACCAATTCCAAACCAAGGCAACAAGGACAAGGCATGATGGAGAAAGGCTAAGTGTCAAGGACATGTGCTAAGAAATAGGGGTGCAAAGGCCTCAAGTAGCGCCTGTTTCTAGGTTTTCACCACTTGGGTTCTTTTTTCTTTTCTTTTTTTTTTTTCAAGACTTTTTATAATTTTTTTGTATTTTTGCTACTAAGGCACCTATTTCCAGGTTTTCACCAAGGCACTTTTCTTTCTTTTTTTTTTCTTTTTTTTGAATTTTTGGAATATATAATTTTTTTGGAGATACATCAAAGTGCCTATTGCTAGGTTGTCACTAAGAAGATCATTTTTTCAGGACATTTTTCAATTTTTAGACTTTTTTACAATATATCATTTTTTTGGATTTTTGAAATATATCATTTTTTAAAAAAAAATTCAGGATCAATAAATATATACAAAGATTCCCCTAGACAGAATGGGCATTATGGATAGAACTTCTTCAAGTGCAATACATTTATAGGATCAGGGAGCTGCTCTCCCTCTGTTGTAGATAGTAAATAAGCACCAGAACCAAAAGCTGATGTGATAATGTAAGGTCCAAGACAATTAGGTCCAAACTTACCCTTTTGATCTCTATTCTATTGATTCTTATGATTCACACATAGGACAAGATCTCCCACTTGGAACTCTCTAGGATGAACCTTTTTGTTAAATGCTTTTGACATACACTTTTGATAGACCCTCATATGGTCAAATGATGCTTGTCATTTCTAATCTAGAAGTTCTAACTCTTGAAGTCTCATGGCATGGTAGTCTTCATCTAAAACTAGAACTTTGAGAGAAACTCTAAGTGAAGGAATCTCAACCTCTAAAGGCAACACTGCTTCAACACCATATGTAAGGGAAAAAGGAGTAGCCCCAGTAAGAGTGCAAATACTCATTCTATAGGCCCACAAAGCTGGATTTATTTGTAAATGCCAATCTCTACCATTCTTATGAATTGTTCTATGCAATATTTTAAGAATGGTTTTGTTTGATGCTTCTACTTGACCATTTCCTTGCAGGAAATAAATAGAGGACCAATGTTGTTTTATCTTGAACTTCTTACAGAGTTGCTTAAGGTCCTTATTTTTAAACTAACCTCCATTATCAGTGATAATATCATAAGGCACTCCATATCTACAGATAATATGATTCAAAATAAATAGAGAAACTGCCTTACCCGAGGCAACAGAAAGTGGGATAGCTTCTACCCATTTAGTAAAATAATCAGTGGTAGTGATAATAAACTTGTGTCCAAATGATGAGTTGGGATGAATTTTCCCAACAAGATCAAAGGCCCAACACTGAAACAGCCAATGAGAAATAGAAGGAATGAGCTCCCTACTTGGAGTATGTATCAGGTTACCATGTTTTTGACATTTTTCAAATGACTTTGCAAAAGCTACTACATCAATCTGCATTGTGGGCCAATAGTATCCCGCCCTAAGCAATCTTCGAGCCATGGAAAGACCATTAGAATGTCCCCTAAAAATACCCTCATGGATGTTAACTAACGCTTGATTAGATTCATCCTTTTCTAAGCATCTAAGAAGTGTTCCATCTAGACCCTTCCTATACAAATCACCATGGATAAGGGAATGATGAGAGGCATTTCGAATAAGGTTTCTACGTTCACATCGATTAAAGGTTTTAGGTATAATTCCATCATGAATGTATGAGTAAATGGAATCATAACAAGATGACTCATGACCAACAAGGGTACAAATAACATGACTTTCTTGGGAATCATAGATAGGGTGATGTAGCTCTTCCACCAGGAACTCAAATTTTGATTCATGTTGCTCTAATTGAAGAAGTGAAGAAAGTGTAGCCATAGCATCAGCTGCCTTATTTTTTGTTCAAGGGATTTGTTGAAATGAGATGAATGTGAAGCAGAGTCTCAAGGAATCAACCATTTTCTTTTAAGGTACCAATTTATCATTTTTTGTTAGACAATCATCATTGACTTGGTTGATTATCAGCTGTGGATCTCCATAGATGTGTAACTCTATAATTCTCCATTCTATGGCCATTTTAAGTCCATTTGTTAAAGCTTCATATTCAACAATATTGTTTGTACATGGAAATAATAGCTTGTAAGATTTAGGAATTGTGTACCCATGAGGAGAAACAAACAACACACCAGCTCCTGAACCACTTTGCATAAGGACCCATCAAAGAACATCTTCCATGTTCTTTCAATCATATACATGAGGTGCTCATCTAGGAAATCAACTTGAATAGGTGCATCATCTTGTAGTGGAAAATTAGCCAATTGATCTGCTATGGCTTGTCCTTTGATTTCTTTATGCTCAATGTACTCTATGTCAAACTCTGAAAGGATCATCATCAATTTATCAGGTCTACCTATGAGGGCAGCCTTACATAGTAAGTACTTGAGTGGATCTATTTTTTCTATGAGGTGTATAGTGTGTGCAAGCATATAATGTTGCAACTTTTGGGAAGCAAACACAATTGCGAGGCAAGCTTTCTCAATACTGGTGTAATTAACCTCATATGAAACAAGAGTACAACTAATGTAATATATTGCTCTTTCTTTCCCATGTTCATCAAGTTGAGCCAATAATGCCCCCAAGGCAGATTTTGTTGCTGAAATGTATAGGATAAGTGGCTTCCCTGGGATAGGAGGCATTAAAATAGGAGGATTTGCTAAGTATTTCTTGATCTGGTCCATGCTTTGTTGAAATTCATCATTCCATATACATTTGACTTCTTTATGTAAGTTTTTGTTGAAAGGTTGAGCTCTATCTGCCAACTATGAAATAAACCTCTTTATAGATTGAAGACATCCTTGAAAACTCCTCATTTGACTAATTTTTTTAGGAGGTGGCATATCCACAATTGCTTGAACGTTTTCAGGATCCACCTCTATCCCTTTTGCTGAAATAATGAATCCTAGTAATTTGCCAGAGATGACTCCAAATGCACACTTTTTAGGATTTAACCTTAGTTGAAATTGTTCCATAAGATCTAGAATGACTTCTAAATCATCTAAGTGTGTATCTCTTTTCTTAGACCTGGCCAAGGTGTCATCCACATAATCTTCCATGTTTTTATGCATCATATCATGAAAAATAGTTGTCATAGCTCATTGATAGGTAGCTCCTATATTTTTTAATCCAAAAGGCATAACATTCCAACAATAGGTACCCCATGCACAAGTAAATGCAGTCTTTTCTTGGTCTTCAGGAGCTATCTTAATTTGAATATATCCAAAAAACCCATCCATTAAGGAATAAATCTCATAACCCGCGGTCATATCCACTATCATGTCTATATTAGGAAGTCAAAAATCATCCTTTGGGCATGCTTTATTAACATCTCTAAAATCTGTGCAAAATCGAATGGTTTTCTCATGTTTTGAAACTGGTACAATGTTTGATATCCATTCAGCATAGGCAATAGCTCTTATGAATTTTGCACCAAGAAGTTTTTCTAATTCTGCCTTGACTAAGAGAGCTATGTGAGGATGCATTTTTCTCAATTTTTGCTTAACTAGTTTAACACTTGGAGCTATGGATAAGTGATGCATAATAAGATTAGTCTCCAACCCTGGCATATCTAAATAAGTCCATGAAAAATTAATCTTTTTTTCTTGTAAGAATTTAGTATAGGCTTCTTTTTCTTGTGATGGCAAAGACTAAGCCAAATGTACCATTTGCAAAACTTCATCCGTACCCAAATTGACTGCTTGTGTTGGTTCAATAAGTACTAAAGATCTATCTTGAAAATAACTAGGGAGAGAATCAAGTACCTCATCCTTAGGTGCCTCAAGAGGTTTTCACCCTTGGATACATCCTTTCTTTTTACTTTTTTTGGTTCTGATACTGCCACGTAGTGGTTTTCACCATCAAAACTCCTTTTCTTTTTCTTTTTTTTTCTCTTTATTTTGTGACTAAGGTACTTGATATCTAGCTTTGTCATACTAGCATTTGGTTCACTAGTGGAAGAGACCACAGGTTCAATGGCATTCAAATAACAAGCTATTTCATAGTCATTTTGAAATGTTAACATTTTAGGTTCTTGGTTGCATTGGGACCAATCAATTAGGTCAGGATGAACAAGGGATAAATCAATGACAGGTTCAAGATTGCGAATATGGATGATATCTCTAGTGATTGAAGATTCAAAGTCTGTCAAGTAAATTCCTAAACTACCCAAATCAAGATTCATCCTCAAAAGTGAAGAATCGTCCACTAAGGCAACATGTGAGTTCAAATCTTCTAGTCCTACACGTGACTCATTAAATAACTTAGGTTGAGAACTATATGTATGAACAACATCAACATCCATATCAACTGTGGAAGATTTTGAGAAAGAATCCCATTCTTACTCATTGGAATCTATTTCAAAATCTTGATTAAGATGCTTACACCATGAATGCTTGAGATGTCTGGATGTGGAAGCTTCAATACTATCAAGAGTCACACTTTCTTGTTCTAAATTGGCAACTGTCTCATGAGATACTAGATTATCTAAATCTCCTCAAAGGAGATTAGTAGAAGGGACCCAATCTTCACACATATCTTGTTGGTTTTCTGAATTAGGTATGTATTCTTGTTCTTCTTCACTATCTGACTTATCAAGGATAGAAGCAACATTCTTACTATGATCCACATACCCTAGGCTAACTGACTTCTTAGACTTGCATCTAAAAAGTTGATGATCAAGGGGATCAGCTCTAGCATCCAATCTATTACTAAGAGGACCATATCCAGGATAATCCATTTTCTTAACAAAAGAATACCCTCTTCCATAAGCATTAGGTGAAGGAGTGAAATCTTCATTGTGCATATACTTCTCTTCTCTATAAATCCAATCTTTAACAACCACATCTTCTTTCTCATCTTGAATAGGCACTGATGACTATACAAATGTGTCAAATAATGTCATAGCTGAAGAGGAAGGTTTCATCTCTTGTGAAGGTTTACCATAAAAGCTAGGTGAAACTGATAATGCAACGAGGGAGTTAAGTTGATATCCCCCCATGCCAAGGTCTATGGACTTAAACTTGTTCTTGCAATTAGCTAAAACTGCATTAAAATCATCTTCTTGTCTATTAAGGGGAACATGAGCACTTGCTGAAATTGAGTTGATAGACAAAGTGTTATCCCCAGGAATACATATCTCTATTCCATTGTAAGGAAACTTAACACACTGATGATAAGTAGATGGTACTACTTGCATATCATGAATCCATGGTCTACCAAGAAAAATGTTGTATGCAAGGGGTCCAGCATCAACTATTTGGAATAAAACATCTTTTTCCACAGGGCCAATCCTAACAGGAAGGACAACCAACCCCTTTGAACTTCTCTCTGCCTCATCATAAGCTTCAATAGTAATCTTTCTTTTGCTATCAATAACATGTTCAGAATAACCCAATGTCTTTAAAAGACTCAAAGAACAAATATTAAGCCTAGCACCCCCATCTAGTAGCACACACTTGACATAGGTCCTATGTATCATAACCTCAATATGAAGGGCAATATTGTGTGGATGGCTCAAAGATTTATCATCTTCCTCCAAAAAGAAAAGATAATGAGGACTTGCAATATGATTAACCATGTTCTAGAATTGATCAATGTCTAAATTATTGGGGACATTTGCCATGCACAAAGCATCCTCAAGGACTTGCTTGTGTCTTAGAGACAACTCTAAAAGCTCAAAGATTAAAATCTGAGCAGGAGTTCTTTGCAATTGATCCACAAGATTATAATTTGACTAGGGATTAACCACTGGTTTTGAAGGAACATTCTTGTATTGCACTTGTTTTAGCTTACTTGTTTGGTTTGAACTAGGTCCTTTGATAACAAGGGGACCTTGACTTCGCATAACAACATTGAGAATTTGGGAAGACACTTACTTAGGTTTACTTGACTGGTTTGAATTGGGTCCTCTAATGACAAGGAGACCTTGAGATGACTCTCTAGAGTGAGCACCCCTTAGTACCAAAATAGGTTTTTTGCCAAAGGTAGGAGAGTTCAAATTTAAATTATAACCATTGGGATCTTTATCTTCCATCATGTTGACACTTTCTTCTACAACCTCAAGCATATTGAACCCATTTTCTGCATTTGTATAAGTATAATTGATTGCAGCCCTACCATTCTTAGGTTGGGAAGCTTCCCCTTTCTCATACTTGGGAAAAGGCTCTTTGAATGTTGTGTGATCAGCATTGGTATTTAGTCCATCTATTTTAAGTTTTCTATTCTCAATAAGATCTTGAACAATATGCTTGAATATCCCACATTTTTCAATATTGTGTCCAATGCCATTGTGAAGCTTGCAATAAGCCTTCTCATCCCACCACCATGGCTTAACTTCAGGTATGTAGAACTTTGCAGCATCATAAGGGTGCACAAGATCACATGCAAGGAGCTTTGTGAATATCTCTTCATATGTCTCACCTAATTGTGTAAAGTTAAGTTTCTCTCCTTTAGACCTTTCTTGATATCTTGGTTTGTTACTCTGTTGATTAGCACTAGCCAAATGGAGAACAACTTGGTCTTTAGGGTTTGAGGAATCCACAATTCCATCATTGACCACTTGTTTGTTCTTATTCCAATTTATGTTCTTTCCTTTATCCTTGTTGTTGTTTTTATTATGACCATTATTGTTGTTGTTTCCATTTTTTGTCAAAATACCTTGCTCTCTCAAAAAATCCTCAATTCTAAATGCAGCTTCAATCATGGTATCAAAGGATTCAAAAACCATCTTCTTAACTTCATACTTCATCTTAGGAACCATATTACTAATGAGGATTTCAATCTTTTCTTTCTTAGGACTAGTCCTAGAATAGCGAGAGCATTGTCCTCTCCATCTTTGCAAGAAAGTAACAAAGGGTTCTCCTTGATTTTGCTTTGTGTGACATAAGTTCAATAGTGAGACGGATCGTGAAAGATTGAATGAAAACTATTGAACAAATCTTTGAATTAACTCAGGGAATGTCTTAACAAGAGGAGTTATATTGGTAAACCATTCCATGGCTTGAGCCTTAAGACTCCTTGGAAATAATCTCATAAGATATGAGTCCTCATGATGAAACTCAAAACTCATAGTATAGAACTGACGCACATGATCATTTGGATCCCCATTTCCATCATATTTATCATATTGGGGGCTCTCAACTTTTCTAGGAAAATCTTTCATGTCAACACTCTTATCAAAAGGATTTGGAAAAATTGAATCAAATGAAAAAGAACTCTTGGGTGCCGATATTTGCTTCATTTGTTTCTTCAATTCATAAATTTCTTCTTTCATGGAAGGATCATGCTTTTGAATCTTTTTATCCACATCAAAGTTGTAAGGGACCTTAGCACCCTTGTTGATTAAACATTGAAAGCATGCATCTCTATTTTGGTCCATATATGCTTCCATAAATTGCTAAAAATGTGGATCTTGTGGTATAGCCATGAAATCATCAGAATTATATTCAAATTTGGAGCTACCACCTCCATATTGTGAACCATGATGAGCTTGTTGTGAAGTTTTTCTTGAAACTCTAGGAGATGTTGGTCTCCTATAATAATCATGTCTTGAAGTTTGCCTTCCTCTAGGAGCAGGAGATTGTGAAGATGTTCTTGAATATCTCCCACTTTGTGGAGTATTGGGAGGGGTATATGGGGGAGCATTGTTTCCACCACCAATGTGCACATTGTTGAATTGATTGTCAAGTTGTGAAGTCTTGAAAAAGTCTTGTTCTTCTTGATGAGATTTTCTTTCCATCTCAATAATAACTTGCCTTTCTTCCTCTAGGCATTGAAATTGTTCTTCCTTCTTAGCTTGTTCTTCTAGAAGGACTTTTCTTTCACGACCAATTTCTTTGAGTCTTCCACTTGCATAACCTAAAGATGTCATGAGTGGTGTACATGGTCTTGATTGTCTAAACCGGTTACCAGTAAATGTTGCATTCACGTGAGCACTAGAAGGCTCACCAACTTGATCATCATGTTGGGCTTCCTCTTCTTGATATGCATAATGTTTACTTTTCTCTTACCTTTGATGTGCATCCAAATACCTATCCTCAATAAGGAGTGAAGTTGGTCTACTTCCACGAGTGGGATCACCACTCAAAAGGTCAACATTATACTCACTACTTTAATTCTTCATGTATGGAGCTCTTGTAAAACTCATATCCATAATTGAATGAGGTGTTGCTAAGGGTGTACTCAACTCAATAAGATCACCACTAGGGTCACACAAAACTTCTAGAATCCTCTCAGGTGACTGAATAGACATGGGTTCCTTTCCCTCATGACCTTTACGAGTTTGAACTAAAGGTAATTATTTAAAGACAACTTGAGGTTGCTTTCCTTGATCTACTTGATATCTTGTTGTAACCGGCATGAAAGAAAAGGTACTAATTGAAAGGATAACCCTAAGAAATGTTGGTAACAAACTAGGATAGTAAAAGCACTAACTTGTCCAAAAGAGATGTGATAAGATAGAATTTTGCAATAGGCATAAACCAACACTGCCATAGAGGTGCTCACAAATTTGGGTGAATACCCTAGCACATATGGACTAGGAGAGTGATTTACCCAAATTATAAATAATTAAAATTTATTTTTTTATGAAAGTGAATGGACAAGAGATTACTAAGACTCTCCAAGTGTAATATCAAAGGATCCAAGTGTATATCTTTCTCAACAAGGATGGTTTCTAACTCACCAAGTCCAAATAAGATCTCTTGTGAAATCAATGACTACTAATTCAAGAGGTCAAAGAACAATAACCTAAGGTGCAAAAAGGATTCTAACAATGGGGTAAGTAGCCTAATCCAAATAGGACCAACCTAGGGAGACTAGAAATAATGGGATAACAAAGTTATTCGATCGTAAAGTCTCAACTCAAGAACTTAGATTTTGTTCATTTTAAATATTCAACTAGATGTATCAATAGATTCTTTATCATGAACCAAGCACGCAAGATAGAAAACAGGGATTTCAAGAAAATAGTCTTCAAAAAATGAGCAAGGGGCAAAGCTACCTTGCGCATGAACAAGTATAGTGACTTAGTATTTCTACTCCTTAAAGGTTCTACTTGTGTATGTTCTTGACAATGTTTTAGAAGGAACTTAGAACACAACAACACCTTATCAAGTTGTCTACAAGGATATATGTGGCTTTCTAAAAGGATTCCTCGATATATGCAAGGTACGTGAGGCCCAAATCTATAGATGAGAAGAATCCAAAATCACACAGCTGGGGGGAGACGGTAACCCAAATCTCCTCCACTTCTCAAAGGTATAAAGTTCTTTGAGGCTTAGCCAAGAATGATATAAAACTCAATTCCCAAGAGAGGTGTCTTTGGATTCACCTCTTGATATTTATACTCCACCAAAACACAGGAGTTGAGGTCATCCCAAGGGGTGATGAAATCCCCAAGCAGGCCTCCTAGAAATAAAAACTAAGTAATTCACTATCAAAAGTATTTAGAGCACTAAAGGTGGAACATTTAACTCTTCAAGTAAATGTGAAATGAGTCCAAAAGTGGAACATTTAAACCTTTAAGATAATGTGAAGCGAGTCCAAAAGTGGAATAGTTAAACCTTCAAGAGAATGTGAAGCGAGTCCAAAAGTGGAACATTTAACCCTTCACACAAACTCAGAGTGAGTCCAAAAGTGGAACATTTAACTCTTCACACCAACTCAAAGTGAGTCCAAAAGTGGAACATTTAACTCTTCACACCAACTCAAAGTGAGTCCACACCTTAGAAAACAAGTGAGTTCTAAAAAGCACAAAAGGGTTTCCTAGTGGAGTAATTAACACTTCTTTCCTGTAGGCCCCTCCCCCTTAATGTGGCGCTGATCTTGCAACCACAGGGCAGAAATGAAGGGTCGGTAGATTAGCAAGTCCAATAACCTAAGATAGCAATCTAGATCAATCACAAGTAATCTGAGACTACTAATCAATACTACTCACAAATGAAAAAGGGTTGAACAATGGAATATTTAACTTTCCAAGTAAACATAGAGTGAGTCCACAAAGTGGTGCATTCAACTCCCTATGTAAACAAGGAATGAATCCATGCCCTCAATAACTTAATGAGATATTTGATATTGGAACCAAGAATTACTTAAGGTTTGAACACAAGCATTCACTTACACAAACTTGTATGAAAGCAAATCTATGTTCATTCATTTCCCATTAAGAGCATCAATTGAAATGTGTTTTATGAAAGCATGTAAAACACTCAAGCCAAACACATGGGAGGTTTAATTTTAATCCCAAATCTAAATATTTTAGAGATCAAACAAAATATTTGGTAATCATTGCAATGCATCTTTTCTTTATTGTACCTTTTTGTTTACGCTTGAATGCTCGCTCGCAATGAACAAAGCAACAAACAAAACAAGGAAACACAAGATATGCAATATATGTCAACTCATGCAAAACTAAAGTTAGATCTAAAAATATGATTTTTAAGAGTGATAATAATCAGCAAGTAACCCAAATGAAAGCTCACATCATGCATTGATTCATTGTAAAAATTAAATGCAAGCTATTCATTAAATGCCATTTTTTTCAATTGATTTTTGACCTAGTCATAAAGATCGGATCTATATGATATGAAATCGGATCCAAAACTCAAAATATAGAAAAGTGATCCCTATCAAAAATTAGAGAGCTTTCCAAAAATGTTAAAATTTTGAAAAGATATTTTAATTTGTGTCATAGGGAGTCATTTTGTTAAAATAGACCAATTTTTGCAAATTAAATTATTGACCCCTAATATGACCTCTAAAATCAAAACACAAAGAACCAACTTTGTTTAAAATTCTAAGATCTCTACAAAACTATAAATTTTTTTGAAAAATATGTTAATTTACTCCCGAAAATAATTTTTCATGAAAAATCATAAAATATCAAAAATATTTTAGAAAAATATGAAAATTGGATCTAAGCTTCTCTAATGCATGAAAACCTAAAAAAAAAAATTCATATCAAAATACCCAACTAGTTGAAAGATATGATCAAATCTTTCAAATCTAGGGTTTCTTTGAGTCTCAAATTATTGACCTATGATATGACCTCTAAAATTGAAACACAAAGAACTGACTTTATTTAAAATTCAGAGAGCTTTTTGAAACTATAAAATTTTTCAAAAAATATGCTAATTTACTCCTGAAAATGATTTTTTATGAAAAATCAAAGAAAAATCATAAAAAAATCAAAAATATTTCAAAAAAATCTAAAAATTGGACCAGAGCTTCCTTGATATATTAAAACCCTAAAAATTCCAATTTAGATTAAAATACCTAGCTGTTTGAAAGATATGATCAAATCTTTCAAATCTAGAGTTTTTTTTTTTTTTTTCTTGAGTCTGCAAACAGATCTGCATAAAATCCAGCAAGCAAAGGTAGGTTGCCCCATGGTGGGTGCAAAAAATGTGGGCACACTTCTATGAGTCATTATATTCAAGATTTCTCAAAAATGAGGTCTCGAATGGCGACTCATAGCTCCCTATTCATGGAGTGTAGGGGTTTGTAATGGAGGCCCTCAGTCTAACCTAGTCTGTGCCCATGCGAGTACACCATGAAACAAGAGATTCAATGATCTAATATGCATGCAAATGGAAATGGAAAACTAATCTAAATGATAACAATGCAAAACAATGCAAGAAATGAAATCTAATCTATGAAAAGAAATAACAATGCAGATCTAATCTATGAAAGCAAGATCTAATCTATCAATGCAAGATCTAAGCTAACATGAAAATCAAAGTATGGATCATGATGATTGAAGCCATGCATGCAAGAGAGAATGAGACAAGAAGATAGAAGTTCTCCACAAAAGCTTTAATATTTAAAACTCCTTCTTCAAAAATCACTCTCCAAACCTGCAACATAACAATAGCATAATAATGGGTGTCTCAAAAATGAGGAGAGGACTCTCCCTTATAAAGAAGATTGGATGATCTAGATTGAGAGGAAAAAGATTTAATCAAGGGTGGAGAAATAATGATCTATGTGAACTAAAGATCCACCAATGAGAAAAGTGGAGTGGTTGAGAAGAAAGTGGAGAAAGGATGAAGATAAGTCCCATATTAAGTGTAGATAAAAGATTTATTTAATTTTTTATTTGTTTTAACTCCTTTTTCATCAAAAAGATATTTAAGTGGGATATTTTATTTAATTAAAAGGGAGCAAGTTCTTTTAATTAAATAGGAAATATTTAATCAAATTAAAAGAGGGGTTTTTCTCTTAATTAATTAAATGTAGATGAATTATTTAATTAAAAGAGAGGTTTTCTTTTAATTAAATAGAGACTTATTTTATTTAATTAAAAGAGAGCAAGTTCTTTTAATTAAATAGAAAATATTTAATTAAATTAAAAGAGACTTTTTTCTCTTAATTAATTAAATGTGGATGAACTATTTAATTAAAAGAGAGGTTTTCTTTTAATTAAATGGGGACTTATTTTATTTAATTAAAAGAGAGCAAGTTCTTTTAATTAAATAAGACTTAGGATAAAATGATCAACCTTAGAAATAAAACAAATTGAATTTGATCAAGGAAATTGATTTGAATTGATTTAATAAAATAATACACACCATTGATTTAGGAAATTTGAATAATGGGGGCCCATAGTCTAGGCGACCATTTTAGGGTGCATACAATATCCAACTAATATTTGTAGTAAATAATCCATATTGGGAAGAGCAAAATTATCCTTCAAAGATGCCTCATTCAAATTGTGGAAATCAATGCAGATCCTTATTTCTCCATTCTTCTTCCTAACTGGTACTATGTTAGCTATCCAGGTGGAGTGGTGGATGGGATAGATGATTCTTGCTTTCAACATTTTATCTACCTCCCAAAAATGGCATCTGTGACTTTAAGATTATAATTCCTTTGTTTTTTCCAGAAAGGAACCACATTAGGTTTGGGTGGAATTTGATGTTTTACTTCCCCACCTCGATAGCTTTTTAGATCTTTGTAACTCTAAGCAAAAACATCCCTATATTCCATGAAGAGTCATTTTGCAGCTTCCTTTTCTTCAGGCGAACAACATTTTCCAATGTTGATCATTTTAGGATCATGAGTGTCTCCAATATTTACCCCTTTATATTCTCCAATGGTAGGTCCCCTTTCTACCCTCTTCTGCTTTATGTAGGCATCATGTCTATCAAACAAGTTTTCCAAGGCTACAAAGTATGGGAGAATGATATTACCTTGTAGTTGAATTTTATAATTTTGATTCTTCTCAACATCAGAGCTTTCATGATTATCATTCTTGGATTTGTGTGTAAAATTGGATTTGTCATTTTCTAGGAATAGTTATAAGCTCTTGTCATCTTCAAAAACTTGCTAAGACTCCACACTGTCTAGAAGAGAAGCTCGACACACAATTTTAATCTGATATTTCTTATCCTTGAATTCTAGGTGGGGAAGTAGCAAAGAAGCATAAACTACTAGAGAATCAGCTTTGGTGTTCATCTTCCTCGGCACTACTTCAATAGAAAAGGAATCTAGACCTTTTATTTCATCCCAAACTCTATTTATATAGCTCTTTAACTTGTGATTCTTCATAGAATGTTGTCCTTTAATTTGCTTGACAGTGAGTTTTACATCACCCTGAGCTCTCTAGATCTTTACCCCTCTTTATTTTGCTGATATTATCCCCAATAATAGAGCCTCATATTCTGTAATATTATTTGTATTCCCAAATTTTAATTTGAAAACCAAGGGCTTAAGTTCTCCCTCAGGGGGTATCAACACTACACCTGCACCAGACATCGAGGAGGCACAACTTCCATCAAATTCAAGTGTCCATATGCCTACTACATCTTTGTTCCCATTCAAAATTCCTTTGCTTTGATCTTCATCTCTTTGTTCATCTAGAGCCTCTTCAGTAAATAACATGTAGCTGCCAAATTCTAGCTCTTGATAGAGGATCTGAACTTTAGGATCATCCAATTTTAGAACTATGAACTTTGCCTTTTTTTCAGGTTCTAACTTAACTTTCTTATTCCTAATAGGTATGACTACTTGAGACTAGTCCAACTTAATTTCTCCTCCTAGTCTTGGTAGAAACTCCTGCTTAAAAGAAGTCCATAGCTTGCTAGAATATCTGCTACTAGAATAGTCAATAAGATTTTCTTCTCTGGATGTGAGGCCAAGGCTACTTGAGCATCTTTGATTTGCCCAAGGAAAGGGACTTGCATGATATTCATAGAATAACACCTCCCATGCACTTTAGTAAGATTGAGACCTAGGGCTTTAGCTATGGAATATGGCATAACATTATCTAATGCACCCAAATCTATTATGCAATTGCTTAGTTTGCACCCATTGATATACAATGAGATATAAAAAGGGTCAGGTTTTTTCCCAAGAGATGTTGCTAAAATATTAGAATCTTCTTGATTAAATAGGCTAGATGTCAAGGTTTCATCTCCTTTTTCAATGGTCACAATATGATTCAAATCTGATGCATTCCCTTTACACCAATCTACCAGTCTTTTTAACTCAGAAGGGTGAGACTTCAAATAATCTATAGGGGAAATTTGAATTTTTTATTCTTCATAGAATTGAATGAAACCAAAAGGTATTTTTTCCTTACTCATTTGTGAAGTGTATATTCCTTGATCAATATACACATTACTTGCCAAAGGACTAGAATCATTCTTGTGAGTATGACTAGAGGATTAATTCTTTAGTCTTTGGCCCTGAGTGAGAACTGTATATGAAGTTACATCAATGGTTGCATAATATTCACCTTTTGGTTTAGAATTTTATTTGTATTCTAAAAATAAATTTCCAGAGTCACCATTTGAATATGAATCAGACTCTAAACAAGGAGTTTCCATGTTCAATTTATTGGTAGATAATAACTGCATCATACGAGTAGTCTCTGGAAAACTCTCACTATCATGATCTATGGTCAAGTGAAAGACCCACATGTTTCCTTTCTTTGGTGCTACTTCAATTTGCAACCTAGGTTGTGAGCCTATGAGTTGTGAATATTTTCCATCATTATTCTTTCCTAGAAAATTTTGATAATTCTGCTGATAAGAATTACTGAATCCAAGTAATTGTCTTTTAACTATTATTAATTTATTTGACAATTTTTGAATCATCTCATCAGATGATGTAGTGTTACTGGAACTTCTTTTAGTTTGAAGTTCTTGCTTCCATTTTCCCATGAAAATCAAATCATCTTCAAATTCAATTGCCTTCTTTTGTGCATCTACTAAATCTGTGGGATGTGCTCTTCTCAAATCATAATTGATATTTGGAGGTATTGCACTGATAAAGAAGGTTTTCAAATTACTGGCTACAGGTCTATCAGTAGTTGGAATTCTATCAATAATCTAATTGAACTGGCAACAAAATCTCTCATACTCATGGTGGGTTGCTTTTTAATTGAAGCCAATTGTGTTAACAAAGCATGTTCATCTTCCACAGTTTTGAACCTTGTCTCAAAGGCCATTCTCATTGTATCCCAATTAGTTATTGAGCCATCATCCAGATGATAAAACCATTCTATCGCACTATCTACTAAGGTTTCCACAAATAATTTTACAGTGACATCCTCATGCCCAACACCTAATATGTGAGTAGTTGTGAAGAAAGCTTTAATATTTTCATCTATAGTAACCTTCCCATCTCCTAAGAATTTTGGAAAATTCTTCCTTGAACTAGTTGGGAGGGGATGGAAAGCTTTTAGTGCTAATTTTCATGTTGATGTAGCCCATGGAGCAACCATGATTGTTCTAGCAGTGTATGGTAGGAAATTAACAACTAGGGGAGCAGTAATTTTGTGTAGGGCCAATATCTGACAAGTAGAATGTGAAGTGCTATGTCTTGATTCCTAACAAGGGAAGGTGGGCTAATCTGACTTTTCTTTTCACCTTTCTACTTTGGAACATCTAAGATGGGAAAATGAAGCTTTGTAATTTTATCAAAAATAGGGTCTTTCCCACCCTTTTCCTTGGTACTTCTGAGGAACCTTGCTTGTTCTAGGATGCTAAGTTAGTTTTATCTCTGAGATGCTTATCTAAATTTTCTTTCTACTCTTTGGATGTCTCTCCTTTGAAAAGCTCTTTCCAAAGCTTCAGCTCTTCTTTCTTCCTCTTCCAATATTTGACTAGAGTTCCTATAATGTTTAGCATTCCT
Source organism: Cupressus sempervirens (assembly GCA_028749045.1). Classification (NCBI taxonomy): domain Eukaryota; kingdom Viridiplantae; phylum Streptophyta; class Pinopsida; order Cupressales; family Cupressaceae; genus Cupressus; species Cupressus sempervirens. The sequence goes on from CM053790.1 coordinate 115,651,506, forward strand.
CCTATATCTCCAAACAAATATATTTAGGGATGAAATTATGTCTTCTTGATCATCTTGAAAACCAAGATTAGGTTGGAGCACTGGAATAATGTTTTCATGAGGTAGTACCATTTTTCCTCATGACTTAGGCATTTTAGTCAAGCAACTATTTGTATCCCTAGTAGAGTCACAAAAAATTTGTTGGTAAAAAGATTTGTTCCTTTTTAATTATAACTCTTAAAGCCCAAACTTGGAACAATATCCAATTATGAATAGTTAAAAATCCACTTATGGGTGAATTGGCTTTTCTATGAATTGGTAGGTTCGGGGTATGTTCTTGACCTATGAATAGAAGAGGTAGAACCAAGCTAGACCTAAATAGAATCTAACTCAAGCAAATAATTTTTTTTGAATATCTAAACAAGTTTATGAATCCACACATCTTATGAATTTACAAAAGCTTAAATAAGTAATAACTAGTACGGAGCTAAGCTAGATCTAGGTTAATTTGAATCTGAACTATAATTAACAAATGAAGAGTGCTAAAGGGATCTCTCTTTGAATGAATAATGACACTACTTATAACATTCATTCATTGTTTTGAAGCAGGGGAATGAAACTCTATTCTTTCCTCATTTCAACTCAAACAAAAGAGAAAACATAAGACTAAATCTAACAAAAATTGGAACAAAAAATAATTGATATAAAATACCATTCAATTGTCTCTACAAAAAAAATTACTTCACACCAAAAATTCACCAACCTTTCATTAATCTTTCAATCTCATACATATACAATTTTGAGATGACCATTACAATGGAAGTTTAATCAGTTCAGCTTCTCAAGATTGACAAATCGCAAGGCACCAATTTGTCACATTCAATAATTACAAAAGAAAACAAAAGAAAAGATAGAATGTGAATCACTTTGACTTCTTCCCCTTTTCTTCTTTTTCTCTATAGGCCTTGGCAGAAACTATGATTGGGATGAGCTCTTCATGCCTAGGCACATGGATATTAGTATACCTTAAGAGCCATTTGGAATGTTCTATGGCTAACTACTTTACAACATTTAGTTGATTTGGTAGTTCCTTTTTGGCCATGTGTATGCATCCACTAAGTGCCTGGAGTTCAGCAACCCTATTTTGACTACAGGAAGATATATTAGACAAACTATCCAAAAATTTGGAAAAGTTCTCCTTCATGACATTGATCCCAATAAGTGCTTTTCCTTGGCCACTAGTCTGGGAATCTATATGTAGTCTCTTCATAAGTTCAAATCCTTTGTCTTGTGTCTTCTTCACTTTATTCTCTATTTCTTTAAGCCCTTTCTCTGTAGACTAGATCATCTCAGTCTTAAACTACATGCTTTGAAGCCACTCGAATAGAGGTCCATCTCCCTTTGGCAAGATTTTTGCTTCAACCGCTTCCTTGGCCTTCATCTAGATGATCATCTTCAAGAGGGAGATGCAATCATCACACTTCACCCTTTCTCCAGCCAAAGTATTACTATTTGATATGATATTATCTTTTTCTATTTCCAACCTTAAGATAACATTACCAATCTGCTCTACAATAGTGGCTCCTTCTGATTTGAGCTTTTCAATCCATTCTTTACCAATCTGACCAAAATGCCTATCTTCTTGGAGTTAAGAGATGAGGGCCTAAACTTTAGTAGCAATAGGATTTTTGGTCACTGATACTCCAGAGATGGTTGCCAATGGAGTGACTAGTTGTCTGATGAACTTATTTAATTCTTCTATTTCAGCCTTCATTTTGGTTTTGGATAACTTTAGACTTTCTAACTGCCCCTTGATCACCTCATTGGTTGACTTCTACAAGCCAAATTTGGTCTCATTCCTAGCTTCTCCAAGATCCATAGAGTGTAGAGTAAAATCATCAGCAGTCATGTCCTCAACCCTTCCTCCTTTATTGGGCTTGGCGATCTCCATTGTTAGGTGACTTGTTTCTGGATCTTGCCCAAATATTTACAAGGTTTTCTACTTCTTTATTTTTGTTAATGCAGATCTAGAGCAGATTGTGAGAGACACAGTATCTTTAGCAGAAGTTCTCTCATCTTTCCTTTTCCTTTTTCTCTCCAAAGTACCCTCTAACTAGGAATCAATACCTATCACCTTGGAGGTCATCTTGAGTGATTCTATACTAAACATTTTCCTCTTAGCTAGAGTGGTTGTCATAGCAGTCGAAGAGAAAATATTCTTTGGATCTCAGGAGATGAGCTTAGAAGAACTCTGACCTTTATCTACTTCTAGAGTCTTCTTTGCTACTTCATCAGACTTAGTAGACTCACTACTACTACTCTTTCCATCCCCTAAGTCTACTATCTATATTGAAGGACCACTTTGTTGCAAAAGTGTAGTACTTGCTAGCAAAATGGAACTATGATGAGGAGAGGAAATTGGAGTAGTATGGGGAGATGGAATTAGAGAAACATGAGGTGATGGAACTGGTGTGACATAGGGAGATGGAATTGAGGTGGTTGTGTTATCCTTTTGCTCCTCCATCTTCTTTTCTTCAGTACCAGTCTAGGTTCCAATGACTAGTAGGCAACCATCATGATAGGTCTTGGCTATAGGGACATTCTTATCTTCCAAGCCTTCTACATTAAAGTTGATACCATATGTTTTAATTTTCTCCACTGTAAGCCTAGTGAAAGCATGATCTTTACTTTCAAGCTCATCTCTACAATCTGCCCAATAGTCTTTGATAGTTGTAACATGTTTGATCACGCTCCCAATTTGCAACACATCTCTTGCATACCCATTCAGGTCAAACATAGGTCTCATGACCTCATATTCCTTCAATTGATATTTAGTATTGAATTCTTTGAGCATTTTTTTTTGCATCAGAGTGAGACTCACAACTGTAAGCTCCAACCTTCATAGGGAATTCATACCCTTTCTTCTTCAGGCTTGCGCTCAGCACATTCACCTAGATCACCTACCTTAGGATCTCTATCAACATGATCATATCGCTCAGATACCTGGGTAGCTTCAAAGGAAATCCATCAAAAGTTGCAAGATGCAAATATGAGAAGGATGAGAACTAGATAAAATAGCTACCAAACTGACTGATAGCTACCATTGCCTCTGGGCTAAACCTCCTCTTCAGGCATCCTTGGAGTTCCCTACAAATTCTCATCATAAATTCATCATTGACCTTGACATATTCTATATAACTATTCTGCAATTGCAAACATGAATAGAACTCATAGCTTTTCACATCATCGGGAAAATTCTCTATTCTGGGAAGGCCTAGCCACAATTGTAGAGAAGCTAACATATAAATTAGGAAAGAAGACATGTAAAAGGTGTTGTAAAACTTTGTGGCACTAAGGGCTCTAGATAGATTCTCACTTACCTTATAGGCCCAATCAACATATTGTGTATTTAAACAGATAATTTGTACCAAAAAGAAATATTGTTTGACAAAATTAAGTTCTTCTACCTCACCTTTCAATCTGTACAAGAGAACTAGAATGTCTATGATCTTGGGCTTGAGATCAATGCCAAATAAATTTATAGGAACCTTAATCTTGGTGCCCCATGGCTTTTGGAACTAGGGCCTCGTAATTTCTTTTCTCCATACTATTTTCTTCAAGGAGAACTCAGACATTGCCCCTCCTACTATCAACTTAGAAAACTCTTCCCATTCTAGAACTCAGAGGAAATTTACCATAGTTTGCCTATTAATAGAAATTAGAACTATATGATTAGGAAACATAATTTGTCTAGTATCTAGGTTGTAGTGATTTATGCATTCAACAATCAATTCAGGAGCTTGAACTGCCACTAGAAACCCAACTGCTTCCACTAATCCATTTCCTTGGAGCTTCTTAGTTATAGGATGAATCGGCTCCTACCTCAAACTCCTTTGAAAATCTTGCATGTCATAGAAATGGAGTGAGGTATCTAAGAAACTATGCAAAGTGGATTTGATCCCATTGAGTTTGTCAAACCCAGCAAATTTGGTTGTCATTTTATCTGAGGTAGAAGTGAATCAAAACTTTAAACTTGAAGGAAGTGCATAGGATAGAATTTGCAAGTATAAGAGATTTGAAAATGTTGTGCAATTCAACAGCATAACAGTTCAAGAAAAAGTAGTAATTTGAAAAATTATTATGTTTCTCTCTAAATAGAAATCCTAATTCACCCATTAATATTCAAGATCTATGACACACGAAAAAATTAAAGGATAAATCTGTATATAGTAAATGTGGGAGTTTCTAATAGACATTTCCATGTCTTTTCACTATTTTTGTTGGCCTAACAGTAACTTTCCTTTATTTCATACTTACCTTCCCATTTTTCACCTAGTTTTGGAGAATTAAGAACAAGGTATTTTGAAAGGAAATATTTGCCTAGCTAGATTTTACTCACTACACATTTCCAACTACAATTATCTTGTTTCCATTATCATCTTAATGTGTCATATGTGCAATTTGTGTGCCCAATTTTCTTACAAAGTTGATTTCTTCATGAATGTAGAAAACCATGTTCATGGGTCGAAAGCTCACTGAGGAGAAAGCAATTTCCATTTATTTTCCCATGCTTTTATTTTCACTTTATCCTTCAAGTTAATATGCCTTTTAGTTTCAAAAAACCTAAAAAGGATTTCGAAAATCAAAGACGGGACCACTTACTTGTTTTTCTCCTTTACAAATGCCTTTAGTGGAAAATTGACTTCATGGACTAAAAGCTCGCCGTGGAGAAGTCATTTTAGAGTTTTTCACTTAAAGTGATTCTGAGTACCATGATGAATCCTTAATGTTTTCCAAGGCAGAAAACTATGATTAAAATAAGGCTTATCTATAGAACAACTCGTTCCCTTCTTGTTCTAGTCCACAAGCCACATTTGTTAACCTCTATGGAAAATTGCTTACATGGGTTGAAAACCTGTCGAGGAGAAGGCGATGTTTGATTATTTTCAAGCTTCATTTTTTTTCACATGTAAATCATGATAAGCCACAAACAAGTCCATCATTGAAAATAATTTTTTGAATTGCAAGAGTCTCCATAAAATTAGGTTCTAGACTACCCAAAAACTCACAACACCAAGGGAAACCCACCTAGCCATGTAATGTGGGAGAAGGGAAAGATGGGAAATTCAATGGAGAATATTTTCACCAAAGGAGAAAAGATGAGACTTAGACATACCTAGACCGAACTAAAATACAAAAACTTTCTACTTTTGCAAAATGGGTAAAGGATGAAAGGTGGGGAAATACATACATACATACATCCTTTGTATCATTTAGAGGTAATGTCATTATGGTAGAGGCTTCTGCAAGGCATACTTTGCCTACTAGGTTGCCTACATACACATATCCATGGGATCAAAACCCTTGAACTACTCAATTTAACGAATATGTAATTCTAGTTTCTAATTGTTTTGATATAGTTGTATTCCTATAACCATTGGTGATCTTTAAACACCTAATACAACTCTTTGCCATCATACACCCACTCAAGAAAATCAGGCAATTTTCTATAATTACAATACTATAATATCCTAGTGCAACCATTTTTTTGTAGTCTATAGTTAATTTAAGGTTAACCTATATACGTCCTAACTCACTCCTTATATAGTTATGTTTAAAATCTTGTGACAATAATCAATGTGACAAAAGCTTGTTTAAAAGCACATCTTCCTTTTATTAAATTTAAGGTTGATTACTTGAACATACATACATGCATAAGCATGGTAGGTTTCCTAGAATGTCATGAGATCAATCTTTAAAGTACCTAGAATTTCCTCATCACCTCCTACTATGCATAGGGGAAGTTCATATTCATTTCTCATGAGTAATTCATCACAATTCTTTAGTGATTCTCATGCATCTAACATGGGGACATCCAAGAATGTCCTCATTGTGTCCTACATAAAATGTATCCAATATAACAAAATTCCCCCTAATAAATAACAGTTCAAGTGAAAAAGAACATGAAAAATGAGAGAGAAAAAGAGGAATCTACTTACCAATAGGCATTACCATCGCATTTGTGGCCATGCTACTTGTTGAGTTGAGTGAGTTTTATTGTTTTTATGTTGTACCAAGATCTCTTTGTTTATATAAATACATACATAAATATACATATATATACATATACATATGTATATATATGTATATACATACATACATACATACACAAAGATCACAAGGGCACGACAACAAAATCGTAGATCTCCACTGATCTCCACAATCCACAAGATCTCTTTGTATATATACATACATATATACATAGACATACACATATCTATGTGTATATAACATATACATATGTATATATATATATATATGTATATATATATATATATATATGTATATATATATATATATACATATGTATATATATATATATATAAATACATCCTTACATACATACATACATACATAGATATGCAATTTTATCACCTTGGAAAATTGTATTTGATCTTGCTAGCAAGGAACAATTGATTGTTCCTACTATCATATGTTTTGGTAAAATTTCGTGCAAACTCTCCCCATTTTTCCTAGTCTATATTATTTTTGTGCAGGATCTTGAGGTAAGTCACTTTGCACAGGTTGAGTGAGTTTTATTTTATTATTATTTGGATTCTGTAATATGTATGTAGTTGGATCAATTTTTCTATTGTGCTAATATGTAATAAGAACCTTAAAAAAGATCTCTATGTATATATAAAGAGATACATGTTTAGAAGGAAAAGAAAAGAACATTTACATATGTACCTCTTCTCCCCTTGAGGAAAATCATAGAGTAAGGGCACATAGATCACAAGGGCACAACATGGAAATTAAATCATAGAGTAAGGGAATGGAGATCACAAGGGCATGTCAACAAAATGTACCGATCACAAGGGCACGACAAAAAAATCTCCACTGATTTCCACCAATATTTAGAACTATCCACCCTCTTTTGTGCGTAGCTATCCATAATTGATCAAAACAAATGGGGAGTGATTAATTCCATTTTTTTATATTTATGACAATGTTGCAATTATGATTCCAATGTCAGTATTGCAACAATGTTAGGGATAATTACAAAACAAAAACATGAAAATCACCCACAAATTACACTATTGTCACAATTTGACCCCAAATATTGTAGTGTCTTGTGGTTGTGAGGTTTATTACTTGCCACAAAGAAAGGTGTCCCATAAGTGGGTGCAAGAGGAGTACTACAAATGAAAGCCCTTTCTAAACACTCTAGGTTAGAAACTACCTTATTTTTTTGCTCAACATCTTGGTGCAAGGATTGATCCTAGTGGACTACCCAATCACCCCAAGATTTTACACTCACCATCTATGTCCCTTTGGTTATGTTAATGACATCTCCATGACAAAGCCAATATCCATACTTTGGGTGAGGTGAAGGAGCACTTAGTGTGGGCCAAGTTGTTGAGTAATTAGCATTTTTTGAATGTGCTAGACCTGTGTAAATGCTCTTGCAAATCAAACATCTCGTTAGCATTGGTAGGAATTTTCTTTGATATCACAATTTTGTGTTGGTAAGGTTTCTTTGCCTCTTTTCCAACTATTTAAGACATGTAAATTACCCTAACTATTTGCAAACCATACTATTCTCTAATGAAAATTGAGGTCCTATATTATCTACATCACATTCTAGTCTTAGAACAATTGACAATCAACCTAAAACATATGTAATTTCAGCTCAAAAATAGTCTTTTTCATAGTTCACTATCACTCTATCATACAACCTTTTTGAGAAATATTGTATGACATTTCATAATGGAAAATTATTGCCTTCTTACTGTAAACTCTATCGCCTAACAGTTGTAAAGTCGCACTCCTTAAGGGAAATTATTGCCTGAAAGAAAAGTATTGCCCAACTATTGTGAACTCTATTGTACAATATATTTTGCTATCTAATATTGCTTGGTTTCTATTGCTTCCAAAATAGAGGAAAAATTACACCTTAGTTGATTTAGGGGTGTCATCATTCATCCTACCCAAATATGGTTGAAAATATCCATGTTAAGCATTGTTCTAAGTTGAAAAGATGGGTTTAGTTCATTAGATATAGTCTCAGAATGTTGCTAATGGTCACTTCTCAAAATTTGGTTACCTCTCTATGCTAGCTACTTTCTATTGAGTTTCTTTCTCACTCTCTCTTCTTGATTCGAGTGCTATAAATTCTTGAGCACTCTTGACAAGCCACTTATTTTATCTTTGACAAGTGATTAGTCTTGACCTTAAGAGCCCCAAATCTAAAATGTTCTTCTCATCCTATTAAACAAAGACATACCATTACATGTTAGTTTCAACTAGGTTCCAAGTTAGTAAAGGTAGTCATCCTTATTTCACCTTTGAACAATTGGAAACTCCAACTAGGCATCCTTGTGGACAACCTTGTGTGGAGGATCCTATCTCTAATAAACCACAAGAAGCTAATACTCAGAATAATCTACTCTATAGCTTTGAGAATTCTTTTGATACACCTAGGGGTGAAAACAACATGTCACTCACCATGCATCCGAAGGATAGGATGTAGGAGTTGATGAAATCCAACTCCATAGCTCGCCAAGATCACCTGCATGCAAATAACCTGTCGAAGGGAAACCAAGAAGGAAGAGGTGGAGCTTGGAAAAACCCTAAATAGACTTGAGAGAGAAAATATTGAAAATAAGAAAAATGTATTTACAATTGAAAAATGAGATGAGAAATAAAATGAAAGAGCCCAAATATAAAGGCCTCATGGAAGCTTGTAGAACAAGCTGACAAGTGGTAGAAGATAAAGTTGACAACTAAGCATCCACAAAAAGGTGGAACATGCTAGAAGGGAACAAACTCATGTGTTGTCAACAACTCATCACTACAAATATTAAATGAATTCATTAACCTAAGTAAACTTAAGTAAATAGAATAAATAATAAATAATTAATTATTTACTCTAACACCCCCCATTAAGTGCAACTTAGGGGAATGCCTTAAGCTCACAAAACTAAGATGAAAATATAGAATGGGTCCTAGCAACAAGGCCATGTTCAGTACCCATGTACAATGCAAAGAAATGCAACCTCTGAAAATGGGGAAAGAAAGAAAATCACATGGGAAAAACCCTCCCCCAAAAAGAGGTAACCTAGTGAAGAACTGAAAAAGCCTCCAACTAGAGAAATGTCCCATAAAATAGGAGCAAAAAGTGATCATGAAGAGCATCGCTAAAGCATGAAGAAGCCAAAAAAAATTTCATTAGAAAGAAACTATTGATCTAAAGAACCTCCATGGAAGAAGAAGGCACAAACCAAGCATGTCTATATGGTAGATGATCGATCTCATCGAAATGCATAGGTAGCCAGCCATTGCAATTGCCTTGTATATAGGATCAAACACTGAATACATAGCTCACATTATTGAACCATTGAAACATGGAAGCATTAGAACACCAGAATAACCCCCCCTTAATGCAGATGGGGTGAGATGACAAACAACTAAAAAGGTGGTCCAATATCCTCTGAAGACAAAACCAAGAACGACGAGAGAGGGGAAGAGATACAAACACCTATAAAGACACGGTCACATTGACTTTATATGGGAAAACAAAAGGAAGAAGGCACAAAAGTGGAAAACAACTATCCCCCCATGGTGCTTTATAAAAATAGTGCAAGTACAACTATCTCAAAACAATGTTCATGAACCCAAAATGCAAGAGTGGCACTTTATCTTAGTGTGTGTACATGAAAGTGCTTACAAATGATAGCTACAATGATTAGAAAAGGAAAAAATTTGATACAAAAGATATTATAGCCCAAGACAAAAGATCCCATGCCAAGAAAATGATCCTTAGACTTGAAACACCCAAGACATCCACCATAGAGAAAAAATGCCAAAAACATGATAGAAAGAGCATGGGGTAGAATCTAAGGAAAAAGAAAAAAAATTTGAAAAGATGACAAAACTAGCTTTCCAAAAATATAACATTTTCAAAAAATAGACATGGGACGCAAAAGATAAGCTTTTCGGAGTCAAAAAAATAGAATTTCAAACTTCAACTACAAAAATAAGCAACTAAACTACATCAAAACCTAAAAATACTTACACCAATTATCTGTCTCGAAACTAGCTTTCTATCCCTTCTTTCAGATTGGAAAAATACTCTATATGCTCAAGATATGGCCAAAAAACCAACTATAGGTCAAAAAGGACCCTGAAGAGGTGCTGGAGGGTTGATGATGTAGTACTGATGTCAATAATTTATGGCAAAAAAATTGACAGCCTCCAATCCGTCGTAGCAAAAAAAGATGCCACATGGCAGGTGGCTGAGGTGGCAGGTGATGTGGTAGGGTCCACGTAGCAAAGTGCCACCATGGCACCCATGCCACATGTCATCCGTAGGTCATGCCAAATTTTTCTAACTAGGTCCACATGTTGTTGAATAGGTGGTCAAGCTAGTAGGTGGAGTAGAGGTTTCCAAAGGGCCATGAACAAGCAGAGGAGCTATGCAGAGGTGGCCAAAATTGAAGTGTCACAACGGAGAAGATAAGGGCATTGTCGGGAGTATGGCAGGCTGGTCGAGTGGCAATGGCCATGGAGCAGTGACCGTGAAGTGGCTACCCCATGGTTGTGCTTCTAGTGGTAGTGGTGCTTGGGGAGTGCACAGGTAGAGCCACAATGGCCACCCTGTGCTGCACAATTTTTTAAAAAAATTATGCAATATATTTGTTCGTACGAGTTCATACGGCCCCGCAACTAAAAAAATTTTGTCTCCCAGAGCTCCTATCACCAAAATGGACAAATTTTATATGGATCTTGACTGCAAAAGACATTCTAGATCTAATGGTAGCATCCATTTAGGCCCAAAGTGCTCCAAAAAAATGCTTTTCCCCCATATTGAAGAAAAAATCACAAACAAACTAGGGTTTGTGTCTTTGAATCACGGCTTTAAAAATCCTTCAAACCAAGAAGTAGCAGGGAGGCTCTAATACCATGTAGGAGTTGATGAAATCCAACTCCACAACTCACTAAGATCAGCTGCATGCAAATAACCTGTCGAAGGGAAACCAAGAAGGAAGAGGTGGAGCTTGGAAAAACCCTTAACGGACTCGAGAGAGGAAATATTGCCAACAAGAAAAATGCATTTATAATTGAAAAATGAGATGAGAAATACAATGAGAGAGTATTAATATAAAGGCCTCATGGAAGCTTGTAGAAAAAGTTGGAAAGTGGTATAAGATAAGGTTGACAACTAAGCATCCACAAAAAGGTGGAACATGCTAGAAGGGAACAAACTCCCGTGTTGTCAACAACTCATTACTACAACTATTAAATGAATGCATTAACCTAAGTAAACTTAATTAAATAGAATAAATAAATAATTATTAATTATTTACTCTAACAAAGGAAACAACACTTAGAAGAACAAGCCTGCATGTAAAAAGAGAGAATGAATGAGGCCATATGTAAGGCCACTAGAGAAAGATCCTATCATAAAGATGAGGCTACTACTCATAATTTTGAAAGTATAAATGGCTACCATAGCAATCCTTTTGAAAAAATTCCTCTTGGTGGTAATGATGGAAACAATACAACTCCTAAAACTCCTAGAATAAATGACTGAGGGTGTTCATCACCACCTAGACACTCACAGTCACACCATGAAAGTGAGACTAATGAAAAAATTACTAGTAAAGATCTCATGAGATTTCAATAAGATGAGGTTTCCCAAAGGATAATGTTCAAATCCTTGGAGCAAAATTGGGACCAATACTTTCAATACATGTTAGCTAAGGGATGGAAACTCCCTCAAGACTTTGATGTGCAAAGAATAATCCAAAAATGAGAACCTACTAAAGCATAGATCTTGAGAGAGGAAATGCAAGAACTCAAAAATCAACTCACACAACTAAAATTTTCCAAGGAGCAACCCAAAACCTCCTTTGTTGAATCAAAATGTACTCTTCCTTTTGATAGCATTCTTTACATGGTCTCATTTCCTAGCTAGGGATATAGAGGTTCCCAAAAATGATAAATATGGTGGAAATGGTGATCCTTGTGACCATGTAAGGCACTTTTATACTATTAGCATGGACTTTATGTATGAAGTCACTTACCTTATGAGGTTTTTTCCTAGGAGTTTGAGTGCTCAATCCATGGAATGGTTCATGAAACTATCACCTCCTCTCAAAATGTTTGATGAACTTTCACAAAATTTCATCCAATAGTATTCCTATAACATTTAACATCATGTTACTATGTTGGATTTATGCAAAAATTAAATAGAAACAAGGTCAATCCTTTAAAATGTACCTCTAGTGATGGAGATCTTTACATTCTAGGTACCCTCAACAAGTTCCTAAGATCGAGAAGATTGACATTTTTGTCAATACACTTGTACCTAAACTCTACTTTGATCTTAGAAAATAATTGTTCACATCCTTCAACTCCATGGTTGAAAGCACATACCACATTGAGGATGTTTCCATTAGAAAAGGTGACATTGTGTTGAATAAAGAAAAAAATGGCAATGGGAATGGCAAAGACAAAAACAAGCCTTCGAATTGTTGAGCTATCATTTTGCACAATGCTTAACGACATGAATCATTTTGAACTCCTCTCTTGAAAAGCTAATCTAGGATCAACTCCAAGGTTCCAAGTGATCTTGCAACCTACTGGAATCTGCTCAGTTGAAGATAAATGTGTTTTTTCATAGGAAGGACTTTGTTGGTTCTGACCAATTCCAAAAAAGAAGTTCAATCTGCTTGTTGTTTCAAAATTAACAACAACTAAAATATAATTTTTGAAATGTTTTCCACTTTTAGGCCTCAAAGTAATGTTTTAGGAACTACCCATTAATTGGAAATGGAATTGATTATCCTTTTAAGGAACTTAGCCTAAAAGTATTTTCTCTTAGGATTCTGCAATTTGATAAGGGCCAATCCACAAGCATTGAAACTTAGTGTGGTTGCCCTAATTTTCTTTTTCCTTGTCCCATAGAAGAACAAGGTCAGATATTCTAAAAGACTTGATTGTATCCCATTTATTGAACCACCTTTTAACTAAAGCCTAATGTTTTGACATATTCTCTAAAGAAGTTTGTTTCTCATCTGTTTCCAAGAGATTCATTAATCTTATCTAAACCCTGTTTGCATCTTTAGCATACCCACTCATGAATTTCAAAACAAGAATCCTAAGGTTAAGTGGGAACACTAGCTCTTGTCTGTAGGTGAGAAAATATGGGGATGTCCCAAAGAATTCTTGACCCTGAATCAGTATATCCATAATGCATATTTGTGTTGAGTATGCCAGTCTTTAGGATTTTCCTTCAGAAAACATCTTATTACCATGATCAAGTTCTTATTCATAGATTCAACCACACCATTTCCTTGGGGATAGTAATTTGAAGAGAACTTGATTATAACTTGATTATCCAATACCCACTAGGTAAGGAATATTGACGTAAAAGCTGATCCATTATCACAAATTAGGAAGAATGGCATCCCAAATCTGGTAACAATGTGTTCTTCCAAGAAATCTATAACCATCTTTGTCATGCAATTTCTAAAAAATTTAGCTTATGTCTAGCATGCTCAATAGTATGTAGTTTTAAGAACAAACATATGTCCCATTGAAGATGGTGGGTTTACTGGAACAATAAAATCTAGCCCCTACTTTGCAAAAGGGTGCACTTCAAACACTGGTTGTAATGGCATCACCAAATCTCTCTCTTTATTGGCACTAGTCTGACAAATGTGGCAAGTATGCACATGTTTAAAAGTATCCTTAAAGATTTTTGGCCAAAAATAACCTCATCTTAAAATCATATTGGCCTTAGCTTCTACTGATCCATGTCCTATGCCATAATTATCATGAAAATGCTCCAAAACCTCTTTTATTTCTTCCTGTCCCAAACACTTTAGGTAGATTCCTTCATAGTTTCTTTTTATACAATTTCTTATTTTACAACATGTAAGATTCACACTTCATCTTGAGACCTCTGCACTAGGAATGATTCATCCAATTAGGGTATTGATTTTGTAAAAGATAGTAAACAATATCTTGATACCAAACATTCATTGTTATACCTTGATCAATATCAACTTGAGATACTATAATCTTCTTTTGTTGATATTTAGTGCCGATTTCTTCATCAAATCTAAATTTATTCTCATTTCCAATCTTAGTATTAGCTATCATCTTTTTCAATCCTTGTCCTCTCACCAATTTCATTGGTTAGATATCTAAATCAAACTCTTTCAGTATCACCATCCATTTTCCTCGTCTTTCACCCAATTCATTTTGCATCAATAATGTCTTAACCGTAGGATCAGGCACAATTGCATACACCTTTCTCCTTAGTATATAATGGTGGAATTTATTGACCACCTCTATCAAAGAAAAAGACTATTTGGTGAGATTAGAATCATTCAATTCAGCATTCTTCAGAGGACAACTCATGAAATAAATGAGTCTTTCATCCTCTTTATCTTTCTTCTACGTAACAATCCCAGCACATGAATGTTTTGAAGAAAAAGAGTATATTTTAAATGGCAGCTAATAATTTAGACTGACAAGAACTAGAGCTATGAAAATTGCCACTTTGATGTCCTCAAATGATTTTTGAAATCTTTGGAATCCATTCTATTTTCACTCCCTTCTTGAGAAAATCATAAAGGGGGCGAACTATTTCAGCAAATCCACTTATGAATTTTTGCACAAAATTTATCCTCTCGAAGAAAGATTTGAGTTCTTTATGACTATGTGGAGGTGAAAAATTTAGAATGGCTTCAATCCTCTCAGGATCAATGGAGATTCTGGCACCAGAGATAATGTGACCTAGAAGCTTTCCTTTAGTGACCCCAAATGAACACTTTGTGGGATTAAGTGATATACCATATTTCTAGCATTTATTGAATACCTATCTTAAATTATAAATATGAGTGCTTAGATCCTTTGAAAATATAGTTAATTCATCCATGTAGACAACTATAAAAAAATTTATTAGCCCTCTAAAACCTTCGTCCATGACTTGTTGGAATGTAGCCACTACATTGATCAACCCAAAGGGCATTCTTCTGTAGGAAAAAGTCCCCCATTTTGTCATTAAAGCATTCTTCATCCTATCTTCTTCATCAACCATCATTTGGTTGTATCCAATATCCATCTAAGAAAGACATCATTTTGGATCCATTGACAATTTTAATACTTCATCAAGTGAAGGAAACGGTAGTTATCCTCGTAAGATGCCAAGTTCAAATTACAAAAAACCATGCAAAGGTGGATCTTTCCAATCATTTTCCTCATTGGGACCAAGTTAGCCACCCATGTAGAATGATAAATGGGGAAGATGATCTTGGCATAAAGAAATTTCTTGACTTCCTTCATTGTCAGTGGTTCAATAATGGGATTAACAAGTCTTTTTCTCTATCAAAAAGGTTTTGCATCTGGTTTCAACAGAATGTCATGTGGGATGATATCAGGATTATATATTTTGAGTTATTCATAACTCCAAGAAATGAAATATTTGTACTCCCTAAGAAATTGGATCATATCTTTACTTTCCTAAGTGTTGCATGCCTTTCCAACCCTCACCATTTTAGGATCTTCATCAATACCCAAATTATATGAATCAAACTTCTTGATCCCCTTTTCTCTGACCATTCTCTTGCTAAGTTTTTATTCATCACAATCAAAAATATGCTCCAACTTGACCATCCCCTTAGGGATAGTGTTGGTTTTCATATTGAGGATCCCATCCTCATCTTCAAGTTCTTCAGCTTTAGGTTTTTCATCCAGAGTATCATCAGTCTCTTTCCCTTTAAAATGGTCATTGCACATTACAAACTCAAGTATGTGTTGGTCATCCTAGAAAACTTGGAAGTTTGTAATTTTGTTTGATATTGATGGATCAATAACAAATTCTACTAAAAATATTTTCAATTTAGTACTCCCGACAAGTTGTAATGCACTAGCTAAAATTTCTAGGGCATCTACTACCATGTTTCTCCTTTTGGGGATGGAATTTATGTTCAAATATTTGAAGTTATCCATTAGATCCCATACTCTCTTTTGGTAAGTGATTAATCTTGTATCATTGCAAGAATAAATTAATTTTAGTTGTCTAGTCACCAACTAGGAGTCTCATTCAATTATGAGAGCTTTGACTTTCTTCTCTAATACGAAGAGAAGTCCATGAATCAAGGCTTTATACTCTACAAAATTATTAGTACATCTAAACTATAATCAATATGTTGCATAAAAGGACCTACCTTTTGGGTTGATTAATTCAATACCTACATTAACTCTTAGTTTATATTTAAATTCATTGATCTGAAGTGTCCAGATTGGATCTCCTTTGGGCTTCATGGAATTATGTTCATTTTTCTGTAGCTTTTCTTTTACTTGAACCTTAAAGGATTATTTCTTTTGGATCCATTGTAATCTCTCACGTAGTGGACTTGATGATTTTTCATTATTTATCTTTGATATGGGGGGTGTATGTTTCTCTTGTTGATCTTCAATTTCCCCAATCAATTTTGTATTTTTTTCAACTTTAGGCTTAGAATGAATGACTATCAAAGTCCAACCTTGACCTTTTTGGAAAAATCTCCTTCTTTGGATCTTAATCATTCTGGATGGAGGATAAAACAAACCTCCACCATCTAAAGAGGTGTTACTATATGATGTATTCAGATCTTCTACCTCTTCTCCATCTTTCACCATGACTTCAGATATGTATGTGGAACTTGGATTTTCTATGGGTACTTCTTTTGGAATGTGGTCATCTTTATTTCCATTATCTAAGTTAATACCCGAGCAACTGCTTCTTGGCAATGTAAACATTCAAATTTTGAATGACTAACTTTGTGCAATCTACAAAATCTAGGAAGGAGCAACATACTTGGGTCTGATTCTTCACCTAGGCATTGTAAGTTTTCCACAATGCTATGTTTGAATTGTGTTATGATCTCTTCTTTTGGGATTGGAATCATGGTCCTTTTACTTTGATCATCTAATGTTTTAGTTTAAGTTGTATCAAAAGACATCACTTTGTAAGAGCCCAAATTAGATTATAGAAATGCCACCTCATTTGGTGCATTATATTTTGTAATAATTGTTTTCAATTTTGGCTCAGCATCAATCTTGATCTGATTATTCAACCCTTTCCAAGGTAGCCAAATTTGACTAAAATTAGTTGAAAACCATCCTCTTAAGCATTTATTCCACTCTCTACTTAGTAATAATTTGTATGTTTTAGGAATTTCAACCGCATATATATCTATGATATCTTGAATTTAGGGGTCAATTGTCAATTGTATTCGAACATCTTTCAACACTCCAATAACCTTTACTTCCATTTTGTCAAGTTGTATCACTATTCGATTAGAGGGCTAAGGAGCGAGTCCAAACCTTTGTGCTAACAAGAGTGGCATGACATTACAAAAAGATCCTAAATCATTTAAGCAATTGTGAAGACTCTTCCTGTAGATTTTGATGCAAAGAAAAAAGTGTGACACCTCAACCTTGTCTTTAAACATAGTTGGCATGGCCTCTAAAGCATTAACTTGTTGAGATGCCATCTTTTGAGGGACAGTATTTTCATTAGGGGGTGCCTTTGTATGATCAAGAGTTTTCATTTCTGCTTCCCATTGATTAGGATAGTTTTGTAGCATGTCAAACATGGACATGTTGGCTTTTTTTTGTGTCAAATCTTCCACTGCACTATACTTTTCAGGACACCATACAAGATTCTTCAAGATTGTAGGCACATTTCCTTGATTCTAATTTTGTTTTCCTCCATACGGGGGTCTAATAGGTATTGGATTTTTACTTTCTCTTGGATCTAGAGAAGTTGGTTGTAATGCGGGAGGAATACCATTGGTCATGGGTTCCTTTTGACTTTGCAAATTGTAGGTATTTTGATTATCATTTTGGAAGGCAAACACTTCTTCTGTTTGAGTATCTAGCTCTTAATTGAATGGAAAAGAAAATTCTTCGTTGCTTTATTGTTCCATTCCTATGTTCTATGATGTATCATAGGATTCTAGTAGCATGGAATTGAAATACATAGGGGACTGATTATTATTACCTTTTGAATTTTGATTGAATTGCTGATTTTGATTGTAATATGAGTCATCATCATTAGGTAGATTATGATTATTTTCATATTGGTTGATGTCTGGCATTGTTGTTGTTGTTATCTGTAGGGATGCTTCCATTGTTAGGATGAGTGTTCCATTATCGATTATTTCTTTGGAAACAGTTGTTGCGATCAAGAGGATTGGAATTATTTCCTCCATTTTTGTTTCCCACATTGTTATTTCCTATATTTGACATGCTACAAAATTGGCCTAATCAATGTGGGTCTGATAGGTACTGGATTGTTACTTACTCTCAGATTTGGAGGAGTTAGTTTTAATGTGGGAGGAATAACATCAGTCATGGGTTCCTTCTAACTTCACAAAGTGTATGTATTTTGATTATCATTTTGGAAGGCAAACACTTCTTTTGGTTGAGTATCTAGCTCTTGACTAAATGGGAAAAAAAAAAAAAAATCTTCATTGGCTTGTCCATTCTTTTGTTTTGTGAAGAATCATAGGATTCTAGCAGCATGGCATTGAATTGTATAGGGAACTCGTTATTATATCCTTGTAAATTTTGATTCAATTGCTGATTTTGATTGTAATATGAGCCATCATCATTAGGTAGATTCTGATTACTGTCATGTTGATTGATGTCCACATATTAGGCATTGTTGTTGTTGTTATCTATAAGGATGCTTTCATTGTTATGATGAGTGTTCCATTATCGATTATGTCTTTGGAATCGGGGTTGCGATCATGAGGATTGGAATTATTTCCTCCATTGTTCTTTCCTGCATTGTTATTTCTTGAATTGTTGTTTCTGCTAAAATCCCTATTGTAGTTCTTAACACAATTGTTATTGTTGTAGGGACCAACATTTGTTCTCTAAATGTTTTTATTCTATCCTTGTGATAACTTCAAATGGGCCAGCTCATTGGTAATTTGAGACATGGTCTTCTTCATTTGACCAAGCTTAGATGCAACATTATTCTCTATTTTAGCAGATGCCACTACCTTTTTCTCAAAGAACATAGCTTTTGTTGGTTCATATCTTAGGTATGTTAAGATTGGAACATGTGGAGTGGTTGCCTATTGTACTGGAGTTGGGTTCATTGGTATGAATTGGCTAGGCATCATTGATGGTCCAACATGATATATTGGTATTATGGTAATAGCTTGAGCTAGGGGCATCAATCCTCCTCCATTAGGATTGGCTTGCTTTGTGAAGCTAATTTCTTCTAAGAATACTTTGTCCAATGTGTCAAATTATGCAGCAAGAAGTCTTCTTAGAAAAATAGTCATAAGATGGTCCATGGAATTTAGATAAATCTGAATTGCAACTTCAACCAGTATAGTTTATGACATTTCTAGCTTGTGATATGCCATATGAAAGCGATGATTGAAGCATGAAATTGTTTCAGCTAGGTCCCTTTTGATTGATATGAATTGATGATGTAGCACAGTTGGATTGATGAAAGTCTTGAATTTTTCTAAGAACATTTTTTTGAAAGTGGCCTAGTCTCTAATGCATCCTAGTGGTAAATTGATGTACCAATTAAAGGAAACTTCTCCCAATGTGTATGGGAATAAGTGAAGAACCACATTCTCATTAGCAATTTTCTTTCAGTTAAAAATTTCTTTGAAAACCTTGATGTGATCTTCAGTTGTTCTCATCTCTCCATAGATGAACCTTGGGAAAATTTTCTCAAAATTCTTAGAAAGGTCATTGAGTACTCCTATCAAGTTGATTGATGAGTCTACATAATTGTTGAAAAATTCTATTGGTGGAGGATTTTGTGGAACAACAGGTGGTTGTTTTGGAGGTCAAACTAAGGAAGATAATGAATTGTTGAATGGAAGTGAGAAAAATCTCCAAAATCCTTTGTCATTGAGAGGCTTATGAAAGAGACTAAGTTCTAAGAACTTAGGCTCACTATCTCAAGATCTCAAAGCTTGCTAAAATGGAGATGTTGGATTGGGATCTTCTAGTATGCACCACATTTTTGAGAAAGTGTGCTTCTGCAGAGGTGCACTTTTTCCAAAATTGATGCAAGCTTTATTTTCTGCAAGTGTTTTTTATTTTCTACAAGTGTATTTTCTTTCAGTACTGTGTTTTCCTTTAGTTATGTGTCTAATTTTATTTGTGTGTTTTTTTTCAAAGTTGTGTCAGTCTGGGGGCTAGTTGCAATCAAGATTCTATCTTGATGCATTTCATAAACTAATTTTCTTGGTTTCAACTTTTGGGAAGAGGTATTTCTTTGTCAAAGCATTCAAATGATTTTGTTTCTTGTACCAACTAAAAAATGGATGTTTCTTGTAGTAATAGAGGACTTTTAGTCTTGAAATCAAAATTATAGATCAATAATTCTCAACACTTCACAAATTTAAGAGATTGACTATCTTGGTGTTTTCAAATCAAGGTTGATGATAGAAAGGGATAGTCCAAACCCTAATGGTTCAAAAAAAGGTCTTTTCAAAGGAATTGCTAAGGTCATAGTTTGGTGTGAGAGTTTCCATAAAGTTCTTAACAGAGGAATGTAATGGATATCAACTAAAGAAAGAATCTAAGAAATGATACCAATGCCTTGATCACATAGTTTAAGCATGATCAGGGTATAGAAAGAAAATAAAAAAGGATAAGGTGGTGTTAAGAATGAAAGGTTCCAAATGGTCTAAGAAAGGTAATTTGACATTAGGGATATTCATTCCAAAATGGCTATCCAGTATCTATACAAATTTCTTGATGTATGATTCAAATAGAAACATGCAAGCTACATAAAATGAAATTCAAAATATTACCCAAGACCTTAAATGTAAAAATGATAACCCATAAAGAGCCCTCAGAAAGGATTCTCTCATCTAGTCAGATAAGTGATTGATAAGCATATTTTGCAAGGATTCCTAATGAATGAACTAGTGGGATGAAATATTTTCTCCAAGTTGCTAGAAGCTCTTGATCGACTACATCTAAGACATCAAAGGAAAATGAATACACTCCACACACAGAGCTTGAAGATTCAAGATTTTGAAGTTCTGACTATGAAGCAACTCGAAATATGCCTGAAGTATTTAGACTTCAGTTGGAATTTGACACATGTTATAAAAATTCTTGTTGATGAAGCAATGCCTTTGTCATTTCTTCCCTTTTTTTTGGGGCTATTTATTGTGGTTTCACAACACATTCCTCATTTCTCCTAGAAATGGTGACCCTCTAGTAATTTTTTTGGTTTTCCCAAACCCCTAGTCTGAGGTCTAAGTCATTTTTGGGGCTCTACCTAGAGTCTAGGTCCTTCCTAGTTCTCTTACTACAAAATCTAGTTGTTAGAATTGAGGGTGAAAGGGTAAAATGATTTTTGAGCTAAAGGGGTGCATTAGTACACCTAGGGCACATGCGTGCCTTGTCAAGGTGCGCAAGTGTGCACTTTTCTCCTTTGAAGATGCACAATTGTGCACATGCACAAGTGTACACCTCCAAAGGTGCCCACTATCCTAAGCCTATAAAATCTTGGGACCCTCTCCCCTTCTCTCCATTATTCCCCTAGCACTGTCAATGACCGCACCTCTACACCTTTAGAGGTGCACCAATTTCCAAACCTGTAGAAAACACATACACAAAGTTAAAGACACTATAAAGGTGCACATGTGTGCACCTATCCAAGGTGCTCACATGCACACCTTTATTTGTAACTACAAAACCTAACATACAAAGGTGAACGGTGCCCACATGCGCACCTATCCAAGGTGTGCATGTGCACACCTTTCAAACTAAAACTAAAAACTAAAAAAGTAAGACACCTAGAAGTAATGGTGCGTAGATGTGCACCATAGTTTAAATATAATAAAGATAAGATCAAGGGTGCACACATGTGCACCCCATCAAGGTGCGCATGTGTACACCCTTATAGTAAGAAAATCACTTAATCCCCTCCTTCATGCACATTGCAATGAATGTGCATAGTAGCACACATGCATATGTGCACACCTGCAAAGGGTGTGCACCTGTGAAGTGCATGACTGCACACAAAATGAGTTGTTTAAGGAAATCAAGTGCACCTAGCACACCTACCAAGGTGCACAAGGTGCATTGAATTGCATTTTAGGTTTTTTTTAAGGCAATTTAATTGGGTTTTCTATTGTTTTGGTGTTTTGGGTCCTTTTTTGGCAATTAGAGTTTGTTAGGTTTTAATTTTCACCTCTTTGGACCAATGACTTTTTGTTTTGTGCTAATAAAATGGCTTCCTCATCATCCTCGCTTGCAAAAAATATTGCTCTGAAACTTGTTGTTTTCAAGTTTCAAGGTACACCAAATAAATCTCATTTTTAAGATAATCATTTAAAGATCAGAGATACTAAGTTGGGACACATAGACTAGAATGCATTCTTGGTACTCTAAAATAAGCCTAAAGAGAGGTCCTTGATGGTATCAGCACTTATCATATCAGGGTTGGTCAATACAGTATCTCATCCTACATCAGTACAATCTTCAAATCTTATCATGACGTAAGCAGAAAATTATGTGTTAGAGGAAAGAGTGGTTAAAAGTGCCATAAGTGAGATACTCCTAGACCTAAGACCAAGGAACATTGAGAAATTTTTCCAACTCCATAGAGCTGACCAATATGTAAAGATAACTTATCATCAAGCAGAAAGATAGTATAGGAAGAATGACAAGAACGCCACAGAAATCATAAAATCATCATTTTTAATTGATAGAACATCATTAGGAAAAAGAGTTGGAAAGGTAGATATAACTAAAGGATATATGAAGGATGATATTGGTTATGTCATTGTACTTTTGAGTAGAATCATGGGCCTACTGGTAGTAGGACATCTTTATATCTGGAGGGTCAATTTCATAGAGACCATTAGAACAACCAAAATTATAATTGATTGGGCTACAATACTAAGTGAAAACTTAGATGAACAACTGCTAGGAGTTTAAGTCAACCCCAAGTTTTACATGATATCATATTTGGTGTACTTATTGATAGAAAGGACATCTAACTATCTAGGATTGTACAAGAAGGGAAGCATGTAAGATGCCAATGCTTGGCCCTATGTAGTATATCCTCAATTGGTAAAGAAGAAGCTCTCAGATTACAGAAAAGAATTTTGGATAGTGAATGATGCTTTCATATTTACAATCATTTGATTCATAGAGGGTGATTATACTAATATGATGTTAGTAGAGGTAGTAGCAAGGATTACAAAGATCAAAGCTTACTACATATAGTATAAAACATTCACTTACCTAAGGGTGGCTGGTATGATGGTGAATCCAAAGAAACTCCCAAGATATCCATTGGATAGGCTCATTTTGTTGGATATTGCCAGACAACTCTCATCTGCATATGAAAGAGTGAGAAAAACATAAGAAGACATGGGTATGGCCTATTATAATAGGTGCATTTGAAGTGAAGCAGAAGCAGGATATCATGATTTTTGACTCGGAGTGGGATCAATATCCCTTGGAAGATTAAAACTCCCCTCATCCTTATTTTGACAATATTGGCAGAGTTCAACATTTGGCAAGGAAGCAGTTTGTGCATGAAGATCCCATCAAACATCATTGGATGAATGCAATAGATGAATATGATATATGAATAAGGGATTATTGTAGGATGACTCTATATTTGGCAGGGAGTGCCTTAAAGATAAAGGTACTGCTCAAAGTTGTTTAGCAAGACACTCAAGATGTCTTAGATCCCTTGTATAATAGAGATGAGATATATGATAGGCCTATTATGAATGCAGAGATTAACATGCATCAAAATACAAATATAAACCATAGGGCTAGGCACATAATTTAGTTGAGAAGGGAATTGACTTCACTATATGAAATTGCATAACATTTCAAAACACAAGCATCCTTGGATAGGTTAGCATACCTTTCAAAATCATGACCCAACAAGTCAGAAATCTCATCAACACTTAACAAGATTTCACTACTAGTTTCTTCTCCTTGGTTGAGATCATTATTTGGATGGCTTGGCACATTTGTAATAGCAGATTTTTTAGTAACAGAGCATGAAAAATCAGAATTATGATCACCACATACATCTTCTTCCTTAGACAACACCTCAACAACTGGTATCTTAGAACATTCACAATCATCACTAGAAGGACTATTATTGTTGTTACACCTTTCTTCTTCTTTATACTCATCATCATAAAAAGATAAATCCACATCATGCATGTCATCAAATTGCTGATTACTATTCTTTGATTCATAAAACTGAGACTCTTCATTTTCATTATCACTTTCAACAAACTCATTGCATTCGTTAACATTAGATTCATTAGCCTTTAAAGAAATTTCACTTTCTATGATAATATCTTGGAATTTAATGATCTTTTTGAATCTTAACTCAGCTGGCCACAATCGAATGTGGCATAAAAATTTCTAAGAGCAACATTGGCCATGAAGACTTTTCTGGTCTACGAAGCTCATCAAGATTCATGACTTCATGTTTAAACTTCATGTAAGTTTGGAATCCATCAAGATCCTTAATATAACCAATTGCATTTCTCAAGATGAAGACCATATGATCATTATTTTCTCTTTCTAATCTAGCAATCTTTGCACGAAGACCCTCTAACTCATACTGAGATCCAGACTTAGAATCCATCTCTTAACTTTTAAAACTCCACCTCTATTTTCTTAGTGTTGAAACACTAGATGGAGGCATCCATTTTTAATAGTTTAACTTCCATGAAAAGAAAACATGAAAATCAAAATACCTCAAGTGTTGATGCTAAACTTTGATTTGCTGATTTGGCACAAGTGCAAGACTGAAAATCCTTTACACCACTGATCAAACTTTGTAGAGTTGCCCCCTCCTTTCAAGAGGATAAAAAGATCACTATTTTGATTCACTTTTTACACTTTAATTTCTTATAATAGTAGATTGCAAACAACACTTTAAAACTTATCAAGAATTCAAAACTTTTCTTTTCAAGATACATCAACAGTTTTAGATCTGCCCATACAATTGAAAATCCTTCAAAATTTAGCAATGAAATCAACTAGGAACAAATTGGTACAGAGATTTGAGAGTCACCACTCACACTTTGTGAGAAATAAAACATAATTTTTCACTTGAAAAATCTAAACTAGACCTTCAATGTAGGAGAAACTTGTAGATCACTAACACCTTGAAAAGAAAATATACTTTATAAATTGATTCCTGACTTTGAAACTTTCTCAACAACACTTGCAAAGACTGAACTGATTGAAGATAGACTTATAATAGTCATAGAACACAATTTTCATCCAGTTTTACAACATACTATTGATTATGAATAAAGCTTAACTGGGGAACTTGAAACTTCAGCAAGGAAATAAGAAACACCTCTTGCTATATATATGCTATATTCAATCTGTTTCATGCCAGAGATGTTGGTTCTTTCTTAATGCAACTCCCCAGTAGAGTCACCATTTTGTTGGTGTTTGAAAATGTTGGAGGGTTTTCAATTATCCCACTGAGAAATTGACATATCTAGGGGCAGCTAACTCTCATTTTCAACATGCCATTTCTGACGACAGGCCAACTATAAGGCATGACCCTTCTTCTACTTCAGGCTCTGCTAAACCTAGGTGGGTGGACCTGAGAGTCAAATGATACCATACCAATGCAAAAACATATCCCTAAATCTATTAAGTAGATGAAAACCATTATATCTCCTAATAACTCATGAAATAACATCAATCTATAGTAGCCAAATGCATATCTATGAATCTCAGAAGCTGAGTGAGGGTATTACATTTAGGTCCTTCAACATGAAAGGGAAAGAATGTTTGATTAATAATGTTGAATTCAACAAACCCTCATATATGCAGCAGTAAGACCTTAATGATCCTATAACTGACCAGTGCCTAATCCATTGGGAAAATCCATGAATCAAATGCATACATATGGATATTTGATACTTATGTATATATTCAGATATATGATCTATTTATTTACCTTGTGAATAAACATCTATGTTCAGTTTAAATCTCATTCTTACCTTATATCCTCCTTAATAAATATGTAACCATGTTGATTTCTATGAAGCATTCACACAATTTCTTGAATCATCAACAATAATGAAACAACATACAGCCTTAAGGGACTACAACTATGACCTAGGCTCTTTGTTCAAAGGTCATAAAACATTAAAACTCACTGAGTATGGAGACAAGATTCAACTGAAACTCAATCATCTACTGCTCTTTATATTAATTTCCTTGAAACTTATAGTCATATGCATGAAATGAAAAACATGATGTAACCTAACAAATCTTAACTATCTGTATTAATCTTCTTAATGTTGTTCATATGAGAGAGAATATGCTGAAAAATATGGTGTCTCGGTCATGAGAACACATCAAAAATTGGAACCAAAACCTGGTATCACAGTAGTGAGTGGTTTTTTCTCCAAGAACTGGAACCAACTAGTTTCTTAGTGACAAAGACTGGAACCTACTGGTTTCTTTGTGACAAAGACTAGAACCTACTAGTTTCTAAGTGACAAAGACTGGAACCTACTAGTTTCTTAGTGACAAAGACTGGAACCTACTACAATATGAAAGAATGAGAGAGAGATATAGGTTGAAGGAATTCTCGTATTGAATCTGCAGTCGACATGTGTCCCTTCAGAATTCCTTCGCAAAAAGAACAAAAGTTTCTCTCTAACTTCTCTCTATAACTGAAAATCAAATCCTCATCATTTTGGCTCTTCCATGCATAAAGAATCTTAGATATTTGATGATGAGAGAAAGTAACTGATTTTGGATGTCAAAGAAAATGCACAAGGTAAAAGTAACAAATCAATTGAAAATGGCCTGTAGAATGCAAGAAAATTGATTAAGCTTGATTTTCTTCATATTCAGACTTTACCAAGCCTTCAAAACTTCCTTGTAACAAACTCTGATGCTTCATGATGAATTAAGCCCATTGCACTGAGAATGCCCCAGAAATCACAAAACTACTTACAGCGCAAACCAGTAAAAACCTGTGCACAATCTGACTTCAAATATGAAAAATTTAGGTTCTCCCAGTTCTGACGGTATATGATAAGGCATATTTTGGACAAAAAATGCCCTTGTTATGGCCATTTGAAAAAAAAAAATGAACTGTGTCTTTGCATTAAAAGTGAAAAATTTAAAAAGGTATATAGTCTAAACTATATAAAAATTCAAATTCATTTAAATTTTTCATTTCATGTGTTTATCCTCTTTGAACTTTCATTTTGTTTTCAATATCTTCTTATTCCTCCTTTTCTCCATTTGCCACTTGTCAAAATCTGACTGACTGTACAAGATTTGAGATATTTATTAATTAATCAGTTAATCCATCCATTAATCCTCCTCTTATGTAGCCCCGAAAGGCTTTCATTTTATCACTTCGCTCACACGAGCTTATGGTTAATTACATAAATTCAGAGCCCTTAACATCTTTATTTACACTCATCCGCTAAATGTTGCCTTTACATCTTTACATTCATGCGCATAGCACTAGAGAAGCTCAAAATTTGTTTCTCAGGCCTATGGGGTCCTCAACTTGCGTACCGTCATAGAGCTTTGGAAATTGCTTTACGCTCACACGGGGAGCTTCTTTCCCATAGAATTGTGAAGGCTTAATTTTCACTCTTCACTCTTACATTGAGCATAACACCAAAGAGGGTTTGAAAACATCTCATGCTCATACACGAGCTTGGTCTCATGTTCATGTTCTTACGTATGCTCAGTCAAAATTTATTGTCTTTGACCTCGCGGGCCCCTCCACAAGATGGATCGGCCTCAAAAATGTGTGTGTCTTTAAGACACAATGCTTAGTGCTTTTTGATGTATTTAAACACTCAGGAAAACTTTTCCCTCCCTGATGTGGGATTGAGAGTTTTAAAAACTTCTACAACTACCCACCTCACTGGTCAGCAGCTTCTCTCCTTTGCAGGCTGTGGATTTTTTTAATGTGGGCGGCTCTTCTTTGTGCGGAGTGTTTGTTATGAGGTATGGCTTCTTCTTAAAACTTGCAAGTTCCCTTTTACTACCCATGTGGTCTTTCTCTTACATTGTGTTGACTTCTCTTCATTCCATGGCGCAATCCTCCTTCCTGATGGCGTCCCCTGTTCCTTGAAAGTGTACATTCTCCTTTTGCAAAGGTGTGGGAAACTATTATTTTGATTGCTATGGCTACCTTTTTGCAATCTACTGCTTACACATGGCTTTGACTACGTGAGTCTACTTTGTTTTCTTCCATGGTGGTCTTCCCCCTCACATGGGGTGCTTCCTTTGGTTTTTTGTGTGTGCTTCATGTGGTCTGATGTGGAATCTCTATTTTGAATATGTCCTTTTTTAATCCTCAAGGTCCCATGTTCTTTTTATGCGTGGGACTGTTGAAAGATCTCATGGTATCCTCCTTAGATTTGTGCAGGTCTGCTAGGTTATTAGCTTCTCTGACAATTGTGTCTCTTTTCTTAAATGCAAAATATGGGAAGCCCTAAGCTTCTTAATTTGTAAATATTCTTCAACCTTCAACAAATATTCTGGACATGGTTCCTTTATAATCCATGATGCTACCTAACAAGAGCAGTAAACTCTAGTAGCTTCCAACATTGGCACTTCATAATCATTCAAATAACAATCCATCTTGCCCATTCCAATTTCCACAAATATGGCCATAACATTTTTCAATAAAGACTCATCAATTTGCTCTCCCTCATGCTCTCTTTTAATCTTAGTGAGGTCAATACATCAACTTTCTATTCTTT
The DNA here is from genome assembly GCA_028749045.1 of Cupressus sempervirens. Taxonomy (NCBI): domain Eukaryota; kingdom Viridiplantae; phylum Streptophyta; class Pinopsida; order Cupressales; family Cupressaceae; genus Cupressus; species Cupressus sempervirens. The sequence goes on from CM053790.1 coordinate 115,680,299, forward strand.
ATCACCAGCATCATTAATTTCACATCTTCATCATCAGCATGAGTACCCTTGCCACTTAGACAGTAGATCTAACTCTGAGTCCCACACTTGAAACTTGGTGTTATTGCATTGAACTATTTCATCATTAAATCCAATATTTGGAAAAATAGAAAACACCTCTCCCCACCATAGATGTGGATTGTCCTTGATTGTTGTAGATGCGCCTTTTGTAAACTTCATTCTTCTTGTAGTCAGTTCCCCATGTTTACATCATCCAGACAAATTCCTGATTCAACAAAAATCAGGCTCATTTGATGGAATCAGTCGGACCCCAAAGTGGGTCTAGCTAAAAAAATTTGGTTTTCGAACAACTGATTCTTGGAGTTGATCCACTAAGATCTTCAAACTATCTAGCATCAAAATGGATCAAAAATTGATCATTTAAAATTAATTTTATCACTTTCTGCCAACTGCCAAATTTATGCCAGGAGCTCCTTTGACTGGCTTTAAAAATTGACCCAAACAGATAACTGGGCTTTGAAATCTAGCACATTGAATCTTTGTTCCGCATACTTTCACCCTATCAAATCTCATCTCATGATGAATTTGGGATCAAAATATATTGACCGTTGAAGTTGCCTTCTTAGAATCACCTGCAAGAAAATATGTTAGAAAGTAATAAACTGGGTTTGGATTTGGCCTTGAAAAGTAGGCAAACAGATACACGGGGGAATGAAGACTGGGACATTAGTTCTCTACCATTAGGACATTATGGATCTACAATTTGGGCTCATGATGAATAACTAGGCGCAAATGGCGAGCGGTCAAAGTAGGCTACTTGGATTTTGCAAACTGGAAACACTGACAAAAAACATTTTTTGCAAATGGAATTGACCTGGAAAAGTGTGCATATGGATTTGTCAAGACTTAAAAATTGAAACATAGGAAGTCCCTGACATATACAATGAAAATAAAAAGAAATTTTAGAAATTTTATTAACTGGGTCAAAGTTATAGCACATCAAACAGGGCTTCCTAGAAATGTGTGCAAAGTGCATCAGCATGAAAATAGTAAACTACCAACTTTGAGGAATTCAAAACCTAGTCAAACAGACTCTAAATGACTTAAAATCTAAAACATAGGATCTTAGGTATGGACACTAGACATTCCCAAAGTGGTAAGTCATGAAACATTTCTGGGTGTGAGATATTCAGATGCAAACATGGCCTCCTGTCGCTATTTGACACTTCGAGTGAAACTGTAGATTTGAAACTAGCTCAAAATAGGACTTCGCCAAATGACTCGAAATGTCAATTTAACTTCAAAGAACACTTAGATGCACTGAATAAAGGGTGTTAGAAACATAAAACACCACTTAGGCCTCATACTGACAGCCAGGCACAATCTCATCAAAAGCAGTTATGGGACTTGATTTCTCAAAATTTTCAAAATGGACGCTCAAAATGAGAACTCAATTTTGAGTGCCAAAAAAAGTATCAGAGGAGGGGAAGATTCATGAAGAACCTTAAAAAACTTCTTAGGATACAGAGGCAAGAATTGTGGCTACAATAGATACAGAAACTCTCAATATAGATCTTTCTTAGAAGGAGAATAATTTGGAAAGGAGTGATAGAGGAAAAGGGCTTGCAAGCCAAACTCACTCTTCAGCCAAATACATGTCTCCTACAGGAACTACACCATCCTAGTTGAAGAGGGATTTTATGGTGAGACAAAAGAGGTAGTTGAACTTGAATGAGGAGAGTATGGATGAGCCAGTGGAAGCCATCAAGAAGCCTGAGCCACCTATGGGTGAGGTGCAAAGATTGGCCTTTAGATTGAAGAACCAAGAGCAAGACTTGTTTGCACATGTTTCCATCCCTCCTCCACATGCTGACATTGAGGATTTGACTCCTAGTGATTACTAGAACAAGGAGGTCCTCTTAAGAAAGCCCATAATAGACATTAGTAAGGTTTTGATCACTATGGGCATGAAGGAGGTCTTCAAGTAGGTGGATAGATATGAGTCAAAGTTGGTGACACTATGGAAGCAAAATGATCTCTTAAGAGGCTACTTCCATGAAGTTGTGGGGCCCATTAACCTAGATAATCCAAAGATCACTCTTGCTATGACATTGGAGAGGAGAGATAAGTGAAGTGTACAATTAGATTCATTTTTGGGTGTATGTTAGAAATGGCATGACAATTTTGAGGATAAAAAGTGTACAGATTATATAGGATAATTTGAACCTATTACACCATGTTCAAACTACTACGGATAAAATGGTACCCATAGTGGACCAAGATTTTGGGTTGATGGATGAGGTATATACCCAAAGAAAAGACGTCCAAGCATTTCAAACAATAAAGGTTCAAAGGTATTGTACACTCACAGAGGTGTATACAATGGATGACATTGATAAATTGGAAGATTGAATTGAGAAGATAGCTACCAAAAATAAGGTAATGGAAGGATTGCACAAAGATATTTAGAAGTTGAAAGATCAAACACTAGAGCAGATTTGGGAAGCTGAGAAGCATTATAGTGATGCATGCCTTGATATTTTTGAAGATGAGTCAAGAACTAAATTTATTCTAGTACAATCAGTGGTTCAATAATTCTGAAAAACTTTTGAAGACGCTTCATCAAAAGAAGATATTAGACAAGCATACAGAATGGAAGATGTACTATTGGAGTTAGACACTAAACTAGATATTTTTTTAGACATTTGTATGGAGATTAGTAACTACTAACAGATAGTTAAAGACAAGTATAAAGCATTGGATTTTATGGAAGCTTCCCAAGTGGCAAAGATTATAGAGAATTTCAAGAGCAAACATCTAGATAGAGCTCTGGTATAAAGGGGAAGAAAACTTAGAAGCTAGAAATTTGGTTTTTACTCTTGGGAAAAATTTGGATTTTTTGAGCCTACAACCAAGGTGTGTAGGGTGCACAAGGTGCACAAGATGCACTATTCTAGAGATGCACTGATAGTTAACTACCAATTCTAAATTTAGAGCTTTTCATGCACCAAAAATCCATTCTGATGGTAGTTTAACTCCTAAAAATGGTTAGAGAAGGTTAAGCTTCCATTTTTAGAGCTTCCAAGGACTCTTAGATCCTCTTACAACTTTCTTCTTCTTATCTACTACTTATTTCTTTGTTCTAAGACATGTAAAGGCTCATGCACCAATTAATTGATATAAATAAGGGTGAAGTCCTACTTAGCACCATTTAGAGAGTTAATTTGTACACAATTAGATTTTTTTTATTTGTTTAGAAGCATACGTTTGCATTAAGGGCTCTCACTCTCAACACAAATTGAGGAGATGATTTCTTATAAATTTAGGAATGTAATATGTATTCTAGGCCATTATTTTGATGCAATAATATATGTTATTGGTCCTCTCATTTTAAGGGTAGTTATTCTTGCTAGAGTGTGTTATTTTTTTATGGATTCTTGTTCATGATAATAATGGAGCCAATGGCTTTGTTGTGTTGATTTGATTGTGTGATATTTTAGTTCTATAATTTTGTGTGTTGAAAAATTTTGTGGACATACAAAATTGGAGAAGAGATCACCCTATTATTCCTACATAGCTTCTTGTCTTGCATGAGTGCACTTTCTATGGTCTTGTAATTCGATGAGAAGTGAAACATCTTTCAATTTCTACTAAATTTCCATCAAAAATTACATCAGCGGATTTGAGGAAGCACTACTCCTATTTTCATTGGTTTCCTACCTAATCTTTTCAATTATTTTAACTTGCAGACATGTTGTCACCGTAATTTATGTCTATTAGGAATTTCCCTTTCATGCTATTTGCTTTCATTTCTCATTACCTTATCTCTATTATTTTCTTTGCTAACCCTTGGTTAAATTAAAAATTCATATAGTTGTATTGCTAGATTGAATTCATTTTAAAATAGAAAATACTAAAAAAATATTTTTTTGTGGTTAATTTTGAAACAACAAGAAGATTGAACATCTTATCCAAAATTGGTCAAAACTAGAAAATGCCTCCCTATGAAAAAACATAGTTATCTTCAACTGAGTGGATTCCAGTAGGTTTCAAGATCACTCAGAACATTGAAGTTGATCATAGATTATCTTTTCAAGAGAGGAGTTTGAAAGGATTCATATCATTAAGAATTGTGCAAAATGTTAGCTCAACAGGATTAAGAACAAATACATTGTCAATGATGGAGTAGTGGATGCTGCTAAGACCAAAGAGTCGGCCTTTAACCTTTCTAATTCAAAGTCTCAAACATTTGACAAAACTAAAAAGTTCTCTACACCAAAATGTGTTTACACACCTATGGTAGAATCTTATGAAGTGGTCTTGAAGACCTTTCTTACAAATAAACTTATCACACTTCTAGAAAACTCTTGACCCTATGACTCATCCATCAGACCTAACTGGTGGAGAGAAGACCATTTCTACAATTATCATAGGAGAAAAGGCCATAAAAGTAAAAATTTCTTCAAACTCAAATATTTTATCCATGGCCTCATTGATGTTGCCATAGTTGTAACGAATGGCTTAGTAAAAAAAACTAATCACAAAGTCTTCATACAACTGTTACTAGAATATGAAAAGGGGAATCATCCAATGCTAACAAGAAAAAATATGATGCAAAGATCAACTATACCTACACTGACGTTGACAATTTCATAAACATGCTAGAACCTATTGAATATATTTGCATGATGGGTCCTAAATTTGACAAGGAAACTAATTATGATACAGATAATGAAAGACCTAAGGTAATCCTAAAAGCATAAAATGTTCAACAACAATATATGGACATTGTTAGAAATAATAGTCCACCAAGATAACTGAGAGGGGGGTCAATCAGTTATCCAAAAATTAAAATATTTATCATCTTTAAACAAGCTTAACCATTCAACCAAAGTAAACATCAAACATATAAAGATGCACATAGAAAATTACACCAGATATGTTGACTAGGGAAACCCTGATTAGAGGGAAAACCCAAGTGGGAATGATGCCCATAAGATGATGTACTAATATAAATATTCCTTGTTAGAGGGTGGACCCTATTAGGAGTCTATTACAACATTTAGTATAATGAGTCCATGTTAGGAGACTTTGAATCCCTATTAGGAGATTCCAACCTTGTTAGGAGTTGTGGCATAATGTATGCAAGAAGAGCCCACTACCCAAACATGCAATTTCAACTACAAGAAGATCTCACTAGTCAAAATAATAATTTATTGTTATATTCCTCTTTCCTTTGTCCTTTCCTCTATTTTTTCAACTAGACCAATCACTATTAGACCTTGTAGACTAGGTCACAAAACTTGGATCCAAATACCAAACCTCATATCACTCAGCAAAACCTCGACAATGAACTTTTCTTCGCTTCTACACTATTCTGCTCAACTTCACATAATGTACTCTCTAATGCTTATCATTGATCATTTAATCACATCAACACATCACATGATAAACAATAATTTCCTTCCATTATATTGAGTCCATAAAACAATTCCCTAAGTCAACTATTAGTCCTTATCAATTAATTATTATAGGACCACATAAAGAACATGTTACACTTAGCAATAGCCTTAATCTTTCACCTTACAACTTGAATAACCTCTTGTACACACAATAATATGACAAGTGAGCTTAGCCACATCATCCTCAACATGTTTTCTTAATGTCCTCAACCTTGATCCTCAAGATATCAACTCTGCTAAGAGATATAACAAGTTTACCAAAATATGCCTTTGTAAACTCTATCTTAGAATAGACATCACCAAAACTTACATAACTTCTTCTAGACTTATCTTTTCTACTTTTGATATTAATTGCATATACCAGATACTCCAAAACATCTCCCATAACTTTGGGTGATTATCATGCTCAGCTAGTAATTTGTACCAACTTGATCTTTCTGTTGTTCCTCTATCAGATACCACAGAAGACATCAAACATGCTATGTTGACATCAATGACAAACTTAGTCATGAATGTAACATATCATCATCAAACCAATCTCTCCAATCTTCCAATAATCTCCCCATTTTTCATTGATGGCAACATAGATGAAAAGCATCTAGTTCCAAAAATACCAACAAAAGACTGTCAATCTTCAAATCCTCTTCATCAATCATACTCCCCATTGGTATACTTCAATGTACTCTGTACCAAACCATTATTACAAATTCATGCCAAATTTTATCCTCCATTTAGCATAAGATTTGTTTTATTCAATACTTCTCCCCCATAATATGATGTTTTTCATGCCAAGCTTCTCCCCCATTAACATCAATGTTAAAGGTTTCTGCAACCAACATCTCTACAACAAAATTTGCAACAAATGATACTTATTAGCTCAAGTGTCAAAAGACACTTTTCAAAACAACATCAAAAAGAGTCTTAGATGACTCTGTCCATCTTAGATACTCCCCCATATAGGAAGCATTAGTATCCAATCCAGACAAACAATGGTGCTCTGTTATCCTGGACTGATGCACTATTGCATCTTTTACTCTAATGTAGGAAGGGGGATAACCCCAAGCATACCTTGCAAATACTCAAAATTCTCTTTGGGAAGAGGCTTAGTGAATATAAAAATCTACTCTTTTGTGTTGGTACTTCAATCTAATTTCCTTTTCTACAACTTTTTCTCTCAACATAAGATACATAATAGAAATGGGCTTAGTCCTCTAATTTAATACTGGATTCTTAGACATGTTTCCTGTGCTTGTGTTGTCACAATGTATAACAATAGGTTCACTAATTTATATCCTTATATCCTTCAGCATCTGCTTCATCCAAATAACTTGATTGCAATTATTTGGTATTGCAATATACTCTACTTCTATTGTACTTTGAGATGTACAATCATGCTTCATGCTTAACCAAGAAACCAATCTTCCTCCAAGAAAGAAAGCTCCTCTACTAGTGCTCTTTCTATCATCAATACTACTTGCCCAATCTACATCAGTATAAGCACTTAGAGTAAAATCATTAGATTTTTCATACCATAATCCAAACTCAGATGTTCCCTTCAAATATCTAAATATCCTTTTCACTGTTGCATAATGTGCTTCTCTGCGATTAGCCTAGAATCTTGCAACAATTCCAACTACATTTTTTATATCCGGCCTTGTGTGAGTCAAATATTGCAAACCTTTGATCATAGATTTGTACTTCTTTTGCTCAAATACTAGATGTCTCATCCTTCATCAATAATTTGTGTCCAGTTACCATAGATGTTCCAATGGGTTTACATGTTTCCAAACCAAACCTTTTCAGTAAATCCTTCAAATACTTAGTCTGAGAAATAAAGATTCCTTTATTATTTGCAATTTTCAATCCTAGGAAATATTTCATTTCTCTTATCATACTTGTTCCAAATTCTTTCTTCATTTCTTCTACAAACTTCTCACTTTCTTCATCATTACCTCCAAATATAATGTCAGCAAAAAATATTACCAAAATCATCAAACCATCATCAATCTCTTTCCAATACATATTACTATATTCCATACCTTTTCTATAACCAAGCTTTGTCAAATGCTTGTCCAACCTCGCATACTAGGTTCTAGGTGCTTGCTTCAATCCATGCAATGCTTTCCTCAATCTATATACTATGTCATTTTCATCTATCAAAGGAAATCCTTTAGGCTACACAATGTATACCTCTTCTTCAACTTCTCCATTTAGAAATGTTGACTTGACATCCATCTGATATGCTTTGAATTTCTTATATGCTACATAGGCTAAGAATAATCTTACTAATTCTATTCTAGTCACTAGAGCATAAGTCTCCTCATAATCTATTCCTTCTTGCTATGAGTAACCTTTACATACCAATTTTTCTTTGTTTCTTACATATTCTCCTTACGCGTTCATCTTGTTCCTGAATATCCATTTAGTTCCTATCACATTCTTGTTTGTTGGTCTAGAGACCAATTTCCATGTCTCATTCTTTTCTATCTGATCCAATTCCTCTTTCATAATTTGTTTCTAGTAATCATCTTTGCATGCTTCATCTACATTCTTAGGCTCAACTTGAGATATCAAGCATAGTTCTTCATTCACTCTACTTCTTGTCATCACACCTTTGCCTTTGCTTCCGATGATCTATTTGGATGGGTGATTCTTTATCATGTTCTTTCTTGAAGTAGGAGTTGATATCTCAATTCTTGGATCCACTAAAGGTTCCAAGCTTTGTTCCTTCCTTTTCTCTCCTTCATTCTACAAATAATTGTTAGTCTCAATAAATACCTCATCATTCCTTGTCTTAGCAACAACATCATCATCTAAATTGTAATCAACTATTCTCTCTTGAATTCTGAATTTCTCATCAATTCTCGCATTTTTCAATTTCCATAATAGTCTTATTTCTCTAATTATAAAATCTATAAGCCTTGATTTTCAATGAATAACCAAGAAACATACCTTCATCACTTCTAGCATCAAACTTACCAATCTCTCTTTATGTAACACTTACTTCCAGATATTGTAAAATACTCAACTATAGGTGAGTGACTAAACCACAATCCATAAGGTGTCTTGTTTGTGTGCTTCCTGAATTGCACTCTATTCATAGTGTAGACTATTGTATTCATAGCTTCTCTCCAAAATTTCTTAGATACATAATTCTCTATTAATATAGCTCTTGCAGCTTCTATAACAAATTTTTTCCTTCTCTCTGCAACACCATTCTATTCAGGGGTTCTTGGAGTTGATAGTTGTATTTTAATTCCATTTTCTTTACAAAACATGTTAAACTCATTTGAAGTAAATTCTCCTCCTCTATCTGATCTCAAACATTTAATCTTTACACCAAATTCATTCTCAACTCTATTCTTAAAAATCTTAAACTTGTCAAATGCCTCAGATTTCTCTTTAAGAAACGAAACCCACATCATTCTAGAAAAATTATCAACTAGAATCATAAAAAACCTTTCACCATAGAATCCTTTAGTCTTTGTGGAACTGGTGAGATTTATCTGTACAATCTCCAACTTCATTGTAGTGATAAACTTCTTGTTGGGAAAAGAAGTTCTATTATGCTTTGCTAAAACACACTCCTTACAAATTGTGTTAGTTGGTTTTACAATCTTTAGAAAATCTCTAACACCAAACACTCTACTAGTTCTCACAATACTATCAAATTTTATATGATATAATTTCTTATGCCATAACCAACTGTCATCTACCTTTGCAACCAAACATGTCATTTCAGTAGGATTCAACTAAAATACATTACCTCTAGATCTGGTTCCTATTCCAATTACCTTTCCATCTTTATCCTTGATCATGCATGTCTTTTCTGTGAAATGCAACTGATAACCTTTGTCTACTAGTTGTTCAACACTCAAAAGATTGTGCTTTAAACCATCAACAAAGTATACATCCTCAGTATTAGTTTTACCATCAAGAGTTATAGATCCAATACCTTTTACTTGGCATGTTGAATTGTTTCCAACTCTGACAATTCCTCCATCCTGACTTTTGAAGTCAAAAAATTTGTTCATGTCACTAATCATATGATGTGAAAAACTACTTTCAATTATCTAATTGGATTTCTTCTCAACCTATGATACCAATACTACTTTCTCTGAAATTTCTTCTTTAATTGCCACAAATCCAATTTCATCATCACTAGCACTTAATGCTTGTTCATCAAAATCATCATCTTTATTTGCATACAAACAATCTCTATCTTTTCTAGGTTTATGATTTCTATTTTACTTTTTCTCCCTTTTAGGACACTTAGATGTATAATGACCATATTCATCACAAGTCCAACATTTATAGATTTTCTTACCTCCTTTTTCTCTTCTCGCCAGAAGGGCTACTACTTCATCAATCTTTCTATCTTCCTCAAGTTTTTTGCTGCTAACAAAATCTCCTCTAGCACTCATGCTCCTTGATAGGTTAGGTCAAATATTCAAGGCACTAAAAGTTGTCTCTGTGCTGATCAATTCTCTAGACTTTCTAAGTTCATTCTCAATTACCTCAAGTCTTCCAAGTAATGTCTCCTTTGTGAAATCATTGGTCTATTAGGAGTCTATTACAATATTTAGTGCAATGAGTCCCTATTAGGAGACTTTGAATCTCTATTAGGAGATTCCAACTTTGTTAGAAGTTATGCTAACCCTATTAGGAGTTCTGGTATAATGTATGTAAGAAGAGCTCATTGCCCAAACATGCAATTTCAACTACAAGAAGAGTTCACTGCTCAAACAAGTAATTTACTATTATCTTCTTCTTTCCTTTGTCCTTTCCTCTATCTTATCAACTAGACCAATCATTATCAGACCTTATAGACCAAGTCACAAACCTCAGATCCAAATACCAAACTTTGGATCACTCAACAAAACCTTGGCAATGAACTTTCCTTCACTTATGCATTGTTCTGCTCAACTTCGCATTCTATACTCTTTGCTGCTTATCATTGATCATTCAATCACATCAACACATCACATGATAAAGGAAAATATCCTTCCTTTATACTAATTCCATAAAACAATTTCCTAAGTCAGCTATTAGTCCTTCTCAATTAATTGTTATAGGACCACATAAAGAACATGTTACACTTAGTGATAACCTTAATCTTCCACCTTGCAACTTGAATAACTTTTTGTACACACAATAATATGACAAGAAAGCTTATCCATGTCATCCTCAACATGTCTTCTTAATGTCTTCAACCTTGATCCTCAAGATATCAACTCTACTAAGAGATATATCAAGTTTACTCTATAAACTCTATCTCAAAATAGACATCACCAAAACTTACATAACTTCTTATAGACTTATCATTTCTACTTCCAACATTAATTGTGTATACCAGATACTCCAAAGTATCTCCCATAACCTTGGGTGGTTATTATGCTCAACTAGCCATCCATACCAACTTGATCTTTTTTCTATTCTTATGTCATATACCATAGAAGACATCAAACATGCTATGTCAACATCAATGACAAACTCAGTCATGAATGTAACATATCATCATCAAACCAATCTCTCCAATATTCCAATAGACACTTGGGCTAAGGCAGTTCTTAGAGTGGTGGAACCTTCCTCCTTTCATGGTGAGACACTCAATGTTGTTAGTAAGGGGTAATCTAAAGTTGTCTTGAAACTTGTGAATGATCCTAAGAATGCATCATTGTCCAAAAAAGTAGCTACCTTAGCTATATCTAGCTATGACCTTGTCAATCAATTATAGAGAACCCTGGCACAAATTTCAATCTTTGAGTTGCTAGAATTATCTCATTTGCATAAGGAAATTCTCAAGAAAGCTTTATGCATATCCAATGTTCCCAAGGATTTTGACACTAAGAAATTCCAAGCTATAGTGAACCATATCTCCTCACCACACTACCTCACATTCTCTAAAGAAGATGACAAGTCACTTAGTCATCCCCATAATCTAGCCCTACACATAGAAGTCCAAATCTTTTGTATGCTTGTTCGTCGAGTCTTGGTAGATAATGGTGTAGGGTTGAACATCACCTCTTTCAATGTTATTCAATAGCTAGGTATGTTTGAATTTTCTTCAACCCTAGGTAAAAGATAACCATCAAATCCTTTGATGAGGTTGAACAACCTTCCAAAGGTCTTATTGTGCTACCAATTCATGTTGTAACTATTGAAAAAGATGTGGTCTTCCAAGTTTTAGAAATCCTAGTGGCATATAATTTGTTGCTACAAAGACCTTGGATTTATGACATGCAAGAAATACCATCTACATACCATCAGTGCATAAATTTTCCTTTTAACAATACCAAAATAGTCATTCCTAGAGACAATTCAATGTTTATCAACACACTGCGTGCTGTAGAAACACTAGTCCCTCACAATTGTTCATCTCATGAGCTCAAATGATCTTTCAAAGAGTGTGAATAGAAATTGAAAATGATGAGCCTCGTATGGATGAGTACACTATGGACTCTATTGCTGCTCTTTTGGTTTCTCCTTGATCTTACAAGAAACCTTCTAAAATTTTGAAGCCCTTAGGTTCTAATATGACCATATTTGGGCACTTTTGTTCAATCCTCTATTTTATAAGAAGAAGAAAAAAAAAGATCAATCTATAAGAGATTGGATTTATAGGGAAGAGGAATATGTAGAGGAAGTTATAGTCACTACTACTATCTCCAAATTTAAAAAAAAACATGTGATATCAGGGGCCAAGGGTCCTTAACTGGTGATAAGAAAGCTCTCGTAGAACCCATAACAAAGGGTCCCAAAAATAGAGATATTGTTGTTCTAGGATTTGCGCTCAAAGATCAACTAACCAAATTTGATAGAAGAGCTCCCATGTTTAGTGAATTAGAGGATGATGACCCACCTTTTGTTGCGACTACTCTACACAATGAAGATTTCACACCTCCCACTTCCCTACTTTAGGGAGAAGAACATATGGTTACCTCTAATGATGCTAAGGCTTCCACCTCTAGACAACACCAGTAAGATGAATATGATCATGAAGATCCAAATAGAGAAAGGATAAGAGAGAATATTTCTCATTTTCTCACTAGGAACCAGAGTACAAACTCTCATGAATATGAATGGGAAAGTATCTCAGATACATCTTGCAAGTTAGCAGTAGATGTTATCCATGCCTATGCTACCAAACTGAATGCAATTGAAGATTCTAGACTAGGTTATGATAAGTTTAGTTCACAATCTTCTCTAGTGAATCACACTGGTCCCTCTAGGTCTATTTCTAATTTGGATTCTTTTGAAGCTTTCTTTATAGGCTTGGCCTCTCATGTCACCAGAAATGAATCCTTATGTATCAATAACCTCAAAGCCTCCACTTTGGTCTCATTACTTCACCCTAATCTCATAGATTCGTCCACTCAGAACAAAAGACTGACACTACCATCTTTTCAAAATGACTATGAGATCACCTGCTACCTCAAAACTATCAAACCTATGATATCTTCCACTAGTGAACCAAAGGTTAACATGAAAGAGATATATATCAAGTACCTCAGTCAAAAAATAAAAAGGAAAACAAAAAATAAGCATTCAAATGGAAAAAAAACAATTTGTGGCAGTGTTTGAACCCCAAAAAAGTAAAAACAAAGATGTATCTAAAGGTGAAAACCTCTTTGAAGAACTTGAAGATGAGGTACATGATAGTCTACCAAGATATTTTTAGGACAGATTTTTGGTTCTCATCAAACCCATGCAACCTATTGAATTGGGTATAGGAGAGTCCCCTAAAATCATTTATGTTTCTCAATCTCTATCGATTGAAGAAAAAGAGAACTTTACTAAGATCTTCCAAGACAAAAAGAGTAACTTTGCATGGAACTATTTAGATATGCCTAGCCTTGAGACTGATCTAATTATGCATCATCTATCTATTTCTCCTGGTGTCAAGCCTATCAAATAGAAGTTGAGAAAAATGGATCCACATGTGGCTCTCTTAATCAAGGTAGAACTAGAAAAGCTCCTAAGTGCAAACTTCATTAGAGCTATCAATTATGTAGAGTGGAATTCCAACATTGTACCTATGCCCAAACGTGATGAGGCCATTCAAGTGTGCACTAATTTTAAAGACTTAAAAAAAGCATGCTCTAAGGATGATTTTCCACTACCCAACATAAACATGATAGTGGACATGATTGTGGGTTATGAAATGTACTCTTTAATGGATGAATTCTCTGGGTACAATCAAATCAAAATTGTTCCTACAAATCAAGAAAAAACAACCTTTACATGTGCATGGGGAACCTTTTGTTGGAATGTCATGCCCTTTGGGTTAAATAATGCAGGAGCTACTTATCAACGAGCCATGACCACCATCTTCCATGATATGATGCACAAAAATATGGAAGACTCTATTGACAACACATTGGCCAAATGTAAAAAATGAGACACAAATGTTGATGACATTAGTTTGATATTGGATTGCATGGAAAAATTTTAGCTTAGGTTAAATCCCAAAAAATGTGCCTTTAGTGTCACATTAGGTAAATTGTTAGGCTATATCATATATGTGAAAGGCATTGAATTTGATCTAGAAAAGGTGCAATCCATCATGGAGATGCCTCCTCCTAGGAATATCAGTCAATTAAGAAGTCTTTAGGGATGTCTATAATCCATTAGGAGGTTCATATCACAGTTAGTTGATAAAGCTCAATTCCTCAATAAGAACTTGCACAAAGGATCCAAATGTATCTGGAATCCAGATTGTCAAAAAATATTACATCAAATCAAAGGGTACTTGGCTTAATCTCCAATATCGATGCCACCCATACCAGGAAAACTTTTTATACTATACATCCTAACTACATATTCTTCCCTAGGAGCACTATTTGCACAAAGTGATGAGACTAGAAAAAAATGTGTTATGTACTATATTAGTCACACCTTGGTGGCTTATGAGATGAACTAAAGAAATATTGAGAAGGCTTGCCTCACAGTGGTATTTGCCTTCCAAAATCTTAGACACTACATGTTGGCTCACTCAGTGCATCTCATTGCAAAAATTGATCCCCTCAAATATTTACTAAGTAAAGTTGTGCTTACTAGTCGCCTTGCTAAATGGATGATGATTCTATCTAAATTTGGCGTTCAATACGTTGAATGCAAAGCTTTCAAGGGGCGGGCCATAGCTGATCAACTTGTTGAATTTCCATTGCAAGATACAACTCCTATGTAGATTGAATTTCCTAATGCTTCCATCATGTATATCACTAAAAGAACATGGGAGATGTTCTTTGATGGTTCTCACACCCAGAATGGGGCTAGTGCAAGCATTTTGTTTGTCATACCTCATGGTTACACAATCCTAAAGTCTTACAAACTCTTATTTCTATACAATAACAATATAGAAGAGTATGAGGCTTTAACAAATATGAATAAAATTGTTTTATAATGAAGGATCATGGATCTACATACCTATGGAGAGTCACAACTTGTTATTAACTAAATAGAGGAAAATAGGACCTATTCTTAACTTGAATTCCCAAAAGGAATGATCCAAATTGATTAACCACAAGGAAGTGATCAATGCACAAATGGATCATGTGATGGAGAATAGGGAGAAAGGAGGAGATCCTATAATCTTGGTTATGGAAAAGTTAGTACTTGAAATCTAAAATAAATAGAAGACAAATACAACCTTAAAGTAGGGAAAATCTGGAAAATGCTAATTTTTTATGTCTATGTATAGTTTCAAAGATTTTTTTCAACTTGTATTGGATGGGAAATGTCAAGATAGAGAAATCCCAGAAAAATTTTGTCCTTTTAAATGCAGTTCGACCTTGACCTAGATAGAGGGGCACAATCTTACCCTAAGGCACAATTGTGCCCCAAAAATTTGACCTTGACTTGCACTGCTCTGACCAAAAAAAAATTGTGGATCTCGTAAGTTTGACGAAAAGGGTATCTAAATCTACACTTTAATTTTTTGTTCTACACCTTTATCTCCAAAAAAAATGGTTTTGTTGTTTGGAATCAACCTTGACATATAATTGAAATTTCAATATAAATAAACAAAGTAAATGGAACTATTCACCTTGCTTATATTGAAATCCTTATGGAGGATTTGAATCCTTGAATCCACAAGTACAGATGCTCCAAATGAATGTAGAAATGTATGTAGGGTGTCTCAAATCAATGGAATTAGATATTCAACACCAATTTTGAATGGATCTTTGCATAGGAAAAGGCTTGGATGAATGTGGATGGAGAAATCTTCAACAAGAGGGCTCCATAGAGATTGAATCCTTCAATGCCTAACAATGGATCTCCTTGATGAATTAGATGCTTGAACACTTGAATGCTTGAATACTTAATAGATACTAGTGTAGACATATAAAATTGTCCAATTGAGCATACATACCCTTATCCTAACCAATTAAATAGATATTTATTATTTATTTATTTTTAATCATATCCTACCTTTAATTAAATAAATTTACATTTATTTAATTGCATTCATCTTTATCCCCCTATCCTTGATTTAAATAAATTTAGATTTATTTAATCCTAGCCTATTTCCCCTCATCCCACTTGCATCTTAATCCTTCACTTTAATTAAGTAAATTACTTATTTTACTTAATTAATTCCTTTTAATCCCAATTGGAATTAAATATTAAATTTAATTCTATTTGAACACATGGCTCCTAACTTTAACCCTCACCTAACCTCACTTCCCTAACCTAACCCATCCTTCTAACCTAGGTCAATCCATTTACCCACTAATTAATCCTAATTTCTCATATAATCATATCCTTAATCATTTGCACAATCCTAATCAAAATATTAACAACCCTAGTCACATGTGGCATGTGACTCTTACACTCTTACACATTTGTCCCCCTTCACATGTGAGCCAAAGTTGCTAACACCTGTGTGAGAAAACCTTGAGCTTCCAACCCCTTACACGTGTCATTGACCCATCACATCAATTTTTTCTCATAAATGTATGAGCATCTTTCCCCCTTTCAATGGTCAAAACCCTAATCCACATTGAGTCCACTTAACCTCTACCTCATAGACACCTCATCGATCCTAAGAGATCCTAGCCCTTCATCTTACATTGAATCTAAACTATTTGTTTCATCTCATTTCCTCCAAAAGAAGAGCGAGCTCTGTTGCCTGAGTAGCCAGTCCAAACTCTCCACCAATAGCCCAGCTACCACTGGGCTTTTTTCCTTCTTGGCACCGGCCCATTTTTCTGGCCACTGACTATTTATATTTTCCCATTGCCATTTTTTTTTAAATTTCCAATAGGAATTATTTTTCTAACATCTATGATATTTTTAACCAGTGGGAATAATTTTTATTTTTTATTTTTTGGATAGAGGGGTGATTTTTCTAGTTATGGCCATATGACATTCAAATTTAAACTCGCAGTTTGTTAATGTCATCACTACATAAGCCTTCTAGAAGTGTTCAATTTTTTTGCTCATAACTTGAGCATCTGGACTTCGTTTTTGGAAAATGAGATATCTTCACAAATTTGGTTTCAAGCCCATCATGAAGATGTTGGTTTCATAATATTTTGAGGCTTTTTAGATAGTTTTTTTTGATGTCAAAGGCTGAATTTTATTTTTAACATTTTCATTGTAGAGTTATTTCATGTTTGTTATACAATATCGATTCCCTAACTTGTGGTTTTGTTTGGATATTTGCTAACTCATGCTTGTAGGACATGTAGGGATATTTTTCTTTGAATGCATGTTGCACTTAATTGGATAAATCAAACACACTCTTGAATGACTAAAGTCAAAATAAGAAAATCTAATCTTGAATGCATAATCAATTGAACACAACCTTTCATTTGGATGAATGTTGTTAAAACACAATTTTGAATGTTTAAAGGTTCCAAGAACATTACAATGAACATTTGGATTTTTTGTTTAAAATGAACACTCACTCAATCTTAAATGCCTAAAGAAACTTGCTCTATTCCTTATCGAATTCCTTATGTTGATGATGCTCAATTTATATTTGTAGGCAAACTCTCAATTTTTATTATGTTGACGATGTTGTCAAGTTGGAAAGAACATTATGTGCTATAAACATGAGTGTCTTCAAGAATAGATTTCAAAACCTAAATCTCCATTGGAAAAGAACAAGTTTCTTTTGAACCCAAGACCACTTATGTGTTTACTCCTCTCATGCCTTCGAGTGATCTTGAGTGCATGAGAAATAAATGGCCTTGTTTTACATTTTTTTTAGGAGGCCTGCTTGGGGATTTCATCACCCCTTGCGGTGACCTCAACTCTAGTGTTTTGGTGGTGTATAAATATCGGGAGGTGAATTGAAAGACACCTCTCTTGGAAGTAAAATCTTGTCACTCTTGGCTAAGCCCCAAAGAACTTTATACCTTTGGGAAGTGAAGGTGGAGATTTGGGTTACTGTCTCCTCCAAGCTGTGTGGAATTATTTTTTTCATCTACAAATTTGGGCCTCACATACCTTTTGTATATCAAGGACACCCCTAGTTGAGATTATATATCCTAGTCAAAACCTTATAGGATTGTTGGTGTGTTTAACATTCTTGAGTGTTTGAAACCCTCCCCAATTTAAGGGGACACAAAATAACAAAAATAATTCTTGTTTTAAGTCCCCTTAGTCAAGTTTTCCATATCAATTCCAAATCACTTCTTCTATCCATTCATCTCATCATCATCATGCATCTCTTGTCTTAATCACCTTAATCATTCAAATCATTCCTTAAAATCTTAATCATCTCTAATCATCCTAATCATTTCCTCATTTTCTTAATCATTCAATCAAATCCCTAATCTTCATCTTGGTCATGATTCATAATCCACATCAAGATCTAAATTCCTTAGCCAATCTCATAATTCATACTTAATTAAATCCTTCAAATCATCATCCTTCTAATCCAATCCCTTATCGAATTCATTCCATTCTAATCAATTCCTAATTCAATCCATTTACATCTTCATCCAAAATCAATCTTTCTAATTTCCTCTTCTTCTAATTCAATTTTCCAAAAAAATCTTCCACTTTGGACATAGGAGCACCATCATAAACCTAGTACTTTAATCCTAGATATCTTGATTGACTCAAATCAATATCATCAATCATCTTTCTCCTTCATCAAGATTCAATCCAATCTTTAGGAGGAAATATTTATTCAATGTGTGATAATAGACCTTCATCCTTAGCAAACATTTTCATAGTTACACTCTCTCACTTGGGATCATTTTTCCATCACCAAGTATTGAGTCATCATTTTGTATCCTATGCCAACTTGGGATCATTTTTCCATCTCCAAGTGGAAGAAGATATCATCATCCAACATCCAATTGTTTTCAATATCATAAGGTCTTTCTCTACATCAAGGTTATCTCAAAACTTCATCAAATATCAAATCAAATCCAGTCCAAATCAAATCAAACACAAAGTCTAAAATTTCTCCTAGTCCCAAGTTCATATTTCAGCCATCATCAAATCTTTCATCACCCCTCATCTAAATTCCATGGATAAAAATTGGCTTAACCAAATGGTTGAAGATCTTCAAAGGCAATATGGAGTTATACCTCCCATTAAACCTACATATCAAATCAATCCTCAAAACTTCATATCTAATTCTAATCCATATCATGTTCATTATTCTTATACCTTTGACAAGGGAAATCCAGAATTCTATCTTGATCCTAGCGAATCAAAAGAAAAATTCTACCTTCCAAAACATATGTCCTCTTCCTCCATGTTTCAAAGATCATAATCCTCATGTCCAGTCCAACCCAAATCTTCCATTTAATTCCCCATACTTTCAACTTAATGTCTAAAACCATCATCCCAATCCCCTACCCATACCTCCACCTTCACACAATTCTAATCCTCCAAAATCATCATCCCCACCTTGTAATAGGTTTATCTCACTAGAAACATTTTCTAAATACAAAAACAAAATAAAGTGATACAATCACCCAAAGTCATACACCCAACTCCATCTCAAGACCTTCCTCCAAAGCATGCCATTATGGATTCCTCTTCTCCTCTAGATTCGAGTATTTCTTCATCCCATTATTCCCTTATCCCTCAAGATCCATTTATCCCTCTTATTACATATTGTGATCCACTTCCTAATCAAGATCAAGACATTCCATGTACCATGCATATTACCAATTCCCCTCCATCTCATGAGTTAGCATCCATTGATCCTCCACTTCATGAACATTTTCCTTCCACTTCATCCACTAATAATCATCCATATAAAGATTAAATCACTCCATCCCATGGTTCCCTTCCCTCCACTCCATTCTATGATTTTATTACATCTCATGGTCTACTCATTCCTTCCATTTCACCACATGATGCTCTTATAAGTCAAGATCAAAGTATCCCTGCATTTGCATTTAATGATCCCAATCTATCTCCAAATCCTATTACCCTAGTAATCCCCCTAGCGATTCTAATCATCCACATGATCCTATCACACCTATCCAATCCACTCATGAACCCCCTATACATGGACTCGCATCTTGCATTGAAAATCATAAGTATCCCATTGAAGAAATAATGTCTCAAGATGTTGGTACACCTTCCACCCCTTCCAAATCCAAATTTCCTCCATCCGTCCCTGGACATTCCAATCATCCATATTCCAAGTCCATTTTGGGCCCTTATACCCATATTCCCATTCCTTCCTCATTTTCATCCATTTTGGGCCCTTATGTTCCAAAGCCAAACCCTTCATTCCTTCCATCCATTTTGGGCCCTTGCATACATCTATACACCATATCCAATCCTTCCACTTCATCCCCTCATGCTCCTAATAAATATCAAAAAAGGCACACATCCTTGAATTCCTTCCAATGTTCACCATCTATAATTTCATCCATAATTCCATACCATTTATCCTCATGCACCCATACCATGGCCATGGAAACAAATTGGATGCCAAAGATAAAGTGAATCAAGCCAATACTCTGCAAAAATCCAAGGATCAACATGTCACTTCTAAAAGACGTGTTCAAGAAAAGAAAAATGTGATCCAAAAGAAAGAAAAAATTAGAAGGCCACAAAGGCTAAAAATAACAAGTGCAAAAATTATGTGGATTCCAAAGTTACTTAGTGAAGCAATGAATTTGAAAGAAAAATAGCATCCAATTTCACTAATCCAAAGGCTTCCTTCATCCATAAATCCTCAAAACTTATATTCTCCAAATCCATTTAGGTCCTTATGTCCCAAAATCTACCATCCTAAATCCATCGTCTCCTTCATCCATTTTGGGTCCTTATATCCCAAAATTTTGACCATTCCATCATCCTTCAAGGTGTGTGCCAATGAAAATATTTCTAGCTCCTTCATCCACTCATTTACAAGTCTTCCAACCTAGCATCCATCAACCATGTCTTCCTCCAAACCACTCCACCCCCTTAATCCAAACATTTTCATTAGTCCTTGACCTTTATTTCCCAATCCATTTCATCTTTCTTTTCACTTTCCTACCAACATCTATGAGAAAATAGTAAGAAAACCTTGAAAATAACAAAGAAAGAGAAATAAATATCAAGGGATACCATCCACATAAATAGATGGTTGAGTCCTTCCTTTATTTTCCTATCATGTATCCAGTCTCTTCCAATTCCACTTATCCATCCATTCACTTTTCCTCTTCCACTTGCACTCTACATTGGGGGCAAGGTCCATCCATACCACGATGCCTTACATATCTTCCATACTTCCATCTATCATTCATCATCCTTTTCCAAATTTTATCTTGACTATCATTTTCCTTCCATCCATCCATGATCACTTGACATATCCCCTTCTCATTATCCACACATTATCCTACATATTTTCATCCACTTTCACATCTTTGATCTTGACATCCTATCCATATCTTGCATCCCATAGTCCTTTTCATGTTCATTTTGACCATCCTCCATCCTTAATCCTACATAATCCCATCCTCCTTTCATATGTCCTTGATCTTGATTATCCCATGTGTTTCCTTTGTTTTAGATTCATACCCTCCCTCCCATATTCCTTATTCATTTCACTTTCAGGCCTATGCTTGTGATCAATACTTGAGGCACAAAAAAAAAATGTCCATAAATGCTTTGGAAATACACATGCCTCCCCTTCCTCCATACAATAGCCTTTACACCATCTGTCCATGTTCATGCATCCTTTACCACCATATTTCCTTCCATTTTCCTATCCTCGTTATGGGGCATTTTAACTCCTTTGAACCACAATTTTTGGCTCCCCATCTTCCAATATCATATCCTTTGGTCCCCCATATTCTTTCACCTTTCATTTCATTCATTTACCATTCCTTGGTTTTCCCTTGTCATTGGTTCAAATCTATTCCACCTTCCATCAATTTTTACTTCTTCTAATTCAATTCAATCAATTTTGTCTTCTTCCAATCCTTTCACATCAAATCAATTTATTTTCTACTCCAATAATTTTTCATCCTATCAAAATAATTCTTCCAATTGTATTTCAATTCAATCTATTCATCAAAATCCCCATAAAATCAAAAAATCAAAAAATCTCAATCAATGTGAATCGATATTAATCCAATCAATCCAATCTTGCAATCTTGTACATCAATCCTTAATGAATTCATCAATTTGAACATCATCATGGGATGTTTCCTTCCAAATCCTTGGATGTGCATTGTGTTTATTGTTAACTTTGTCATCCTTAATCAATCATCATCAATCAATCCATTAATTGGTTTTCCACTTGACTAGGGCCAAAACTTTGGTTTTCTTTTCATTTATTGTGCATAATTGCTTGTTACTTGTATGCATTTATCATGGTCTTGGCATCCTATTGTCCCAAGGAATCATGGTCTTCCATATCATGGTTTCATAAGGTATATGGTTGTATTAGACACCTTATTATCATGTACTTGACACATTGTCATCTTGGTTCCTCATACCTTGGTGCATAGTGTTGAATACAATATCAAACTTAGGTTGTTCACACCATTGCAGCATAACTTTATCAATCTTATCATTTTCCACTCCCTTCCATACTCCTATCTATTTTGAGAGAATATTCATGTTCTCCTAATCCCCATGTCCTTTCAAAGGGGCATACCGTTCCACCCACATCATCCTTCCTCATCCTTCTATGACTGGGGTATCATGCTACTTGTCTTATCCTTCCATTCACTATATTTTATTTTTCTTTGATATAACATTACTAATGCTATATCAAAGAGGGGCAAAATTTAGACACCTAAAATTGTCTGATTGAGCACAAATACCCTTATCCTGACCAATTAAATAAATATTTATTATTTATTTAATTTTAGTCTTATCCTACCTTTAATTAAATAAATTTACATTTATTTAATTACATTCGTCTTTATCCCCCTATCTTTGATTTAAATAAATTTAGATTTATTTAATCCTAGCCTATTTCCCCTCATCCCACTTGCATTTTAATCCTTCACTTTAATTAAATAAATTACTTATTTTAATTAATTAACTCCTTTTATTCCAACTTGGAATTAAATATTAAACTTAATTTTATTTTATCACATGGCTCCTAACTTTAACCCTCATCTAACCTGACTTCCTTAACCTAACCCGTCCTTGTAACCTAGGTCAATCCACTTACCCACTAATTAATCCTAGTTTCCCATCTAATCATATCCTTAATCATTTGCACAATCCTAATCTAAATATTAGCAAACCCATGTGACTCTTACACTCTTACACATTTGTCCCCCTTCACATGTGAACCAAAGTTGCTCACACATATGTGAGAAAACCTTGAGCTTCCAACCCCTTACACATGTCATTGACCCATCATATCAAATTTTTCTCGCACATGTGTGAGCATCTTTCCCCCTTTGAATGGTCAAAAACCTAATCCACATGGAATCCACTTGGCCTCCACCTCATGGACACCTCATTAATCCTAAGAGATCCTAGCCTTTCATCTTACATTGAATCTCAACCGTCCACTTCATCTCATTTCCTATAAAAGAAGAACCCTCTCCTCATTTCCATAAGAAATCTTCAACCCATTGTTATGCTACAAGAATGTGAGCAACCACATCCCACAATAATTGAATCATCAACAACTTGGTGATTTAGGAGGTTTGCATTAGTGTTGTTCTGAATAGTTTAAACTGTTGTGTTGTCATTTCATGACTATTAACATATTTAATTTCATATTTTGAGGTGTATGTAATGATGTAGGAAGTCGTATAGTTTCTTATGCTTCTTCTTTGTGACATTTTACATACTAAAATTAGACCTTCACTTCATAGAATAATGGATGGGCAAGATAATCATTCATAGAAAGTAGATAATAACTTTTCTCATAGATAGTGGATGGAAAGTAGATCATAGTTCATAGTCCATAGATGTCAAAATGAGGGAAGAAGGTTTCCTTATATAGAGACCTAGGGAAAAAACTTCTAGAGAAGGCTGACATAGGAGCATTATATCCAATTTAACCTTAACCCCTAGAAATAGACATAGATTAAATATAATTTAAGAGTGTACCATTCCAAAACCCAAAATAGTCAGCCCAAAAGTGGGAAAATGAAACTTTTTGAAGCCCAATATCCTAAAACTCCTAGAAATTGAAAAATGGACCTAGGGTCAAGGACAAGGTAAACCTTACCATAGGTTAGGGTTGAGTTCATCCTTGATCTAAAAGGTTGTCCTTGACCTAGAAAGTCAAAGTCCTTAATTTCACAGAGAAAGTTGTCAAAAATAGGCTAGAAATAGATAGAGAGAAGAAGAATAGGGGAAAATAGCCAGATCCATGCAAATACCTATTCAAAGTGCTTGACATGACCCCAAACCACTTACTTGGAGGGCTAAGCATTCTTAACATGAAAATGCTTCTATTTTAAGATGATATGTTTAGCCCCCACTTTAGCAAGAGTATGGACGCAATGCAAATTCTTGGTAGAGTAGATTGTAGTGAAAAGATCATCTTATTAAAATAGAAGGCAGAAAGAGATCCTCAAGCCCTCGTCAATTCCAAGATCAAAATAAGAGAGACATCTCTAGAAAAAGAGAAAAGAAAAAGAGTGATTATCTCACCCAAAGAAAACTTATGTCCCATTGTGAACCACACAAGGAAATTGTACAATTGGAAAGATGGAATTGAACCTCCTAGTGAATGTGGCTACTCAATAGTCAACCCATCAAGGATTTATAGTCAAGAATGTTCTATTATATAAGAGTAAAAGAAAAAAAGAAAAAGAGATCCAATCTTAAGGACACCTTTGATCTTAAGGAATCAAAATATATTTAAACTAGAGAGATCGAGAGATCCCAAAATATAAATCCATGCTTTAAGGATTAGTCACTAATCCAAAAAGGGAGAAATGGTATCTTGAGATATGTATGTATGTATGTATGTATGTATGTATGTATGTATGTATGTAATGAAATGTGTGTGTGGGTGTGTGCAATAAGTGAGCAGAGC
Source organism: Cupressus sempervirens (assembly GCA_028749045.1). Lineage (NCBI taxonomy): Eukaryota > Viridiplantae > Streptophyta > Pinopsida > Cupressales > Cupressaceae > Cupressus > Cupressus sempervirens. The sequence continues at coordinate 115,705,199 of CM053790.1, forward strand.
ATATGCCCCCACATTAAAGTCATTACTAACACTTTAACAAGAGAAATGGCTTTAACCGAAACATAAATAACTCCATTGATTATGTTTCTACTATGAGATGCCCCCAAAAGAAGATAAATCAAGAGAAATACTACATATTCATACAAAAAGCACAAAAGGGATCTACCTATTATGGGGTCAGTATGATCATAAGATAATATATGTGAAAATGAATTCACATCATTCTCCAAAGAAAAGAGATACAAAGAAGAATATTTTTGGACCATGACCTAGAGACCAAAAAGAATCAGTTCTACCAAGTCGTGACTCCAAGAAAATTAGACAAGGAAGCATATACAAACAATAGCAAGAGTACGACATATCATGAAACATCATATGGAAGAATAAAGATATTTATAGAGGAATAGTACAACAAGTTTGATTCTTTTATCACCTTGCACCAATATAGAAACAAAGATCATATAAAAGAATTTAACAACATTTAGAAAACACATCACGAGAGAAGCATAGTACAAAAAACAAACACACAACAAAGACTACCATGAAGAACTAGCCAATCAAGTGTGTCACCTACTCTCCCCATCTCATTGCATATCATTTAGGGAAGGTGGGTAACTCACAAGAGGGACTATATCCAACATAGTAGGAATGATAGCCAATTCCAAGCAAGGATCCTCTTGAGAATCACAATGTTCGATACTAGGTGTAAGTGTCAATTGTGAGGAAATCAAATCAGGTAAATCAATGTCAATGTCAATAGTTTCATATTCATAATTAATATCATCAAAATCATTAAGAGTGTCTTCTTCATCCAGATTAATCAAAATATGATCTAAGATATGAATAGAATCATTAGAATCATGCATCTTAACATCATTATTAGAAACAACTTCTTCTAACACATCATGCATAGTTGTATCCAAAGAAGGTAAAGATTTTTGAAGAACAGAATTACGAGCTTTATGTTGAGCATAATACTTCTTATAACATTCATTAATAGATTGTTTATATTTTTTCTTTCTTTAAATGTGTTGAGAACTAGGAGGAACAATTTCTAGATCCTTCACAGGTTCTACAGGAGGATTAATAGGATTATCAACAGACTGACAAGCAATAAGAGGAGCTTGATTAACAGATGTAGAAGCCATAGATAAAGGAAGTATGGAAGGTGTAAGAAAAAGACCATGATTAAGATCCATAGGAGGTAAAATTAACTCAAGAATCTTATGATTCTTATAGGGTTGATATGAGCAAAAAAGAAAAAAAGATAATTAGGTCAAGAAGGACATGAATTAGGTAATGAAGGCCAAAAGAAGTCAATGGTGGCATAATCTTTGAGCCTAGAAGTGTGATATAAACTATGATTAACAATCTTCACTTCATCATCATAAAAATTTAAAAAAATTGACTTATGAATAGGTGATGCAAAAACATGCATTGCATTTAACCACAACAACCAAGCTTAACTTGAAACTGATCAGAAGTAGGAACAACAACAAAGGTAGTGTTCACAATTTTTCCACAAAGTTCAACTAGTAAATGAATAGAACCAAATGATGGATAAAGAAAACCATTAAAAGTTTCAATCCAAACATCTAATGTATCATAAAAATCACATTGCAAACATTTCATAAAAATATTTTATTCTATAATAACATTGACTAAGGAGGTAGGAACAATAAGACAACTAGAAGTGGGTATCTGAGAAATCTTAACATAAATATAAAGGAGAACATCAAAAGATTTAATAGTCTTAGAATTATCAAAGGTAATCAAAAGTTCATGAGGTTGTTTCTTCTATTTTTTTGTCAAGGTTTAGGTTGAGGCTTTAGTTTAGGCTTAGGTTTTAGTTGAAACTGAGCTAAAACTTGAGATTGAAGCTAAGATTGAGGTAGAGATATAGATTGAACCACATGCTCCACTTGATTAAAAAAATGATTAAGATCATCCATATTTTAATCATATACAATGTCCATAGAAGATGGCTTAGCAATAGTATTAGTATCATGTGTAGGTAAAGGATTCATATAGATTTGAATATTTTGATTAGGAGGAGAAATATATGTATTCCCATTACCATCAAAATTATCAACAGATAAAGCATTAGAATCAATTATGTCTTGAACCTTATGTTTTAAAGAATAACATTTCTCAGTACCATGACCATTCTGATGATGATATTGACAAAAAGCTTTAGGATTAAAAGATTTAGATGCCATCATAGTAGGTAAAAGAGGTCAAATAAGAGGTAAAGTAATCATATTAGTAGTTAACAACCTATTCATAATAGAATGCAAAGATTTGAAAAGAGGAGTAAATGTATGATTTAATCAAAAAATAGTGGATGCAGAAGTGGCATTGTGAGATGCAACAACAACTTCATCAACAATTGCATTTTTCTTTTTTGTTTATCTTGACACAATTGTTGAATTTTTGAACTTTATTTGGATTAGATGCAGCATCACTTTTATCAACAAGAATAGGAGCCATTGGAGTGGTGCTCTCAAATTTACTCACTTGTAATTGATAATGATGAAGCGCTACACAAAGTTGTTGAAAAGAGGTAAATTCAATAAGAAAAATCTTATCTCTAATATCCTTTGCAAATTTGAAATAAACATACATTGAATATCAATATCATGAATGGGATAAGAAATCTGAGCATGTAAATGCTTAAATCTACCAATAAATTCAGTCAATTTTTCCTAACAATTTTGTTTACAAAGCATCAAATCAGTCAAAGACACTTGCAGGCCAATGTTGTTTTGAAATTGTTGAATAAAAGAATTGGCAAGTTGTGGAAATGAATTAATAGAATAAGGAGTCAAGGAACAAAACCATTGTAAATCCTTGTCACAAAAAGGTCGAGAAAACAACTTAGCTAAAATCCTATGATCATGAGAATAATCACTATAAAGGATTTGAAATGTTCTAACATGATAAACAGGGTCTCCCTTACCATTTTAATTCTCAAGATGAGGCATATCGGCTTGTTGAGGAATGGCAGTATGAATGATATCTTGAGACAATGGACTTCCCATGTCACAAGTAGGAATTCTAAACCTTTTTTGAGTTAAGGTAGCAAGTTATTGTGGTAAAGATGAATAGTTTGAGCCAAAATGATAATTGTAGAATCATTAGAAGAAATAGGATAACTAGCAACATTAGAAACACTAGGCAAAGTGTATGAAGGTACAAGAATAGAAGACACAACTGGAGGAACACTAAGAACTACATTTGGCAGAGGATTAGAACAAGTAAAAGAAATATTATGATAAGAAGGTTGGGATGTAGGAAGAGACATAAAAGAAACACTCATATGAATAGATTGAATCATCATGGTCACCAAATAAGGAGTATAGGTACGAACACCAGGGAAAGAAACATAAGAAGGTTCTACACTAGTGATAGGAGGAAACAACCCTAAATCTTGAGCTTCTTGAGCTAAAGGTTTAACATTGGAATGCACAAGGGGAGTAATACCATGCAAGAGATTAACACCTTGATCACTATCATGAAGAACTTTCTTCAAAGCCTCTATAGCTTGAATAGAATCTTGATTATGGTTTTCTTGAATAATCCAATTACCCATTTTATTAAGTTCATTTGAAATTTTTTGGACTTTTACACAAGGAATTATGACAACATCATCCTCATCATGAGACATGAGTGAGAAAATTTTTTCTCCATAATAGGATTAGAATTAGGAAGAATCAAATTATCATCTAGAATCATAAGTAAAGGAGAAGAAGACTCAAGCTCAAAGATACTCATAAGTCTACGACTTCGTCTAACCAGAAGAGTAGAAGTAGGACTAGAAGTAATATAGCTCATAAACAAATGCAATGTAAATGAACTAATCTAAGAAAACATAAAGCATAAATATTTTTGTATTTTGAAAGAGATTTTGCAATTTTTTTGTAGTTTTAAATTTTGAAATGCAAGAGCTTAAACAAAATCTAATCTTAATGCAAGAAAAGACCTAACAACTATGATATGAAATATAACACCACAAAATTCAATAGGGCATCTAATTCCACAAAAGAAAAGAAGGTAAGTGTGTCAGGTTCCCCAAAATGAATAGGGGAAAATAGGACCTATCCTCAACCCGAATTCCCAAAAGGAATTATCCAAATTGATTAACCACAAGGAAGTGATCAATGCACAAATGGATCATGTGATGGAGAATAGGGAGAAAGGAGGAGATCCTATAATCTTGGTTATGGAAAACTCAGTACTTGAAATCTAAAATAAATAGAAGAAAAATACTAACCTTAAAGTAGGGAAAATCTGGAAAATGTTGATTTTTGATGTTTTTGTATAGTTTCAAAGATTTTTGCAACCTATTTTGGAATGGAAATGTCGAGACTAAGAAAACCTAGAAACATTTTGTCCTTTTGAATGCAGGTCAACCTTGACCCAAATAGAGGGGCACAATTGTGCCCCAAAAAGTTGAAACTTGTGTTGTACTGCTCTGACAAAAAATTTGTTTGCAAATCCCACAAGTTTGACAAAAAGATTTATCTAAATCTTCACTTTAATTTATTATTGTGCACATGTATTTGCAAGAAAAAAAAGGTCTTGTTGTTTGGATGGGGGGTTTTCCTTGGTTAAATTCTGGTTTAGAATCAACCTTGAAATATAATTGAAATTTCAATATAAATAAACAAAATAAATGGAGCTATTCACCTTGCTTATATTGAAATCCTTGTGGAGGACTCAAATCCTTGAATCCATGAGTACAAATGCTCCAAATGAATGTAGAAATGTATGTAGGATGTCTCAAATAAATGGCATTAGATCTTCAACACCAATCTTGAATGGATATTTGCATAGGAAAAGGCTTGGATGAATGTGGATGGAGAAATATTCAACAAGAGGGCTCCATAGAGATTGAATCTTTTAATGGCTAACAATGGACCTCCTTGATGAATTAGATGCTTGAACACTTGAATGCTTGAATGCTTGATAGATAGTAGATCTTCACTTCATAGAATTATGAATGTGCACGATAATTGTTCATAGAAATTAGATAATAACTTTTCTCATGGATAGTGGATGGAAAGTAGATCATAGTTCATAGTTCGTAGATGTCAAAATGAGAGAAGAAGGCTTCCTTAAATAGAGACCTAGGGCACAAACTTCTAGAGAAGGCCAACATAGGAGCATTAAATCCTAGAAATTAACTATAATCCCTAGAAATGGACCTAGATTAGATGTAATTTAAGAGTGTATTATTCCAAAACTTGAAACAGCCGACCCAAAAGCAAGAAAATAAAACCTTTTGGAGCCTAGTATCCCAAAACTCCCAAAAATTAGAAAATGGACCTAGGGTTAGGGACAAGGTCAACCCTACCCTATGTTAGGGTCAAGGTCATCCATGACCTTGGTTAGGGTCAAGGTCAACCTTGACCTAAAAGGTCATTCTTGACCTAGAAGTCAAATTCCTCAGTTTCACAGAGAAAGTTGTCAGAAATAGGTTGGAAAGAGAGAGAGAGAGAGAGAGAGAGAGAGAGAGAGAGAGAGAGAGAGAGAGAGAGAGAGAGAAGCAGAACAGGGGAAAATAACTAGATCCATGCAAAGACCTATTCAAGGTGCTTGACATGACCCAAACCACTTACTTGGAGGGCTAAACACTCTTAACATGGAAGTGCTTCCATTTTAAGACAATATATTAACCAAGTTAATCATGATTACCAAACCAAAGATGATAAGTTGGTACCCTACAAGAATTTAAATGATGCTCTACAGAACTACGTCATGTTGTGATATTTCAAAAAAATGTAGAGCAGAAAAAAAAGGCTACAAATGTTATGGTCACCCTAGCATATATTCTCTAGTTATAAGAACATGAATCATGTTTTGAGTTCCTGGTGGAAGAACTACATCATCCCACATATGACTCCTATGATAATCATACAATTTTCATTATTTTCAATCATGATTCATCTCACTACTCCACCTTTTTCTCCTACTTGTGTGATCAGATTATTCGTGAAAATCTCACACTCAACCAAAAATGCCAACTCCTTTGCAATGCCTCACACTTTACCCTAGTCTCTAGTGACTTGTATAGGAAGGGTCTAGATGAAACACTTCTTAGGTGTCTATAACTAGAAGAGCCCAAAAGAGCATTAGCCAATGTCCATGACTATAATTGTGAGGCACACTCTAATGGCCTTGCACTTTCTTGAAAACTACATAAGGCAGGATACTATTTAGTATTGGCCAACTATGAAGGTTGACATTGTTTGATATGCTAAATTTTGTAAGAAACATCATCTACATGGTAATCTGATTCATGCTTCTAGATGTGAGCTTATACCTTCTGTAACATATACGCTATTTTAGCAGTAGGCCTTTGACTTGGTATGAAAGATTCATCTGAGTTCATCTAGTGGCCACAAGTTTATCATTACAGTGATAGAATACTTAACAAAATGGGTTGAAGTTGTACCTCTATCTATTGTTAGAGGTAAGCATGTTGCCTTATTTATTCTCAACTGCATTATTTGTCACTATGGCATCCCATCCTCCATTGTTACTACTAATGGAGAGAAGTTCAAAAACAATGACCGAAAACAACTTTGTAAGAAATTCAAGATCAAACAAAATTGGTCCTCCATATAATATCCCCAAGGGAATGGCCAAGATGAGGCCCTTGATAAGACATTGCTCAAAATCCTACATAGAACGGTTCACAAATTAGGTAGAGATTGGCACCTGCATATCAATCTGACACTATGGGCCTATAGGATCACTATACATACTCCTACATGGGCTATACCTTTTTTGTTATTTTATTATTCTGAGGATGTCTTACCTTTAGAAGTCAAGATTTCCTCACTACGAGTCCCCATACATGGGTCGATAACTGATGAAGACCATAGGGCTTTGAGGATACAAGAGCTAGAAACCATTGATGAATGTTACAAGGTTTCTTTTGGTCATATGAGGGATTACAAAAAAATAGATGTCTACTACCAACAAAAAGAAGGTTCACACTCAGAAGTTCCAAGTGGGTGAGCTTGTGCTTAGAAAACCCCCTAAAAATTAGAAAAATAGGGAATGGAAAGGGAAATTTGAGCCTAGTTGGTTTGGTCCTTAGATTGTCACAGCAACATTTAGATCTGGTGCATATCATCTTTCTACTCATAAAGGGGAGAAACTTTTTGAGCCTATCAACATTCTACATTTGAAGAAATTCTATGCTTAAGGCTCATAATTCATATTCATATATCTATACACACACACACACACACACACACACACACACACACACACACACACACACACACATATTGATCCTAAAAAAATCCTTAAAATATAAAAATATCCTTAAAAAATGATCATCTTAGTGAAAACCTAGCAATAGGCACTTTGATGTATCACCAAAAAAATTAAAAAAAATCAAAACATTTGAAAAAAAAAGTCTTGAATAAATCTGCCAAGTGGTGAAAACTTGGAAATAAGCACTACTTGAGACCCTCACACCTATGTCTATCAATCTCACTCATTCACTCCACAACACATTTCCTAGCTTAGAATTGTCTCTTGTCCTCATCTCGGGGGCACGATTGCTTAGCTTATTGGGGTCTTCTTGAATCTTAGGGTTTTTTTGGCAACTCATGCAAAACTTTGTTTTTCAACACTACCCCCTTGACATTAAGTGTTTCTCAACATTTTTTGGATACCTTAGCTACAGTCTAGGATATTACAATATTTCTTACTATCAGATTTGAGTCTCATCAAAATGGCCATGTGATAAACACACACACACTTAAACATTGAGTTTTTTGAGCTATGATGAACTTTATCTCCTTTGTGTGTTGTCTATGATGATTTCTTTGTTTAGTGTTCCCTCCCTAATAGTTTTTTATGGATGACTTGGACTAGAAGACTAGGGACATGGGGCATGTTTTACTTTCTTTATTCTTGTGGGTATACTTTTTTAGTCTAAAGTTTTTAGAGAATTCATGCTTGTCCTACTTGACACTTTGGACCTATAACGTATCATCCTTGTCTATTTTTGCAAGACTATACTCGGGGGTTATCTTGGCACTTATGCCTTGCTATAGGTATAATCTTGCTATATAAAACTTAAGGATTCTAACTACATTAGTCATCTTGACTTACATGTCTTTGATGCCTAGGTTAGATTCCCACATTTCTATCCAAAATATAGATCATATTCATATCCTCATAGTTATACTAGTGATGATTGAATGGTCTTTTGATGTTCCTAATAATTCTCAATGATGAAATTAGAGTACAAGTAAACCATTTTTCATACTAGTTTTCATTATAGACTCATTCTAGCTTAATCTAGCATTGTGCATATGGGAAGAGCTCTCCCTTCATCTTTCATGGAAACATCAGCTAATTGCTTTCATATTTTCTTCACTTTCTTCTTGATCACATCTTTTCATTTTCTTGATCTTTCATGTCACCTCTTTTCTTTCCTTTCATCATAAGGGGTTAATCTAATCATCACATCTAATCTATCCATGTATAACCTTTAAAAAACATGAATCTACCTCATATACATGAGAGATAAACTATCCATGAGAGAGATCCATGAGCATATAAACATGAACATAAAACTAAGAATACATAAACATGAGTAGAAGTTGAAACATCACATGGAAACATAAACTCAAAATTCTGAAATATCCAACCATCACATGAGAAGAAAATGACATAAATGAGACAAGTACACAAACATGTCGATCAAATCTAGTATTCCATATATATCAAATGTGTCAAAATACATATACAATATAAGATCCAAAACTTGGATCAATGTCTCAAAAGTACATACGATACAAGAAAATGTCACAAGGACATCATCCTAGACCTACTCCTAACTCTAGGACTGACTCTCGCCCTCTTGGGATGGTGGTGGTCATGGAGGTGGAGCTTGTTTCCTATCTGGAAGTTGAACCACACCCTCTAACCTCCTTTTCCACTCTGAGTAATTTGTTAGTCCATGTCCTGATGGCACCACACCTTTGTATGTAGCATAGTAGTGTAACACCCTGCCAAGGGATCCAAAAGAATTAACCTAAAGTTTTACTAAGTTTTCGAAACATTTTTTTTTTAAGGAAAAACATGCATAACCATCATAAAGTAGTGGAAGAAATAACATACAATCATACATAAGCAAATATAACAGATTGCATTCCTTAAGGATCCCAATACATTGAATCACATTTAAGCTTAAATAATACTAACTCAAATAAATAAAATATCCATATGAAAGTATAACTACAAGTCCATTCCACCTAAATAATATACATTTATTCTAAATGCCACTTGGTAATAAAATTCAAAATGCACAATCATCCACTGTACATGTCATAGGGTATAAAAGGCTAAAAGAATATACATTTATAAAAATAGGTTACATCATCCCTTTTAGATCCATGAAACAAAGTGCAATACAATAAGTGAAATCATCCATCATAAAGATGTAACCATCCATCACAATACACAAAGATAGAATGAAATGAAATGAAAACAAGGAACTCCAGCCATGGCATCAATGAATGGATCTCAATGGTAAGAGTAAAAAGCACTAGCACCTAACCTAGTGGTAACCCAAAAAGGTCCACTCCCACCACACTAAGGAGATAGTCTCAAGTCCCAAATAGGATATCAATTCCAAAATCAAAAGTAATATTTGTGTCCAAGAAACCCTAAAAGTAATCTAACTCAAAGGATTCCATGATAAATTGACATCTAGATGCAAAGGCAAAAAAAGACATGTAGGGAATCTACTATGTAAGCATGCAAGTGTCACTGTATGAATCAACTCTAGAGTTATCCTAGCAGTCTAACTTAACCTTGGCCCCCTAGTGACTCTATGCAGCACTAGTATCCTTTCGTACTGACAAGGCATACTAATGATGCATGGTCACAACCAAGCATTCTCTCTACTCCCATCCTAGTCTATACTAGCACTCAAGGCATGGGTGAGAATATACAAAGACTCTTATTAGGTTCATTTTACTCTCATTTAGTGTAGTGTTTTCACTTATTAAACAACTTACAATGGGTTACCCTAGCAGCCACTTTGGGCCCCAACCTCCATTGCAAGCCACTTCTAATATTATATATAGATAACCTACCCTAATTTCATAAAATCACAAATCAAAGAATCATAGTATTTCACCTTAGTCCTATACAAGTGACTGGAAAGCATCAAAAGATAGTTCACAATAACCCATAAGTTCTTTACAAGCAACTAGAAAACATCCTAAAAATACTAATCAAAGACTCAAAAAGGTTGTCAAATATGTCATATCATCCATCTCGTTATCCCACAAGGACATTGAAAGCAATAACAAACAATATAACCAAACTCATCATAGAGCATACCAAACACATTATCATGGTTGAGTTTAAAAGATCAAGATCAATTCATCATAATATCACAAACACAGAACTTCCAAGCCTCTGGTAGATGTCCTAGAATTGGTCAACACTCTAGTCAACACAAACCCAAAACATAGACAACATACAGATATAGAGTAGTTTCATAGTTTGGTTTGATTTGAAAATACATAGTTGAGTTAATAGTAAGGTTTAAGTATTTGTTTCAATATATGTTTCAAGTAGATGAGATTCATAGTCTACCCTTACAAATTAACCCATTTCTTATATTTGAATAAGATGCACAATTACTCTTAGCTTATGAGATAATCAATAATGCATTATTTTAATAATTTAGTAATTAAATTATTTTAAATTATTATTTAAATAATTAATAATTATCTTAATAATCAAAATCATTAAATAATAACATAATGAATAGAGTTAAACTTAACCCAATAATATTTAATTAAATTTCATTAAATTTAACTAATAATTATGAAAGAAATTATATTAATATATTATTAATTGTTAATTAATAATAATTAACAAAACTATTTATAAAATTATTAAGAACTACTTAAAATTAACTTTATTTAAATATATTTAAAAAATTATTAATAATTCAATTAATAATTAATAAAAACTTATTAATAAAATTAATAACAAATAATAATTAAATTTATTATTAATAATATTTAATAAAAAAAAATTACAAAAAAAATTAATAACAAGGCGTATGTCTTAAAGGCTCGTCGGCCTTTCTGGTTGTCATGACACCAAGTGTACTTGATGTTTAGCAAGCCTCTCGTGCGACCTTTAATGGTCGTCGGAAGTCTTACATTGTCATGGTAGGGAGATTGCTGGGAGGTGGGGGTTTGATGGCCCCACCTCCCCACCAATAATATATTATAATATTTTTTTAAAATTTATTTCTTCTTAAAAATAAATTTTAATAACAGTCCTCCCCCCATAACAAATTTTATATTATATATATATATATATATTATAAAGAATTCTATCAATACTCTGATAGAGGAATTATGACAAACTAGCCAAATTTTATTCTAAAAATTTCTATTCCGTTCAAAACCCTTTCCAATTTAATTTTCAATTTTAAATCTACTGATGTAGGGTTCTAATGTGATATTTTAATCCTCATGTATACAGAAGAAATCAACATGCATACCAGTAATTTTAAAATAAAATATTTGAAGATTCGTCATAATAAAATTCAGATAAACGATTCAACAATCACGAAGAAGACAAGATAATAACATAATTTAACTGGGTAAACAAAATACAAGAATCTACCTGGTTCTAATGCTAAATTCACAAACACCCAAAAGATTGTGAGAGAAATTTCTTCTCTCAAAACTCTCTCTGATAATTCCTTCTACAAAATCCCCAGTCCCTAGAAAATGGACCCTCAAATGCTGATAAGGAGTTCTCTCCTAAATTCGGGGCACTAATTATGCGATCATCTGAGGGAACTCCTTGATCACAACTTTTTAACTCTCTATTATCTTTCTTGAAACTTCATACATACTTTATGCAATTTTAAATATCTTTAATAACTTAATTTCTTTTTCACTCTTTAATTTATTTTTGAAGCGTTAATTGATAAAATATTTATTAACTCAAGCAATAATAATATTTAGCATTTATTTTAAAATAATCTTCCAAATATATTATTATTAAATTAAATAAATATTATTATGCTCTCAAACTAGACTTATAATTTTCTCTTTAAATTTAATTCTTTTTTTAATTAATTTTTTATCAATTAAATATAATTAAATATTGAAAATATCATAATATTTTCTATTAAATTAAATCATTAATTTAATCTTTTAATTTGACTTAATTAAGAGAAAAATCACCGAAGCCCTATAAGATGAAATATGAAAAACCATCATAAAATACCACATACAAGATCAAACTTAAGGGTTATAATCATGAATTTATATCATATGAAGCATTCAAAAAGGTAATCATCTCAGATACTTGTCCAAATTTTCTAAGACAATTAGTTTAAAGGCTTAGGATTTGGACTCAAGAAGTTATCTCCCCTCTCTTACCATTGAGATAGTGTGATAGGGTACGCTCATCTTAGAAATTCAGGGAAGACAATGCCTGATACTTGCAATCTACATAAAAATTCATTCTTGTACAAACACATATATTCTAAACTAAATAATTAATGGCAAGAAGTGGTGCATCGTATAGATCCCGACTAGCAGGTAACTACGACTTCCTTCCTTAACCACATTAGAAATGTCATACATAAAGAAAATATACACGCACACCATACACATGTTGTATGGGGTAAGCATCCATATAAAACATATACAAATAATCCATCTAACTAACATCATCAAATAACTAAAATCACTGTAATTAATCATTTTCAAGGTATTATCATGCATACACCAAGTAAATAATACCAAGTAGTCTCATCATAAAATCAACCAAGTGTGAAAACAATATCTGATAATCTGAAAGATAATGCTACTAATCATCAAGCATAAATTGGCCTAAAAGAGTTTGGCAATAATAACAAAATGTAAACTAAGGTCAGGCACTACAAGTAGTAGGCGACCCATGCCTCATGGTCCTCTGACTCTTGCCTAGCGACATCTTGCTCCCTACAGGGATCATCTCCTCGTGCCCGCTCATCTATCAATTGTTGATCCTTCACAACTAGGTTAATCTGCATTGTTTGTAGCTCTACCTCTAGGGCCCAAATCCAAGCATCTTGATCATCCTCTCCATCTCCACTGACAAGTTGCTCCTATTGTGGTTTTGCTTGCTCTACACTCTTGCCTCTTAGTGGATGCTCCTCCTCCTCTTCCTCGCTCTCCTCTCTCATGGCCTAGCCCCATGTCTGTCTCCTCCCAACTGCTCGAGAACTACTCTTGACCTTCATCTTCCTACCACTCCTACCTCCACCTCATGTGCCATCTCCACCATATCCTCCTTGTCCTGCTACCACAGGTGGTGCATCTAGCCATGTGAATCTCAGAAAGGAATGTCCTTGCATCTCATATAAATATGTCAAGTTTGCCCCTACATCTACTAGATCTAGGTGATAATCCCGAGGCTCAACATAAGTGTTGGTGTATCTCTCAAGGTTGTCTAGTAATCCAACATGGGTAACCAGCCTTGTGCCTCCTCATCATGGAATAGTGCATAAATGGTGGTCTCCATTGAGATCACTTGCCTCTGACCAATTTGTCACCATACTTGGCTAATAACAAATTGCTCTACAATCTTTGAGTGCCTCCCAACCAGTGGCTAACTATAGCATATGTATGCATCTGACCATTTGGCACACTAACGATATGGCCTCCATAAAAAAGAGGTAAGCTCATCGAAAAGATGTTGGGTAGTACATCACATCCCCATTGTGACTCTGAAAGATGAACCCTATGTATCTAAATATGAATGGTTCACTATGCTCTCAATGGCTTCTCTTGTGGTTGCACTCATGGCCATATCACTACATTATGCTCTCATGCCCATATCTAGGCCAACACTATTCCACATGCCCAGGTCTTTCCATCTTAGTAGGTTATCTCATTGAGCTCATGATACATGTCTACAAGGATAACAAATCCCCAAGCCATCCTCTAGGGCTACCTAATCAAGTCTGCTACCAATTGACCTCATCCTAGTGGGAAGCCCTTCTAGCCCCTATCAATGACCAAATCATGAGCAACCAATGAAAAAAGAAGGAAAGATGATGGGTACTAGTCTCCATACTCATCTACTAGCCTCTCCTATTTGAGGTGTCGCTATAGGATAGTCACATTCTAAAACAACTATTGCACGACCAATCTCCCCTTTGTCAAGGTCTGATCATAATACATCTGGGACATGGAAAACCTCACATTAGTACACCTCATATGAATAGAAACAACTTGAAATGAACATAAAAAAATAATAATCATACTCACAAGATCAGCATGACATGGTATATGAAGGATACAATATACATTCTCTAAGGTGATGGTAGCCTCACCAATGGGAAAATGAAAGATGTTGTGCTCTTTGTACCACCGCTCAACTAAAGCACTCAATGACTTGTTAGCTCGTATATGGGGCATGTGTGTTAACCATCTCAATCCCATACTTGCCATGGAGGCCTTTTCATCATCATCTAGATGGTGAAGGACATGCAAGCTCGCCACCTTGGAGGCTCTGATCAGAAGGGAGTGAAAGAAAATCTATAAAATTGAGTCAAACAAGCATTGAAAACATTAGTATCACCTATACACAGATCAAGAACATCATCATTTGATCGAAACAATAGAAAAAAATCCTCACACATGCAAAATTTAACTATAAACATTACAAAAAAATCGACAATAACTTGTATGACATTTTTATAATATGTAGGCGATACTTTTTGCTGATTAAGTATCATATGATACTTTTTATACTACCTAGGTGATACTTTCCGTTTGTGTGATAGTTCACACCATGCCATGCAATATTTGGGTAGAGATGATGTGATATAACTTTCTAAGGCATGTGATACAATTTGTCTGATAGAAGTATCAGATGATACTTCTATGTGATACTTTTAAAGTACCACACAATATTTTTGTCAAAACCCATAAAAATGCATTAAGAATGTGTTAAATGCTCAGAAAAAGCGTAAATTTTTTGAAGACTTAGTGGGGTCTTGTACTTGGGTGGCCGGTTGTGCAACTAGTTGCACTTGACATGATATGTGTGGGTCCAAATATAAGCAAGCTATTAGAAATAGATAACACTAAGAGGCGGGGGGGAGGGGGGTGGATTAGTATTTTCAATCTTTTTACCCACAACTAGATATTATTAATTACTTTTCCACTTGCATTAGAAAGTAAACCAATAATGTTAAATAGTATAAACAACCATACATAAAGAGAGCTTATAACACCATATTTTGTTAACTAGGGAAACCCTGGCCAAGGGAAAACCCCAATGGGGATGAAACCCACAAGATGATTCACTATATAAGGAATCCAATTAAGGATATTGACCCTATTAGGAGTCTATGAAGAATGTATAGTGTCTTGAGTCCCTGTTAGGAGACTAGGCCTTGTTAGAAGCCTCAACCCTATTAGGAGTTGCTTCAACCCTGTTAGGAGTTGGTGGATCATTTACAAATGTGTGCAAGAAGAGCTCACTGCCCTAACATGCAACTATACAATTAAGTTCTTCAAGAGAATAGGTATACATACAATACTGGATCACTTGTTATACTTTGCAATTCTTTTGATTATCATCTCTTCATACAAGCCTTTGGTAGACTATAGACAATCTTACTTCCTATTTGCTCAATCTCATAAACAAGGAGTAACTACGCATATATCAATCTGCATCATATCTTGCATTATCATATCACATAACATGACCTCACATTCATACCTAACTTTGCAAATGAATTTCTTTACTTATATCAATCATATTCATAAATCCTTCCTTAGTTATATCACATATCATTCTTAGAGTTGTCTCATCAAGAATTGATAATCAAAATAATTCTTTAAGTCGTACAACTCAATTTTTTGGCTTGCTCTATTATGTACAATGAAGTATCTACAGCGATATTTCCTTCATAACTTGAACTTGGTTGTCTGTATGGACATGTGCACTGGTATACATCATCGAGATGATGTCATGCATCTATAGTCAAATACACAAGAGAATATTCTTAATGAATATTCCACTATCAATAAATCTCATCGTGTTGTTGTAACATTGTACAATACTAAGACAATTTTTCATCACAAACAATCATGGCTATAATGTAAAACATATGTTGCCATAAATGACAACCACGTATCTCATCTTATTTGACAGATTGGTCATATTGCCAACACAAGCACCATGATCTCTCTCCAAATTACTCAAAAGCTCTCCAAAATCACAAAAAACAAATTAATTGAAAATGACCCTTGGACACCTTATATAGTCCTCTAACCTCATTTTGACTCATTTTTCAAACTCCTCAAAATTCTACACAAATTGCATCTCTGGCTAATTTTGATGTCTTGGATCCTTTTTCAAGATCAAAATCAAAATCCAAGTCCATCTTGATAGTCAAAATTGTATTTCAAATACCTTCTTCTATGCAGTTAGCTAACCTTTTGAGGTCTAATCTTTGAATCTTCGTTGGGCCATCTTCATTTCTCCATGTCTTCACCATGTCTACACTTTGTACCTACTTCAATTCACATCTTTCACTTCTAAATCATCTTTCTACTTGATTTGACTTAAATTTCAAACTTTATCCTTCTCGGTCAACTCTAGTCAAACAAGGGCATTCTATCACTTTTTATGGTCACTCTTTGGTTCTAATCGCATATCTATCATCATAGACTTTTCTATATCTCAATTTTCATATATCTAACTCATTTTTGCATTCCCTTTACCTCATTTCAATTTCAATCCCAAGGGAGCAAAAATACTCTATCATCGCTTGCTACAACTATCTATTTCTCAAAAGCATATGTTTGATCTTTTCATTTTCTCTCGGTCAATCTAATTTACTTGGTTTCAGTACTCTTTTTGAGTTATGATATTGTTTCTCTCCTAGTGATCAGTACCATTGCTATCAGGTTGTACATTCAAGACTTGTTGCAATTCATTCTTCAGAATTAGATCTATCTATCTATCGCTACCACCTGCTTGGCTTCTATATTTTTTGACATCATTTGTTCCCAGATCTATCACACATTAGTCAAAGAGGGGAAAATGTAATCACCTTAAAATGGTCATCTATACTATTAGCACCCTTCTTAGCATTTTGGCTAAATTAATTAATCATTTATCGAAGCCAAATTGCTAAAAATAAATTAATTTGATTTTAACCTACAGTTTAACTATATTATCCTAAGTCCATATTTGATTAAAAGAACATGTCCCCTTCTAATTAAATAAAAATTTGATTTTTCTAACCCACTCAATGTGCACACATAAAATCATTTTTCCTATTTTCAAATTGAAAGAAAAGATTTTTCATCTCACAAGAAAAGTCAATTGCTTTTCATTGGTTGACTTCCTCTTGCACATGGATCATGCCAAAAGTCAACCCCCACACTTGATCATCCATTCCTTGATCTTGATCTCCACTATTTGTACACCTTTAGAAGGGAGAGCTCTCTCCTTCTTAAAGGGTCCATTTTTTAGTATTGTTATGTTGCAGGTTTCTCAACGGGTTTTCATAGAACTTTGTTGAGAACTTCTTGCTTCTTCTAAATTCTCTCATCTCTATTCTCATACTAGCTTAGCTTCATTTGTAAGTAGTGTAGTTCCTTTTTCAATAGCTTAAATTGTCTAGTTTAATTAGCATGACTTGGTAACATTTTCATATTGTTAGCATAGTTTCATTGTGCATTTCATTCTAGCTTAGATCATAATTGCATTGCATGCTTGAGAACTTCTTTTGGAACTTTCATTTTTTCTCTTGTCTAAGCAATCTCCCATTGAATGGTTTACTAGCAAGGGTTGCATCTCTAAGGCTCATTTGAGAGCTCCTTTCATGCCTATTTTATGCACCTTGCACTCCATGGATAGGGAGCTCTAAGCCGACATTCAAGCATTCCAATCTCATGGAATATCTTGGATAGAATGGTTTAGAGGACTGCACTTTCTTAGTGCACACCTTGATTAAGTAAAAAGAGGGAGGACAATTGTGATAGTATTTGATGAATGGTTGGAATGTTTCATCCAATAGGAGAAAAATTACATCACTAGCTTTAAGAAAATTTATCATGTGTTGGTTGCATCCATTGGGGAGATAGGTCTAGGAGAAGATATTAAATAGGAAAATGTGGTGGTACAAACTAATGAAATCTAGAAATATGACGTGGCCAAATTCCTAATTGAAAATCCCTCCAAGATGGTGGATGAAAATATATTGTATGCATGCAAGAAAAATATGGAATGCCACAATTCAATACTTAGGTTGGGGAGAGATGAATATTTCAAGCTTGGTAAAGAACTCAGTGAACTCACTTAGTCTTTGATGGATTAACTTAGGTGTAACTATGTTCCACATGTCAATGGAAATGGTGTGGTGGAAAAAGATAAGAATTCCTTAATTTGGAGGCTAAGGGAAGAAATCCAGAAGGCCAAAGAAGTTAGCTCAGGTGGAGGGCATGTTGTATGTGTATCTAGAGAACTTAGCTACTCGCATGGAGAGGATCAAGGAGATTAAGTATGAGGAGAATTATGGAGGTAGGGGATGGCCCATGTTAATGTTTTGGGCATCCAGTTTGTTCAAGTGTTTGTGGGTTTGTTCTACAAGGAGTAGAAGGCAACACAGAACATGTAAGTGCATACAACACAATCCACAAGGTGAGGGGAAGTTGTCCAACCATAATTATCTATTTGCATAGATTATCTAATTAGATAACACATTTCGTGGGTAGTTCCTGATTGGCATTTAGTGAAGGTTTAGACAATTTTTGGTTGACTTGGTTTGTTTTTGTAAAACTCAAATTAATTTTGAAGCTTTGGGAATTCCATTTTATGATGTTGTGAAAGAATATATATAGTCAATCATGAGGTTAGCATAGGGTTCTAATAATTTCTAACAGGCAATTACATGCTTATCTTTTAATGCTATTTTGAAGTAAACTTTACATCTTTGAAAGAAAAGTAATGATTCTTCCATTTGGGCTATATATTTGTGTGTTTGGAAGAATATTATTCTGATCATTGGAAAATTGTCATACTCCATATTGCAAATAGGCATTTTGGCATGCTTTCTTGTCTCTAGTTGTGATTATTCAAAAATTATTGGTAAAAATTGCATAATATTTGTGATTATTAGAAGGAAATGTAATCCAACATGAATTCTTATTCATGTTTTCTATGGGATCCATTATGTGTTGATGTGATGAATATCAATTAAACACCTTTTTAATTTTTGGTGAAAGGTATATGATTTAAAATTTAAATTCATTCACTGAAATTTTTTCTTATGGAGTTGTACTTATATAAAATTCAGAGAGAAATCTTTCGTGGTTAACGTAAGTGTTTCTAAAAGATATGTTCTCATTATGGGAAATAGAGTCCAAATAATAACTTAACTAAGGGGATAAATTTGTTAGCCAACATGATACAATCAAGAGATAAAAATAAAATGATCCATAGTCATGTTGAATGAAATCATTTTTAATGATAAAATACATGCATAACATGTAGTATAAAGGATTGAAGTTGTCACAACATTTCATGTTATATTTTTCATATCTAACTAATGCTATGTCTACTCGAGTACAAGCAAGATTTTAACTAGGGGAAATGGTGAGTCTATAATATGTTATATTTATATTCATTTTTTATAGCACTTTACCTTTTGGTTACAATATATTTCCAAGTAATTTTGATACATTACTTTGATTTATGAAGCATTAACTATGACTACTCATTTGTTGATTAACATTTGTATGTCTAGCCAATTAACGCTAAATTATGACAATTTATTATGATAAATTATTAAAATTAAATAACAAGTGTTTTGGGATGATTAACATTTTGTTTGTGAGGTGTTTGAGTCATCATTCAATTGGCAAGAAGTAGAAGCAAGTTGACACTAGTCAATATTCAGCAATTGCTAGAAATGCAAAAAAGCTAATTTCAATAAAATAGGCATATCTCACTCAATTCTTAATAAAATTAAGATTTTCTTAATGATTTGGAGTTAATTCACGATATAAAATGAGAAACACTCATCTAATGTTGGTTGAGTCAAAACTATCAAGTTTGAAGGTTGCAAAAACCTGGTCTTAGTAAAATGAGCATAGTTTCATATTTCTTAATGAAATCAAAATTCTAAAAATAATTTGGAAAGATGAAGAGGAGGATCATAAACTGGTAAAATCATTTGAATTGGCTCGCAATAAAAAAGGAGTATCGTTTGTTTTAAATTAACTGCAAAAAATAAGGCAACATTTAGGAAGCAATTAAGGAATGACTTCTAGTTTGATTTGAACTCTTTCAACCTCTTGTTTATCTTGTGGATTTGGAGTTATTGATGTCAAATAACAATTGAGTAACTTGTGGAGATGATAAATCACGGTTCTTAAATAATTGTAAAATGCATTTATGCATATTTTCAACCATATGTTTATTTTCTTGTTGTAAGAATTAAAGTGGATTAGAACATTCTCAACTCATTTCAATTTGGTCTCTAATATTAATTATTTTGAGGAATAATTCATCTCTCTTATATTGTCGGAGAAATGCCATTTCTCACAAGTTTTTGAGTCCTCATGTGTATCTATGAGATCTTGCTTGAATTGAGTAGATGATTAGGAGAGTATCTAGTTTGTATGAAGTCTTGTTAGAAGTGCATTTGTTTAATTAAAAACTTTGATAACCGTTGATTTCATCATTTTGATTTACAAGAAGAAGATTATTTCATAAATTGAGCTTGTACATTAAATATTGAATATTGAATATTGTAGATAAGATTGTAGCCACTCAAATAAAGGCCACTTGAGATACTATGACTCTATAATTGTTTAGAGTAGTTTAGAATATAGTTCACATGTTTAGTAATCAGTAATCTGTTGTTTGGAATTAGTGATACAAAAAAAAATTTGATTAATGATAAAATAGGATTTGAAGGGATTTGAAACCCTTTACAAAATGGTCACATAAAATATTCTAATAAAGCCCACAAATACAAATGGATCAAGACCAAGATGAGGGTTTCACCAGCACGCTCCCTCAACCTAAGACCAATACTACACAAAAAACTACCATGTGGCTAGGAACTACATAAAGGACCATAGAAATATCCAGCCCATCCATCCACAATCTAAAAAATGAAAGGGCCCAAACATCCATTCCCACTATCTTGAAGAATCAAACATTAAGATTTTATTTAGCCCCCTTCTTGTGGGACCAAAACATGTTAAAGAAGGAAGAAGGCTTCTTAGAATTTATTTAATTTTACCATTATCCATCCCTCCTCTAGCCTTATAGTCACATTCTACCAATCCAACCTATCTATCTCAAAAAACCCACCACCTACATAGAGGGTGGGGCACCCTACACAGTAGCAACCAATTGAGGAACAAGGCCAACTACAGCCAATGAGGCAACACCAAAGGCATTGTTCCCAGAATGACCACTCCCCAAGGAACCAACTTCTATTGAAGGGACAAAACCAACAACATAGATGACAATTGGATCCCCAACACAAACCATTTGAGAAGCATGAGATCTGAACCACTAGTTGCAACTGAAGTCAACCCAATAGAAGGAGGAGACACTGAGTGGTCCAGAGAGAGTACCTATGAAAATAATTGTTCAAAAGAAACCTTCTGAACCATATAATGTTGCACAAAACCACCCTTCCACCAAGAGATGGGCCTTAAAAAATTTTGAAATTCCCATTGATCTTCCACATGACCATTTTTTTGAAGCATCTCCTACACTTGAAGGGAATCCCTTCCTAATCCAATTGTTTAGTCCAACTTACTTTAGGAGTACTAATTTTAATCTTGAATGGTAGGCTATTAGAGATGTCAACACCCACCAGGATATGAGAAAATGTGGAATGGAAAATGTCAAAAGAGTCCTTGTCTACTAATAACATATCCTCAATAATACTACTCACAATCTCCATAGAGGCTCAACTGAAAAAATGAAGGGGAAAGTTGGGAATTTAACCCAAATGGTCATCTTGTTAAAAGATTTAGAAAACGGAATGAAGTCATGGTATCATGGTTTCATCATCAACATGAATTGGTCATCCTAGCTTTAAAAAGATCACATAAAATCATATTTCTACCCACAACAATCTCAAATTTACCTACAAAGAAACCCTTAGCCATAGGAAAGATATGAACTATAAACATAATGATGATGGAAACCCTTAGCTATAGGAAAGATATGAACTATAAACATAATGCTGATGGATTTTCAATCTTGGAAGGTCCAAGAATGTAGTTGTAAAATAGGCTAAAACCTCTTAAATTTGCAAATCATACCATGTGTAGAAAACACAAAAGCAACACCAACAATCTCAGATATCATCTCGTCATCTAGATCAATAGGAATAAGGGGCCGAAGATAGAAGCCAAAGAGCCCTTGATTCTTCTACCATACCAGACAGATCAATCAAGAGCCTTTGAAGTTTGGGTGGTGAATCCCAAACTCCCCCCGACAGGAGTAACCAAGGAAGAGGGTGCTAAACCAGTCGCCAATAGAGAGGAGGCCCCATATGGAACACTTCCATGTAAAGAAGCCTTAGAAAGCTTGGGTAGCACCGGGGCATCCCCTTTCGCAACAGAAAAAGTTAGAATCAAAAAAAAGAACTGTAGAAACTGTGACCAACGATGAATTTATTTGTAGTCCATTGAGCCTTTCCCCACAAACCCGAAAGGAGACCATCAGGAGTAGCAATAGATATTATTGTCATATTATGCAACTTAATGGCAATATTTATTAAATCTATTAATTTTTTTTTTAAATGTCATGTAATTATGTTGAATAGTAATACATCTTAACATTGATATGTTAAAAATATATTGTGTGATTCACATGAAAAGTGGGTGGAATAGAATTGCACCTCTAAAGTCAAAGTCGAAGAAAAAAAGAAACAAATAAAAATGGTCAAGACTATAAAGTCATCAATGTCAAATTGGCAAGAAAAAGGTTGTGATAAAGTCACATTGGCAAGACAAATGTTGTGATAAAGTGATTGATCCACATATAGGTCCTTGTTGTCAAGAATTCCCCCCTAATCTATGGTGGGACCATCATAGTCTCTCTTCAACATGTTGATTAGTAGTATGCACATGCAAAAGTAAAGGCCAAAGGAAGAAACTTCCCACTATCTAACTAGCCAATATGGATAAAGGAATGATTATGTGGTGGTGGTTTCACTCATAATGCCAAGGATGTAAAGAGCCCCAAGAATTGTGATGGCCTCACTAGGAACTATGCAAATGAGCACATTGACACCCACATATAAAAGAAATAGTTATCATAGTAGGGAAGGAGGAACACAAGAAACCATATAAGGGACATTGGCCCGGTGTTTGACTAAAGTTTTCAAATAAGTGAAAAAACCAAAGCCATCTTGTTGGCTTGGGCCTAAATCTACAACATAACATCAAATTAGTTAATATTATGGACTAATCACCTAGAAGACTCATATGCCATGAGAAAGGATTGAGATGGAATGGCTTAAGGAAATTTGTACCCAATTCCAATGAACTTGGGCTCAAGGATAGAATCAAAAGAGATGCTTGATGGTTGCCAAATAACCACAAAAAGTGTCAATGTAGAGCCATTTCTCCCAAATGAGTCAACCAAGATGCCATAGAAAGACTATTGTAGAGAAAGACACTAGTCAAAATAATCTAGTTGAGGCTCCACAAAAGTGGTTCAATTTTTTTAAAAATTATTCATTGAGAGGTAAAGGATTGAAGATTTCACTCACACAGCTTTTGGAAGCAACATGCAAATGAGAAGAAGGCAATAAATATTGTGTATAAGGATTGTGGCTCCTTAAAGAGTATCTAGAAATCACTTCCCCTTCCACCATAACTAAGTAAATAAAAATCCCACCTAGTGAACCATTTCAAGGGGAACTAAATCCGAAATATTCTAATATGATTACATATCTTGGTTCCCAAGCATGAATTTAGCTTTTATATATAGCCAAATCTTAGACATTGTGAAGAAAATATCAAAAACAATATAAACCTTATGTTTTTAGAGCCTTAAGAACCGATCCCAATGAACACTTACAAGGGGTGACATTGACAAGTGATCACAAGACACCACCATAAAGAATGTTGGTTTAAAGAGATCACAACTTATAGAAAGTTTTGATTCCAAATAAGGCATGGCTTTCTTGCTTCCCAAACATGCTAGACGTTCCTAGAAGCAAAGGCACCTTTAATTCTCACTGATTATTTCATTATGAGGATGGTGTGAAAACACATACCAAGTTGAGTGCTATAGTCAAAGATAGTACCAAGATTAACATAATTTAAAATAATAATTTCCCATGCTTTTGGACCCTCCAACGGATGGATGATACATTTAGCACATAAAGCTACTCCCTTCTTGAGTATCAATAAGATCAAGGCCAAAGAAGAATCCTCAAATGGCTCATGGAAGGAAATAAAATTTCTAATTAAATCAATGGGAGTCCAAATAAAATCTTTGAGGAGCAAATCTATCTTTTTATAAGAGTCTTTGGAATGGGCTCAATCAGTTGAGTAGCAATCATGTCTGCCAGCAAGCACTTTGGAGTAAATGTGGAATTTCTTGGTAAGGGAAACATTGTTGGTGATTGAATTGTCTAACATATTTTCTGTATGTGAAAGAAGAAATTGCAACAAGACAACAAATAAAGATTCAAAATCAAAGGAGATACCTAAAAATGGAAGGTTTCTCCATAACTTTGATCAACCCATTTCTAGCCATAATCTTCAAGCTAAGTTGGCCAAGTGAGAAAAACCGCTGATACAATTGAGTTTTCTTTCATTAAATGCCAAACCTAAAAGGAAGACAAAAGGTTTTGGGTTACTACAAGGTTTGATTAGCATTATTGGTTCCTCGATACGAGTGAGGGAAAAATCAACAACAAAGTGGAAATTAATAACGCAAGAAGAATTATATAGAGAAATAGCCTTGACTCTTTATTGAGAGGGAGTGATGGCTAAACTAGTGGTCAACTCCTCGAGCAAAGTGCCAAAAATAAGGGGCATAAATTCTTATTGGAAATAAAAATTTCAAAGGAGCAAGATTGTTGGTCATTGATATTGAGACAAGAAAACACATTTGCAAAGAGCACCTAAATTGATCACAGAAGGTTGGGACCAAAATCTAATGCTTAAAGAATGGCCATAATGGAAGTTCATTCCATGTGGTCATAGGATTTAGTGAAATTGATCTTAACAAAGATAACACATTAATAATTCCTACCTTGTTCCATAACTTCCCAAACAACAATGATATTATAAAGAATGTAGTGCTCATTGATCAAACCAATTTGTTTTAAATGAAGGAGAAGCAAAGATAGATGGGGAATATGAAGCACAAAAGCTTTGGCTATGAACTTGTAAGAGTATTTTAAGAAAATGATTAGTTGTCAATTGTCACCCTTCATAGGATCACCAACCTTAGGCATGAATTCGATATTTTGGTTGTATGAGAGCTCCTAGTGAACTAACAGTATAGGTTTTTATTATGGATCTACAAAAGGTCAAAGATCAATTGTGTATCAATACATTGTATAGAATTTTTTGGGGAAACAATTCAATCCAATGGCCTCATTATTGCTCGTGTGAAAAATTCTCACAAAGATCCATAAGGAGATTTTTTGATCACAAAAAGCATGTTGTGATGCAAGTTGCCTAGTGGGAACAATACTTGCACATTGATGAAGAGCTTTGTTTCAATTGAAGGGGTGGAAGTGAACCTAGAAAACCTGTCGACAGTGATGAACAAATGCTAAAATAATGGTGATAAGTTCAAAAAATAACTTCTTGTCATTCTTTGATGTGATTGATCTTTCGAAAAGATTGGTAACCTTAAGGGATTGAAAGATTCCCCTAGAAATTGTGAACACAACATTGAGCCAATATAGGAGAACCTTCAAGGAGGTACCCCAAGCTATATTCATATGACCAATTTGTTTCTACTAGAGAAGCTAAGTTACACATATTACAAGGAAGAAGAAGAATGCAATGCTTCAAACTTGACAAAGGCTCAAGCTCTAAGGTGGTGGACTTATATGAGTAATAGTGCAGAAGTGTCAAATGATGCCCGTAGACCTTGAGAAATTGAGGCATATATTTGTGTATGTTATTCTAAGGGCTAGACATAGCTAAAGGCTCCATATTTTTAAGATATGAGCAACCATGGGTTGATGGCTTAGCAATTCCATGTTCAAGAACTATGTCTTCAAGACATTTCAAGTCCCAATGTTTGTCACTCAGTAGAGAATTATTATACGAAGTGATTAGAAAGGAAAATAACTAACAAAGTGTTTGGATTAACCACAAACGGAAATAACAGTTACATGCAAATATAACCAATATATGAAAATAATAGATCACATAGAAGAGAACACCAGACACAAAGATTCATTTTGGTTCTCCCAATCCATGGGCTACTTCCACCAACAAGAAGTCCAATATTGTTATTGTCCAATGATTACAATCCGCAATACCATCGCAAGAAGCTACAATATCATCATACATTATGAAATCCCTAACCCTAAGTCATTTTATACAAGCTTTTGTGGCTTACAAAATTAGGGCTAGAATAAGTCGTCCAATAGAAAAATAGCAACTGATGCCTTTTACAATAATGGGTCATTTTTTGCTTTAGGGGCGTTGTCCCCAAAGACCCTCACAAGGGCATTGCCCTTTGACCCCACCCTGTACTACGACAAGGAGTGCACTTGGGGCACTACCCCTTGACCCTATCTTGGGGGGCATTGCCCCCAAAGCCCCATAGAAATAATATGGAGGGAAATTGTGCCGAATAAATCTCTGAGTTTGATTAGGCTCCACATCACCACAATCTCCCACTTGGAAACTGATCAAACTCCACAACAATGACCTCCCACTTGGAGACTGGTCATAGCACTGCTAAACATGTAGCTCCCACTGGAATATCAAACCACTTTGGACTATGTTGTTATTTTATTTTGTTCAGACTAGAAGACCAACCAAAGTTGAAGAGGAGTTCAACTTCTTCCTTGTTACTGCCTTAGTAAACATATTTTTTGGATTATGATATATATATATATATATATATATATATATATATATATATATATATATATATATATATCTTCTCCAACTTTAACTATTTATCATCCAAAATTGACCGAATAAAATGGTACCACAATTGTATGTGTTTTGTCTTTGAATGTAGAGAAGAATTATTCACAAGATGAATGGTATTTTGGCTATCTGTAAAGAAATAATTATCCCTCTGTGGGTGTCCCAAGTCTTCTATGAAGAACTGAAGCCATATCATCTCCTTGGTTGCCTCTGTAGTAGCAATGTACTACACCTTTGTAGTGGATAAAGCATTAACCTTCTGTAACCAAGAAATCCAACACACTGATGTCCCATCGACAATAAATACATAACTTGTAGTACTTTGCCTAGTACCAATATCCCCTACCAAATCTGAGTCAACATTGCCCTGTAGATCAATAGTAGAACCCCCAAAAAGTAAACACTTACTAGATGTTCCTCTCAAATATTTGAGAATCCATTTGAGTGCATTCCAATGCTCAATCCCTGGATGACTCATATACCAACTAACAATTCTCACTGCATGTGTAATATCTAGCCTAGTACATACCATAGCATACATCAAGCTTCTTACAATTAAAGCATAAGGTACCTTGGACATCTTGTCCTCCTCTTCTTGTGTCTTTAGGAAAATCTCCTTTAGTCAATTTCAAATGATCATGGTGTGCTGATAGCTTTCGCATTCAATGTCAATTTTCTGTTCTTTCTATCTCTTCAAATTTTCATACTAAGGATTTGTTTTGTTGCCCCCAAATCCTTCATGGCAAATGAATGTGCTAACTATTCTTTTAACCCCTTAATACAATCCATGTTAGACCCCGTTACAAGCATATCATCAACATATAAATATAAAAAAATATAGTTTCCATCATCTAACCTCTTAAAATAAACACAATGATCTAAATGAAACCTATTATTTTCATGCTCATGCATAAAACTGTCAAATTTTAGATACCATTGTCGAGGTGTTTGCTTCAAACCATATAAACTTTTCTGCAATTTGCACACTAAGTTTTCATTACCTTTGACCTCAAATCTATGTAGTTGTGCCATATATATCTCTTCATCCAAATCACCATGAAGAAATGTTGTTTTAACATCAAGCTGCTCCAAATGCAAATCTTTAGTAGCCACAATACTTAAAACGGTACGAATAGAGGCCATTTTAACAACAGGAGAAAATATCTCATCAAAATCAATGTCTTTTTTTTGTGCAAATCTTTTTACCACTAACCTGACTTTAAATATTTTTCTTACCTCCATCCTCTTCTTTCAACCTGTAAACCCATTTATTCTATAAAGCCCTTTTACCTACAAGGAACTTGCATAAGTCTCATGTCTGATTTTTTAGCAAAGAGTCCATTTTTTCTTTCATTGCAAACTCCCACTAAATCTTTGTATCCACCTACACAACTTCATCATAACATTCAGGTTCACCAACATTTGTTAATAAAATAGAATTCAAAGAGGGTGAAAATCTTTCTAGAGGTCTACTTTGCCTTGGTGACCATCTAACATTCACTGGGGTGTGCAGTATTTGTTGTTACGGTTGTTGCGAAGCATGAGGAACTGCTAGAACATCATCTTTTGGAGTATCATCCCGCACTACATAATCATTTTTTTTCTTTGCATGCTACTGCAACATATCTTTATACAACATTTTCTCATTGAATATGACATCCTTGCTTCTTACAATTTTACGATTTTCAAAATCCCAAAGCCTATAACTAAATTTATCAATGTCATATCCAACAAATACACATTTCTTTGACTTAGCTTCTAGTTTGGTTCTATTTTCAGAATCTATGTGTTAATGCTTCACAACCGAAGGTTTTGAGAAAAGAATAACTCACCTTCTTACTAATACATGCTTCCTTTGAAATACCACAGCCCAAAGAAGTAGAGGGACCTCTATTAATCAAATATACAACGATACTGACAGCCTCCGCCCACATGTTTAAAGGCAGCCCAAAATCCAACCTTGTGCTCCTTGCATGCTCCATTATTGTCATGTTCATGTTTTTAGTAACTCCATTTTCCTATGGAGTCCTTGGAACAGTTTTATGTCTGTGAATACCATTAGTGGAGCAATAATCTTCAAATTCTTTGCTGCAATACTCACCGCAATTATCAGATCTGAGACATTTAAGCTTTTTACCAGTCTCATTCTCAACCAAACATTTACATTTCTTAAAAGTTACAAATACATCATATTTATGTCTAAGAAAATAAACTCATACTTCTCTAGTTGCATCATCAATGAATGTAACATAATAATGAAAGCCACCAAGGGAAAATACCTGAGCTAGTCCCCATACATTTGTATGAACAAGCTCTAATTTCTCATTATTATTTTCCTTCCCACTCTTGACAAAACTCACTCTCTTTTGTTATCCATATACACAACTTTCACAGAAATCCATATTGACACATTTCAAACCTAGTGAAACTTTATTTGAATGAAGTAATTTCATACATTTCTCACTCGTGTGTCCAAGTTTGTAGTGCCATAGCGTTGTATCAAAATCTACAAAAATTGTTTGTTCTCCCTACTCAACTGCGACAACTAATCCTGAACATTCATTTTTCTCTAAAACAATCAAAGTAGAGGGAATAGTATGACCTGTACAAAGATATAAGGTGCCTAATTTCACACATTTTTCTATGACAAGGGAACCTTTTGAAACTTTTCATTTTTTATCATTAAAAGTAACTACGCAATCCTCATCACCGAGTTGCCTTGCTGAAATTAAATTCCTACTCAGCCGTAGAACATGGCTTACCTCATGTAGTATCCAACGATTATCATTTTGCAACTTAATCATAACTTTTCACTTTCCAACAATCTTACATGGTTCATTATCCACTAAATAAACAAGTCCAAAATCCCCTTGGACCTAATCAATAAAATAACCTCTGTGGGGCGTAACATGAAATGAAGCCCCAGAATCTAAAACCCAAGAATCATCAACACTTTCTAAAGAAAGAAGCAAAGTATCATCTTCGAAATTTTTAATTACCACATTTGCCTCCTTGTTCCCTTCTTGTGTATCTCCTTCATTGTTCTTTTGAGTCCAACAATTTTTCTTCTTATGCCTTGGTTTCCCACAGCACTAGCAATCTCTTGGTCCTCTGAATTGAGACCTCTTTCCCTTTGACTTTCCTCTTGATTTCCCACGATTTCCATAATTGTTTCATCTCTTAGCCGTTACGCCTCTTCTTTGTGCGTTCAAAGCACTTCCTGGTGCAGATCCACCTGAGGTTTTCCTATGAGTTTCCTCACTCAAAATAACACCAATGAAATCATCAAATTTGAAGGTATTAGATCCAGAAATAGAATTACTCACAGTCATTATCAAGCCATTCCAACTTTTCGACAAAGAAGACAAAACCAAGAGAGCCCTCATTTCTTCATCAAAATTGACAATCACAGAAGATAATTGACTAGTAACAATATTAAACTCATTTAAATGATCTATAATAGATCCACCTTCTGTCATCTTCATATTAAATAAACGCTTCATGAGAAATACCTTGTTTGAAGCAGAGGGTTTTTCATACAATTTTGCTAGAGTTTGCATCAACTCTTCTGTCGTCTTCACTTTTGTAATGTTAAGTGTCACAAATGGTGTCAGGCACAATCAAATACTTCCAAATGTTAAATAGTGTGGATCTTTGATAGATAAAACAATTACAAACAAATGCTTGCAGAGAATATCTTACTTGAACAATGCAAAATATAATTGCTTTTCTATGGTAGAAATCTTAGTAATATATTTACTTATCTTTGGCAGCGATCTCAGTGATGTATTTGATTATCTTTCTCCTTTAGCAGTAATCGTAACTCTGAATTGATGTGTAACAAATGAAATGGTGTTGATAACAGTAAGTAATGTTTCAACACCATTTCATTTGTTACACAGCAATTCAGAGTTATGATTACTGCTAAAGGAGCAAAACATGAATTTCTTGATATATTGAAGTTACTGTTGTTTTCTATGAATCATAAAGATATAAACATACATATATGTATACATATTAATATACGTATACACATACATATGCCTACATCCCTGTTATGCTTCATAGATTATCGGCAGTGTAGAGATCATATTATTCATAGACTTCATAATGGTCGGGCTCCATATTATCAGCAGACTTCAATATCGTGCCTTGTTAATATTATCGAGCATGTATACAAATGTTAGTTATTGACTAAACTAAACATGCCTCCGAAGAGGCATGTCTCTTCGTGGCCCTTGAGCCACGTAGAGACATGACTCTTTGGAGTCATGCCCTTTACCTACATATATAAGAAAGCATGCTACCGTAGGGAAAGTATCATTACATGGCATTCAAGTACCTGCAGTCAACATCAGTATTGTGAAACATTACTTATTGTTATCAACACCATTTCATTTGTTACATAGCAATTCAGAGTTACGATTACTGCTAAAGGAGAAAGATAATCAAATACATCACTAAGATCACTGCCAAAGATAAGTAAACATATTACTGAGATTTCTACCATAGAAAAACAAATATATTCTGCATTGTTTAAGTAAGATATTCTTTGTAAGCATTTATTTGTAATTGTTTTACCTATCAGAGATCCACAATATTTAACACCAAGTGCCTTTCTATCCAAATTCTCTCTTAGTCCTTATATATCATAGTTTTGTATTTATTGATTTTTCCTTCCAATGGCTTCCATAAATCCTTCTGATAAAAATAGTCCTTCATTTGCATTTTCCAAACTGAAAGTTCTGCCCATTAAACTTCTCAACCTTCAACTTACCCTCATCTGCCATCGCTCCCACTCAACTGTGAGACCTTGCAAAGGATAGCTAAAAAAATGACAGTTTGACTTCAAAACATTTATAATAATAATAAAAAGACAACCGTCTGGTTCTAATACCACTTGTCAGGATTAACCACAGACAGAAATAACAGTTACATGCAAATATAACCAATATCAGAAAATAATAGATCACATAGAAGAGAACACAAGACAAAGATTTAATGTAGTTCACCCAATCTTAGGGCTACGTCCACCAACAAGTCCAATATTATTATTCTCTGGTGATTACAATACGCAATACTGTGGCGAGAAGCTACAATATCAACATACATTATGAAATCCCTAACCCTAAGTCATTTTATACAAGTTTTTGCCACTTACAAAATTAGGGTTAGAATAAATTGTCCAATGGAAAAATAACATTAGGGTTAGAATAAGTTGTCCAATGGAAAAATAACAAGCGATGCCTTTTACAATGGCGCTGCCCCTTGACCCTGTCTTGGGGGTGCTGCCCCAAAACTCTCATAGAAATAATCTAGAGGAAAATTGTGCTGAATAAACCTCCAAGTTTGATTAGGCTCCACATCACAACATAAAGGCTCAACTCGAAGCTTGTAACAAGTAGCAAAAGAAAAGATGGATATCCAAATATCATGCTGCTATCAGAGCACTTAAGAATTTTGTACCATCCCACAAATCATTCTGTCATTTACAAACAATAAAAGCAATGTTAGCCAACATTAGGATTGAAAATACATAATTGATTGTGAATGTAGTACCAAGCCTTCCTTTTGCCAACTATACACTATATAGGCAAATGGTTGCATGTAGTAAAATTCAACTTGACCATCAAAATCGCCACACACAATCCAACAAGCAATGGATAACCAAATGCTTTGTCAAACATAAGATATTTGTGTGGCATCATTGGAGGCATAAATGTCAACTTCAAGAGAGTGGCTCTGGGCTACTGATATTAAAAAAAACCAGCACGACATTGTTGGTGGGGTCATATCAATGGGCAACCATATGAAGTTCCATGTAAGCAAAATGAATTTAGCAAGGCTATCCAACATTGTGTTCACACTATGGAAAGGGTGACTGTTTGGCCAAATAACAAATATATAGAAAGAATCTTGAAACCAGAAATTTCCTAATGTATTGTAAAACGAAAAAAAAAACATCAAGGTCAAGAAATCATTAACAATAACACATCATATTTTGTTTTGAGAACCATAAGACCCTTCACATGTGGAGAATGGAATTAAGGGTCATGCTATTGTCAAGAAGTTAGTCAAGAGTTTTCTTATGCTCATTATTCAAAAATTTCTCTCTTGTGTGCCCAAAACTGAAAACCAAATTTGAACCAAAGAAATCAAAGAACTCATTTCTTCTCTAGCATAATTTCTCTTTCCTTTAGCTCAGATTGGTTTTTGAGAACGAGATGTGAAAGAGATTCAGATCTTTTCTAAAATTGAGAAGAGATTACATTACTTGCCTTGGGGTTCAATTGAATTTTCGTTTGGTCACCACCTCAAATGATTCCTCCAAGAGATGAGAATCTCCAACTTCAATTTCCTTCAAAGGCTTTGATATTAGCTGAACAATGGTCCAACCATCCTCATCTTTTTGGGTTGGAAACCATAGATGTTTGCTTGAGGGGGTTATGGCTCACTATATGACTAGAGGACAATCACATATCTTATGGTATGACTATGAATACTGGCACCTTTGACTAGCATTTAGCAAGTTGAGAACTAGGTGAAACTATGAATAACCAATTGCACTTCTATGGACATTTTGAAATATTTGAAGAGATCGACATATTCACTCATTTTCTACATGAAAAACCTGTCCAATGTAGGAAAGGTCATAGAGGCAGGGGCTAGTCAAGAATTTTGACCTGGAATAGATTACGAAGATACCATTAGTCTTTAGGATGACAAAAATTCAGGTCCAAGGGTAGAAGATGGGTAAAGAAGACCAAATATACCAAAGGCCATACTTGAAAATAGCCTTGGAAAGCTTGACCTAAGCAAAGCAAAAAAGGCAAAAGCCTTAGGTGAGATTTTAAATATCCATTGCACAGCCCCTATGTTAGATCCAAGTAGAGTTGACCAGGCCACATGGCATGTTTTCAAAGGGAAAACGAGCTACAAAATATCCAACAAAGTTATAGTTTTTAAGTTGTTTACAAACATATTCAAATCATAAACAGATATCAGAAACAATGGCATTAACTTATACAACTATTTGGTAGCTACTTTCTACACATCCAGATCTAAAGAAGACCCACCATAAATATAGGACCGATTGGGCTGGTCGCCATATAAAAAGAAAAAAAATGCCTGAAGGCTAAAAACAAATAACAACTGCAATTAAAATAGAACTGCCCAGCTTCAAAATGCACTATAACAAGAGTGACGAGCAATAGAGAGACACGAGTAGGAACATGCAGACCAAGTTATCCTGATGGTTTTTCAATGACATTAAAAGATTGCTTCCAGATTTGGCATGTATGTTTTCAAGATGGACTGTGCAAAACTGATGCCAACTTTCAATGTCATAGTTTCCTTAACATGCTGAACAGTAAAATGTAGACTATAGATTCTTTTTTACTGAAAAAGCAATACCTACATATATGCTAATTTCATCTACTTTGAAAACAACATTAAATTCATATTGTAATTTCATTCAATTACTGTTTTATTCACGTTTTGAAGGTTCTGTATTTTCCAGACTGAATACAGGAAACAGAGTTTGAAAATTAATTTGAGCCATGCCCATCATTCATGCCATTATGGCACTTGCTTGAAAAGAAATGAAGGGTAAAAACCTTAGAAACCTATTTCAAAAATTTCAAAGATATCTGTCCAAGCTTTCCATGCTTGAATACAGCTTTTTCACCTCTTTACTCGTATAGAAACACTTCTTTCCAGCAACCCACATGCAGTTGTCATTATGTAGCTTATATAGTGATAATCTTACCATTTTTTTGTTCTACCAAATAATAGAATAAGAATCTTTCAAGTTACCATCAAGAAAACTTTAGGAATTACATATTCCAATTCATGCAACTAGAGCGTGTCATTTTTTGAAACAGAAATAGCTGAACACTGAAACTAGGCAGAGTAAGGTTGTTTTACAATGGGTATTTACACCCATTGCCTTAATCAAACATGAAGTTGTCAAGACTTGAAACATCTGAGAAGGCCCATATTGATGGAAAAAGCCTTGCAAGAAATCAAATCTAACACTAGCTAATGATTCATATCCAATAGGTATGTCCAGCCTCAGCATCAAAAAAAAAAATTCAAATCATAACCCACCTCCATTCTATTCATAAGTTTTGTATTCCTCAATCAAGTTCTCTCAAATTCTATGCTTTTATATTGATTCCTGAATACTTGGATCGTTTGTAAAATGCCAAATCAGAAAATCTCTCATATTATCTGCCATCCAAAAAAAATCAAAAAATCCTTTCTTACATGGCCTGAATAGAAAATAAAATTGTTAATTATTTAATATACAACCCTAATTATCTTACCACATTGCAAGATCAGGTTTAAGAAGATAAATTGTTGATTTTGATCTTATACTAATCAGATACAATGATGTATATTTTTAGCTGGAATTTTTCAAATCATAATTGCAGAAGCACCCTTCTTTACATATAACTTTCCACTAGCATTTTAAGACCACAAACCTCCCACAATTGAGAGATCATAAACTGTGGAATTGTTAAACTACAGAGCTACGACTCATCCAAATATTTGCCAAAATTACTTAGAATTCAAATATACACGAGACTTGTCCCCTTACCCTGAAATGAAAAGTCTGCATATTGTTCACTCCTAGGGAACATATTCATAGACATCATTTACTATAAAACAGAGAAAGCCACAAAGGGAAATGAAAATCCTCTAGATCTTCTAGTTTGCAGCATAATTAACAAACATGAAAGACACCTGTTTTTCCTTGCTTTTCTTGTGCTATTGATTGAAACTTACACAGACTGTCATCCAGCAACTTAGGATATCATTTCAATCAGAACTATCATCTTCTTCTTCCTTGTCAGCAAAAGTAGAAGCCATTTTCAAGGCTAGTTTGGCAGCCATTTCTTTCCTTTGTGTGTCTGGCATCAATCTCAAGTTTTCACGAATGCGTGCCATTTCAAGCATCAACTGTTCAAGTTCCTCAAAGGAGCGTTCCCTCCTTTCGCTTGTTTTAGCATCTTCTATACCTTGTTCAGTTTCAAGAGCCCCAGACAGATCTTGTTCAGTAATGGTTGAATTCAATGAACTACTTGCTTCTGAATTGTTACTGTCATGCGCAGATACAACTGGGGTAGGAGATGCCAAACCATCTTTTTGTGGGTGAATTGAAGTGGCTACATTCTGCTCTTGGACTTGAGTTTCGTTAACTTGACCATGAGGTATATCCTTGGGCTCATTATTTTCCCCCTCCTCCCTTACAAGAATTTCATGTGTACCATTATCGACAGTCATCCAAGGCTCCTCTACTCCATCCCAAGGTTCAGCTGAGCCATTCGATAGAAGCTCATATTCAATTTCAAAATCAGAATCGTCATCAGAAAAGTCTGTAGTTCATATCAGTTTGTAACAGAAATGAATATCACTCTTGAAGTTCAGATGGTCAAAACTCTTATGTTAATCAAACATTAATAGGAAAGCATTGATCTAAGAAATTCCAAAATCACAACCTACCGTCATTTTTGGGAGATGCAAGTGGGACAGGAGATTTGCTCTGTGACTTCATTACCATGCCAGGCCACATGTGAGCAGAAAGAGCTTCCTGAATTCGCTTAACTCCTTGGGAATCCCCATTGATTGATATGCCTAAAAAGCAAGAGGGTCCAAACAGATGATTAGGAATCTGTACTTTATAACTATTATGCATTTAGAAGAAATTTAGAACTTATCCATCATACCAATCTGGCACATACAGGTAGACACACAAGAAGCATTGCATTTTTGGGTGATAAAATTATTAATAGTTGTTGTTAGTGGCCAATTAGATTATCTATATCTATCCCTAAGAAATATCGGGGAGCTTCAATCATTATCATAATGTTAGCATTATATTTGCCAAGAAAAAACAAATATGTTATCCTCCTGCAACTACAGTCGGAAATACTTAATTGAATCACTGAGCTCTACACCACTTCTGATTTGTGGCAGGACCCACAGAACTATTATCCTAAGTGGCATAACAAAATGACTTGGTATAAATCTCCCCCATCAACTAGCCACCAAGTATCCATTGTACCAATGTCAGCTACAGTAACATTTTCCTTCCTCATTAACAGTTGTTTTGCATTTAACCAAAATGCAAAGAACATAAACATTTTTGCAGAAAATTATCAGATAGATCAGTAAATATGCTTATACAGACCAATCATTAGAGAATATTCATAGAGCAGATATCGATAAATAGCAAGAAGAGCTAACCTGACAATATACAATGTTTAAAAACTGTTTATTTGCAAATTTATAGTTTGGTAATGTTGTTAAGGTTTAAACTCTAGGGCAGTGCTTAAACAACTAAACACCAGCTTTTCCAAATGTCTGACCTAGAAATTACCATCTGATCAACAGCAGTCTCAACTGCAATGAGAGCAATGTTTGAAAAACCAACTTAAATTTGTTATGAGAAAATACACAAACTTATAGTTGAAATTTTATTAAATAGCCCTCTAGGTAAGCAAAAATAGTGTAGATTATTATCAGTAGCATTTTTTATATTTTTTGCAAGGCAACAGGACTTGACAATTTCATTATGTCAGGCACTGTGTTGAAATGGGAGAGCTCACGGCCTACCCCAACTCTCTTATTAACAATGTGGCAGTGTGCATTCCCTCTTGGATTGCTGCCGTAGTATTTAAAACTGAAAAAATAGCATTTCCATACATGAGTCTCCCTGAATTATGGCATTTCCATTTCCTGGGATTTTCTTAGTAATGTTGATAACAATGCCAAACCAATAGCATGATATAGTAAAGAATAAAACCATAGAAGAAAAGAGAATCGTTGAAGTGGGGATTAAATGGCAAAGTATAACATCAGATGAAAAATTCTCACATTTATCAAAGGCATCATTGATTGCACAAGCCTCAATATATTCAATATTGTTTTGACTACACCATTCAGTAACAGACCTCTCCACCTCATATGAAGATTCTTCCTCCTCATTCAACAAACTACTACCCTCGTCACGATGAATTCCATAATCCCAAAACTCTGGGTGAGGATCACTTGAGGATTCTCCACACTTTTTCACCTGTCGACGGTACTCTGCATGAGCAAAGTGACCAGGAAGAAGATCTGCTTTGTTTCCAACACATAACAAGATCTCAAAGTTCTGGATCTCAACTCCAGAAACCCAATCTTGAAGAGCCTCAAAGGATGACGACTGTACAAAAAATTATTAGTTTTGCAGTGAAAGCTCAACATAGATGCATGCAAATTATGATGTTAGTTTAATAGTGATTTATTTCTTTTTGAATTCCAGCTTGCAATTAAATAAGTTGCAATGAAATGATGCAAAGGGAGGTCTCACATTGTTCAGGTCAAACACCAGCACAAGTGCATCACAGTGTTCAGATAGAGAACGGGCACTCTCTATGTTTTTTTCACCAATATGTGCGATCCAAACACAAACGTCCGCAGTGTAATATTTTGTGTCAATAGTCCAACTGGTATGTTCAACAAACAAAAAATGCTCATAGCTTAACTTGGCAAAACAAAAACTGCTAGTATCTCAAAGCAAAAGGATTATATATAGAAAGTGCATTCTGATTTAGCATGTAAGCTAAAAACCCAAGGAGAATTGCATACCTATGACATGTAATTTCAGATGATGAAACAGCAATATCTTCTGGTTCCACAGAAAGCAACCCTGCAATTAAAAGTTAGAAAAGGTTAATGATTCATTTCAATCAAAATATAGTCAAAACCTTTCAAAATATTTTTGCAATCAAAGTTTTATAAAGAATATTGTAAATTACAGTCAAAGTAATTGCAAGACCAAGAAAAAGCTATGTTCTTGTAAATTATAAAATAGGAGAAAGAATGAAATCTGACATGAGAAATGTGAAGAGAACCGTAGCATGAGAAACATTATCACAGAGATTAGCCAACTTATGGTAAAGCATATGAAAAAATAAATAACCTAATGATGCAACTCTCCTAATCAATAAAGAATTTGGATGTTGCATATCGTTTAAGTTGCCCATCAGGCTTCAAAACAACCCAGGGCTTCCATTGTCCTTGTAAGATAATGATTAAGAAGGAACAGTGAATGCTTGAAAACTAAGATATGGGCACTACAATTATCAAAAGGCACTGGAATAAATAGAAAGAATCATGCTTGAACCTACTGACGATATTAATCGGAGCTCCTTACCAACAAATTTGTTGAGAACTTCGTATCATGAAACAGAAAACAGGTTCTTTCACAGTTATGAACCTAATTATCTTGAAGATATCATTAGTGGCATTAAAGCATAATGACCGTCACTGGTTCAATAATTAAATTATCATACTGGGAAGTGGGTGGCAGTTCTTCGCCGCGATTGTGCTGAGTGCATGATAACCATGACTAACTGCCACACATTATGCTGCTTTGCACAAGAAGAGCAAGAAATTTGCAAGTAGAAATACTAGGTTGCACTTTGCCCACTTTAAGCGTTAGCTTGATGTATTGCTTCATCACAACACTCTAAATGGATATAGAGCAGTGAGGACATTGATTGTGTAATTGAGAACCAAGCACTTGTTCAATAGAATGTTGAATGGACTTCAAAGGAGGAAGCCATTTAGGCTCATTAAAAACATTAAAGATGCATTGAAAAGAGACTCAATTGCTTTCAGAGAAAGCTTGTCAACATTATTTTTCATGGCTTCCCAAATGATAGAATTGGTGATAAACTTATGTGAATTCACCTATTTAATTGTAAGCCTACCAAAAAGCAAAGGATAAACAAAACATGTCAGTCTATACATGTAATGTAACCATCCTTGTGTTGTTGATAGGTCATGTGTAAGCCATAACAGATAGTAATGTGTTACATATCAATAAGGGACCAAGCTCCAAACAGCAGCAATCCAGTGGTAAGAACAAGCAACTTTTGCAAGACACACGAGTGGAATCTCCCTCCTTATAATGGGTGTAACATGTTCTAGTTGGAAAATGAAAATATTTCTACCAGTTTTTATGAAATCAAGTTCTTCCAGTTGCCAATGTCAACGATAAGCTCTTGCAATCTATCATTGATTCAACAATTATGAGTCAATGGATCCTCTATCTTGTTGACAGAATAGTTAATAACAATGATAATTACCAGAAAATTCTAAATGTCTCTAGGGAAACACAAGAACAAGTTTCAGAAGCAGGGATATTGTTTCCAAAATTTTGCGACATGGGTCAACAATTAAAATAATTCAGAATTATTTCAAGAATCAATTACAAAAAAAGCAAAAGAAATTGCAACTTATTATTAATGTAAATCATCGGGAAATCAATTGATCCAAATATTTAATATAATATTCAATCACATGATTTGGTCCAGTTTGTAATACTATGTTATTAGTGCAACCAATGGCTCACCGAACTCACATCCAACGCAAATATTTTGACAATCCTCATGAATAGAATTGTAGCTTCTGCAAGAGGACACTACCCATCTTGTATGTGCAATCTGTTCCCCATCAATCTACAATGTCTCCTCTAGGTTTACATCATACAATTTTGTTGGACTCTCCTTGAACACAATTGTCTCATAAGTACTACTATGGACAGCCACAATATTCTTTGCTCTCCTAGAGGTCATTATATTCCACTTGATAGATAGGAAGTTGTTTGTAAAGCAATTCCACTTAGCGGTAAAGGAACTAAAAACTTGTGATAAGAAGTGAATGGCCAGTGTTCATCAATGATGGAGGCCTGTGCCAATTGGCCCTATGCCAAAGTCTCGATATCTAACTTTTTGAAACTCACATTGCCCTTGACTCTGGAAAATTTGATCCAGTCATGTCATATCAATGAGGACTCCTTTCCACTGTGCATATTTTTAATGGCCTCCAGGAAGCTTCTCTTCACCTCAATGTCAATTATAAAACTCTATCACAAATATGCACATATCACTATGGGTTTAATGAATATGCTGCCATGTATAGAGGAGTCTTAGCTCTGCCTACTTCTCTCAAATAATAGGCTGAATGTACTCATTGTAGAGCTGTAAGGTGGAATTTCCTGTTGTACAACCTTTATTTGACCAAGCATGCCACCAATGCATTCACATATCTCACCAAGGCATGGGGAATCAAAATCCTCACATCTAATTATTGTGAAAACTAAGGATATGATGGAGGTGATGCTTTGAAACTTTGACATCTGACAAAACGTGTCACTCCTAACCACTTTCTTCATCCCCGTCCCCTCTTGTGTCTTGGACTTGGCCCATTAATCCCACTCCTATGTCATGAACATTAGTTGCAAGTGCAACTTGATAATCATCTCCAAAGAGATAAGTCAGAAGCATATTTAGTTTTTAATAGGTTTGATAAATTGTCTCTTTGAGAAGGACCAAAATAGGGCATGACGTGTGATTCTTACATATATGCATCTCTCACATCAACCATCCATTTGATCTAATCACTTTTGTCAATGTCCTCAAGTTCATTATTCAAGGGATGCATGCCGGAAGGATCTAACATATATGTTTGCAAACAGCTTCAACCAGCTCTCTTGTTGCCCTGCATATATGTGCTACATCTAACAAAACTTGCAACATATTTTTATTGCCAACTTTCTCAAATAGTATCTAGGGGATTAAAAATAAAACCTTGCATATATTCAATTCCCCAAGCACTAAATAGCCTAAAGAAAGTAAAGGCCCTCTGCACATGATCATAATATTAATGAGTGGTGATGTCTAATATTTGATACATCCATCTATAATAATGTTGAAACCATCGGAGTTGCATATTGCCTTCATTTTCTCCATAAGTATATTTCTCTTGAATTTTTCTTATCCAAGACAGTGGTCCTTAATTTTCTCTTCCCTGGTGCCACATATGAATAACTTGCCTTTGCAGTATTAAAAATGGCTTCCTTAAAATATAGAAAGAAAACACGGAATAGAATGAAATTAACAAAGAAGAATTCATCAATGGCATCTCTACCTCATCATGGCTTGTAGACTGGACAACACTATCACCAATTTGGGAGTTTTAGCTAAACCCACGGCCTCACACTTCCCCTTAAGATCTCATAAACTCAACATAAAAAGAGAAACTTCTTGTTGTCAAGGAGTTGCAATAGTTCTATTAAAAAGTGTTGGTGTCAACGCCTCCATCCAATAACAAGATCAAGATATGTTACTTTTTGACCTTCACAAACCTCCTGCATTATGTTGTTCTTTTTGGTAAGGAACATATCAAGTAGATTTAAACCTAATATTAGGAAGCATAAGACGGGGACAAGCCTAAGGATCAGCTAAATCCTATATTCAGCAGGGTTAAATCTTAGTTCTAGGCCAACTTCAACAGTCATTAGAACTCCCTTCACTTTAGGCTCTGCAAGGCCAAGGTAGGCAAACCTTAGGGATTGGTATGACAAATTTTATAATATTCTTCTCTTCAAGACTATCCCCTATAGCAGAAAATGGTCAATGTTCTTCTGTAATTTGCTTATGAACTTCCTGATCACAGTAGCTAACTATAACCAAAACGTAGATGCAAATAAGTAACGACCAGTAGTTTTAGTTCTTCATTATATAAAATGGTAAATTGATTTTGATTGATATATATATTTTGCAACTGTATAAACCATCAACTTGCAACTAAAGTTAATTGATCGATGCCTTATCCATTATTATATAGAGTTGAAACCAGCAATCTTTAGACCTATTCAATTGACTTGCAATTAAATTTGTCAACAGTGGACTCTGAATCTCATTCTTATCATATCCTCCTTATATACCCAAAACCCTACCACTTACTGAAAGCAATTACTTAATTCTTTGAACCAAAAGCAATCAATAGGAGATATACAACTTATCTAAATTGTATTAAACTGAAAGAACATTACTCATTTCAATCTCAAGATAACAAATATGCAAGGGAGAAGACAAAATTCAGATACACAGATATGCAGAATTTCCTTTTGTATTATTTTCTTTGAAAATGAACACAATACTGATATAGACTCACAATATATCTCAAAACTTGGCAGTTTGATAATTCATATTCATTGTATTCTCAAGTATACAAGACTAAACACATTCATACAATCACAAAAACTAGACGGACTGTAAAATAACATAAGACTGAAAATTATACAGACTTCCGACCTCTACTCCACATCTTGGAAATCCATATAAAGGATTGCACAAGCTACAAATGGGAGGAGAACACATGTCATCACCTTAGTGGAAAAGAAAAAAGGCAAGACATAAACAAAAGGATATTCAAAAACATTCTCGTGGGCTTGATCCAAAATCAGGAAGGTAGTTGAAAAGTCAGCATGTGGCACTTTACTACAGCAACTTTAACTTTACTGCACTTTGTCTTCTTCTGCCCTCTGTTTCCTCAAAAGTCTCAAAATTTGATAGGCAAATTTATGAGAGATTTATCCTTCTGATGAATGGCTCAATATATCTGATCTTATCCTTAATCTCTTATTGCTTTTAATCTCAATTATTTTTCAGATGCTTCCTACTAGTAAAGCCTTTATTTCTCCCATAGCTTCCCAAACATAGATTTCTCGCTTGGTGGGTCACTCTATGGTTTTAGCCTCTTCTAGGTCCTTCATGGCCTTTGTCCACCTGGCATCCGTTATGGCTTTAGACTCCACTATGCATTTATTCAAATCTATTTCAGCTCTAAACAAGGAGTCAATCAAATTATGGAAAGGGGCATCACTATTGTCTTCAAAAATTTCCACTATGGCCTCTTGAGTCAATATTGCACTGAATGCATTAGACCAATTATGCCATTCTTTCAACACATTACTATCATCCAAAATTGGTGGTATGCAGGGCTCAATTCCCTGAGATAAAACCTTTAGCTTACCTTGTATAATTTGTAATTTCCCAGTGAAGACACCAATTAAATCTTTAACTACTTCTAGGCTCTCCTTCATTGTGATTATTTTATCAAGCAAATCTAGCTTTTTAGCCATCATCATAATAAGCCTCTCTAAAAACTAGGTATATGGCCCCCACAGATTGAATGTGGTGATAGCCATGAAAGTGACTCATTGCAAAATTGCTTAGCACCTTGTAAAGAAACATAGAATGTATGGGTCTTTTGTGATATAATCTTTAGAGTTTCAACCCTATGGCCAATCATACACAAAAGGACAAATATCCTTACCTCATCTCCTTGTTGAGTTGGTGGAGCATCAATGCTCTATTTTGTTGGGCTCTATTATATCCTCTCCCTCCAGCTCATCTATTTGTGTTGGGACCTCAGTTGTGTCCTTAGATGGCTGCTCTTGATTGTCATGTTCTTTGCTCTGTTCTACATTAGCCAGTTGCTCTACACTAGATAATTGCTCTCTAAGAGATGCAACCTTAGCCTTTGGCACTTGGACCTTAGCCTCAAGTTCTTCAATCCTCTCTATGTAGACATGGCTCTTCCTGAGCTCATTCTCATTGAGCTTTCTTACATCAATGTAATCATGTATAGATTTGGATAACCTTTTCTCTATCTCCTCTACCTTGGCCTCATT
Organism: Cupressus sempervirens; assembly: GCA_028749045.1. Taxonomy (NCBI): domain Eukaryota; kingdom Viridiplantae; phylum Streptophyta; class Pinopsida; order Cupressales; family Cupressaceae; genus Cupressus; species Cupressus sempervirens. The sequence goes on from CM053790.1 coordinate 115,749,938, forward strand.
CATGACTTAGAAATGCTTCAAGGCCTTTGAGATCTCTGTACCTGAAGTGCCTTGCAAAGTCCACACAACCATGTTACCTTGTTCTGTGCTCTGCACATCCATTAGCTTAGGTTTATTTGATGCACGAGCTATGCTCCAAATTGCCAAAGACTTGGTGTCAATGTTGAACCTTGTTCCTCTCTATAGTCCATCGGCACCATATGCCTCATATGAAATGGCATTTTCCTATCTTCTAATCTAATCAAGCATAAATGCTTGCTCCAAATCCCACTCGGGTACCAACAGCATCCCACTCCTCTATACAAGATCTCTTGCCTCCTCCAGAGTCATGACTTCACTCTCAGGATCATAGGCTTGCAACTTCTCAACCAGTTCTAGCTTTTGTTCATCTGATTCTCCTGGTTTCATCTTGACCATCAACTCACTCTATTTTACCTTATACAAAAAACTTTTGAACTCTGCTGACTTAATGAATTCATCATCCTCTATAAACTATTGGGCTTGGATGATCCTATCATCCAGCCTTGCTGCAGCTAGTTCTAAGTCAGTGAGTGTGCTCTCAGCTGCATTGATCATGTCTTGTAGATAGCTTTGCCTTAAGTTAGCAAAGTACTGACTCTTACCGGGTAGTTTTTGTAGTGTACTCTGTTTTACCTCCGTAGGGATATGGACAACTTTTTGCCTCTTATTCCCCATGGTGACCCATGATGCCTCAGCAAACTCTTCTTCATCATTCAAAGTCACATCAGGTTTAGGGCTGTCAGGACATACCCTCTCTTCTTCTCCTATGGGTCCCTCTGGCATTTGGACCATAATTTCAACATGATCAATGACCATCTTCCTAATCCTATGAGGATAGGGGATATCCACATAAAATCCCATGAAACTGGGATCTACTCTCTTCATTTCCCTCTCTACCCTCAACACATCATCAAGCTTGGCCAATTTGTCAGCTGACTCCCCCTCCGCAACAATATTAGGGATAACATACTCATGGGGTAGCTCCTTGGTATTAAACAACACATAATTCCTTATTTCTTTGAGGGTATTCTTCATCCAATTATCAAGATCATGCATCCTGTAAGGACCAGTTGACAGGTTGAAGTGGTGGAGGAAAGAATGAATTTGATCTAGGGCCTCTTTTCCAATTGAAAAGTCCCCAACCCTGAAACATCTACACAAAAATGTGCCCCTATGAACCTTAGGCCCTAGATTACTCCCTATCAACCATAAACAATTGCCACATAATTTCAATGATGGCCAATCTAGGAAGGATGAATTTTGGCAATATGTGGGGTGGTTGGGGACAACCATATACTCTCATCAAAGAAAAGGTTGGAAACAGGAAGATATCTCCCCAATTATGGTCTAATCTCTTGCTCTCTAGGAGCAGGGATGGTCTCAAAAGACTCCTCAGGATTTCAGGTATAACTTGGGTCTAGCATTTTCATAATGACAGTACTAAAATTATTGAAAAATGAGACAAAATCAGAAAAGTGATATGAACTATCCCATACCCGTGTCCATAGTTGAACTGGTAGCCCTCCATTTGCATCAAAGGTATGATCAATGAAATTAGGGCTTATGTACCCCATGTTCTTCTATAGGATCAAGTGCATCAATAGTGAGTAGTGATGGAATTTGAAATCTTTCATCTCTCCACTCTGAGCCAGTGCAATGTTTTCCTTCATCACCTCCAAAATATATTCAACATAATCATATTTCGCTCCATGGTATGAGTCTTGCACATCCCTGGCTATGATAAACTTTGCTCCATACACCATATGTGTTCCATCGTTGCCAACCACCTTGTGGACACCATATACTATTTTTACAAAATAATTCTTAAATTTATCCAAAGGCATCATTTTATCCACTTTCTTAGGGTAATCACCCACACTCTTTAAGTCCATAGGAATATACTGTAGCATAGATTTCCCTGTGTAGACCTTTGTATTTCTCTCAAACTTCCTTTGTAGGTCCTCCAAGTCTAGAGGTTGGCCCATGGCACCATCCAATCCAAAAGCTTCAATGAATGAAGCATGCTCTAGTGTACAAAGAATGGTTCCATCTCTCCTATGGAATGATTTGGTGGCTGAATTGTATGATTTGATTAGGGCTTATACCAAATCAACGTCAATAAAAACCTCTGGAAAAATCAACTTTGCCAACTTCTTCTTCCACGGATTACATAATGAGATCTTCTCTCTATTATGATAGAAATACTTGAAAAGCTCAGAACCTGTGACTCTAGGGCATGTAGCATCTCTGCATAGAGCATATGGGTCCACAAAAGCGTGATCATCTACAACATTAGCATTTGAGGATCCAAGGAAAAGCGTAATCCATTCTTCAACAAACCTATTAGGTTTTCTTTGTCTTGTTTTTCCTCCCTTGAAAGTTGAAGTTTCTGCAACCTCCATGTCTGACACCTGAATCTCTTCTACTTCCTTATCAGACATTCTCACTGTATGCTAGAAAACACTCGATAAAAACTATACTCAGGCATTGAAAGCAATAAAATGTATGCACTGAAAACTCTACAACTGCTTGGATTTTCTTCTCTTTGCAAACAGTAAACTATAACTGATCAACAGAATGTCTTTATAATTCAGTGTACAACATCAACGTTCCTTTTGCATTGATTTCAGCACGCTTGAGCCTTAAACTCAGTTTCTTCTATCACCTCAGGAGAGCGTCACCATTACTATCCAGTGTTACACTTTTTGTACATTGCTCAAAATCCTATTGGTCGAGAGTGGCTTGTCATTTCCAGCTCAGAAAATTGAAAAACACGTTTTGAGGTCATAACTAAGGTTTACGATCGACTGAGAAGTCAAACACTTTGTAACATCTTGGGCGAGGAAGAAATGCTCTACGATCTTACAATCATTCAAATTTAATACCCTTATCTTACTATTGTAAGACTAAAAAAAAAGGCTTACACGATCTTATGACATGACAGTTATCGTGCCTTCGAAACTCACCCCTAAGCCCCTTACGATCTTACAAAACAGCCCACAAACCTTGTCGCAGCATCGTATCCTTGCTTTAGTTACCTCACGATCCTACGATCGCGGTTTGACGCTAGGCCACGTAACTTCGGCAATTACCTTTTAAACTTCTACAATGTTATGGTCACAAAGATATCGCGACATCGTGACTCAGCATAACACTTTACGATCTTATGAGCACAATTAGAAACTAATCTCGTAGCATCAAAGGTTACCCCTTTCTACCTTTACGATCTCACGATCTAGCTTGTCATAGCATCGGAGAACACAACATGCCACGTGTCTCAAAATTGTATGCAGTTGTGCCTGGCCCCACTGTGCTTCATCATCTTCAACTTAAGATCTTATGATTGTGTCTTTATCATGGCATCGACCCTTATTTTTTTGCTCTTACGATCCTACAATCATAAGCATATCGTATCTTCGTAAATCCTTCTGAAATGCCCTACATGTCTAGAATTCTCCTTTGTCGTAGTATCAGGTCCCTTCACATCATTCTTGCGCTAACATCACCTTGCGATCTTACGACAACCATTTCATCGTATTGTCGTGAGTCTTCATTTCTTCTCTTGCGATCCCACAATGACCCTCTTGTCATGACATCGGGACCCTGATCTTAGAAACCCTTTCATCCAAAAGTTAAGATCATACAACACAAAGGCAATCATAAGATCGGAGACCATATACCTCATAATTGCAATGCTACGACCACACCGTATATCTTAAGATCGGGGAACTTAAAACACCACCCTACGATCCTCCGCTAGCCTCCATGCCATAACATCGGGAAACAGCAAATGTGAGTTCATGACTAGATGCATAAGCCATGATCGTAAGATCGGAACTCTGTGATTTAAAAGGTATACAATCTCCGGCTAAAAGAAAACTTAGGATAATGGCAAAAGGCTATAGATTTAACAAAAAAATTTAATGGCAAGAGAAAAAAGACATTAGGCTACCAAATTATTTCCCTAGGGCAAGATTTTCAATATTTGAACTAAGGCAAAAAAAATTGCTAGGGTTTATTTGAAAACTGAAAGTAAATCAGACACAAAACCCTAATCAATGCAAATGCAGTTCAAAGCATTTTCACAATGGATTTTCAGAATTTTAATATAGTGAAAATGAGGGCTACCACATTACAAGACCTAGGTAACTCTTCCATGTCATCTATATAGAAAAGCATCCCTTTCACTCCAACTCATGAAATAGTTCTGCAATGAAGTGTTGGTGTCAAGGTAGCTTCAACTGTGGAGATGTAACCACTCTACAGCTTCATTATCTCATCCCCCTATTGAAGTATGAGTTAAACACATATCCCAGCCCTATCAATGATGTGAAGTGAATGTGCATACGCTCTTGTAATGCTGCATTCAATAACCAAAGCCATCAAAGAAGGCATTTCCGTGGGTGATCTTTGTAAAAAATGTTGTGAAGGGGGATTCTTATCACATGGGCCCTTGGAAAAGGCTTCCAATGGCTTAGATGCCAAGTAAAATTTACAACATTCCCAAATGAGCTCCTTCCAATGTAAGCATTTCCCCTCCGACATGTTTAAGCCAGTTTCTAGACTCCCAAGCTCCTCATCATAATCAGTTACACTAATGGAATCCATAATGGCACTACAAGAATATAAAACTTATTGCTTAAATACACTAAATAAAGCAAGACACCAAACAATTATTTTCCTTCTATTTTTCAAAATGAATAAGGTACAAAAGAAAAGTATACATAAAATTTTGCAATCCTTATCTCTTGCTAGTTTATCAGCCCCACACAGCTAAAAATTTACGAGTTCTTCAAAGTTATAAAAAAGCAATTTCATTTTGTTTTTCTTACGTCAACAAACACTAAGAACAAAAGTAGAGGAACACAAAAGTATCGATCCTAGTTTGCATTTCAATTATTTAAGACCACAAAAAGGTTAGGTCTCCATTAATCCTAAGTCTTCATGAGCTACCACATTTGTTGTGTTGTTTTCCAAGTTTTTCCTAAAGTGGTTCTTTCCTAAAGTATCCTTTTCGGCTTATTTTTGTATACGTGACCAAAAATGACAAGGCATGTGTTCTAAACCATAATGAGGACTTTCATTTAAATTATACCCAGAATAAGTTTAGTTAAAAAATATAGGGCTGCGTTTAAAATGGTAGACCATATTGCATAACTAAACATCCAACTATTATAGCTTATAATATATGTCATCCTACGTAACTTTTAATGGTTATAATTTTTATAAGGCAGTGTATCTAATTCAGAGTTTTGAAACTCATCTATGGGGAGTTATCAGCTGAGCAACCCTCGGCATGTCTAGGGGACCCAGACTCAGTCTCAGTCGAGTCTCGACAAGACTCGCCGAGTTTTGGCTACTCTCTAGACTCACCAGTTCCAAGCAAGTACTGATGGATAACTCACCAGGCAGCAGCACTTAGAAAACTCTTAAAATCGATTAAAAGAACACTTCAAACTTTTTTTCCACTTATATCTACAGCCCTAAAATTCATATCATTGCATCTTGTTGGCAAAATAGGAAGTGAAAAGAGAGCTATGCAAAAAATTAAGAGTGCATTGTAAGGCAACCACCAAGGAGAGAGCAAAACTCCATCAAACTCCAATTGTGCAGCTGCATTATCACATTTGGGGCATCAAGAGGCAACATAGTTTGATTGAAAAGAGTTTGCATTTGATTTCAAATTTGATTGACAAGATAAGCTTGATTTTTTTTGTATTTTAAGCTAAAAATTGCATTGTTGTTTTACAATTCAACTCTTATCCATATTTTATTTTATTACATCAAAGAAAGAACAAACACTAAATTTGTTTTCTAAAATAAAATTACGGACCCTGCATTTTGTTTTGGAACAAAACCTGCATTATATTTTGGGAAACACCATATACATTGTATTGTATTAATTAGTTTAATAATTAACAATGACAATTCACAAATGTAAAAATTGTTGTAATTATGTGTTATTGCAGCACCCCTGAGAAGTTCAAATTGTTATTTTCACAATACCTATATCTAGAACCCCCATTAAAAAGACCCTTGTTGGAGACATGCCAAATTTGAACTTGGGTAGAAAAAAGGAGGGGCAAAATGTGCATATTGCAAAACAATTTTTCATGGAAACATCAACAGATTGAAGTATCATCTTGCACGCATTCCTGTCCATGATGTTGTGGTCTGTGATAATGCACCTCTTGAGGTTGTTCACAAGGTGCAAGTGCAATCAGAAACTTTTGAGATGAAAAAAGAAATAAAAACAAAGCATAGAGATGATTTGGCATCCATTGATGGTGTTAGAGAGGCTTCTTCTATATCTTCATTTTGTCCCAATGCTTGTGCTAGTGCTAGTGCTAGCTGGGGCATTAGCATTGGTCCTAGTATACACAGATATAGGATGGATTCATATATTTTCCATGCACTACTCTTGGTTCCAACCTCCACTTGAGAGAGCATGGGTTAGAACACGGAGGCACATGATGCAGCTTAACTGGCAATTGGAGACTTTTGGTACTATTGCACTATTCCATTCTATGCAGCTAGATAATTCTTATTACTCTGAATGTTTTAAAATTTATAGTTTATCTTTGTCTCATTTTTTTTACTCGGATGTATGTTGAATTCAAATTTAAACTCTTCATTTATCCGATAGGCTTCTCTCCTGCGAAGACTTTAGCCAGATTGTTCAGACAATCCGACAGTCTTACGCCAAGAAACCAAAAAACAGCAGTGCCATTAAATTTTGAAGCGGTTCATTGCTCCATGTCCATCCACAGTGTCGGTGGATTACTGCGATTCAGATCTTTTCAGTTTCTGTAGAGCTTCTTCAGATCTCCCCTGCAGTAGAAGGCATCTGGGTGATTCCCAGATACAGGGCAGAAGAAATAGTGAATAGAACCAGGGAATCAGCGATAGATAAATGTCTGTCATCTGCCATGAAAATTGGAGTCTCGTGAGGTAGGCAAGGGCTGGAATTGAAAGGAATGCGATTGTACAAGATAAGAATAGAGAAAACCAACGAGGTCTCTCCATTTGCGCCCTACGAGCTTTGTAAAGATTACTAGACAACAAGCTGCTATTGGGGCTTTGACAAAACTTGTGATTTCTTGGAGAAGAGAGTGGATCCATACGTTAGGAGATGGGGTTGTTAAAATTCTGGAGACAGAGCATGAATGAGGAAAGGATTAGCATTCGTTGAGACCAAGCCATGTATATGCCAGGGGCCCAAATATTATGTAGCCTACAATCAAGCTAGCCACAACTAAATCAACTCTTTATGTACATCTATGCAACTTAAAGATCTACTTATGTTAATGGAATAGATTAAAAAAAATTGCATTAAATGGAAGAGCTAATAAACACACTCTGGGATATTCCGAGGCTAAAGGAATTGCATTAATGCGTTGATTGATTTATTTGTTTTAGTCTATTCCATTATACATTTAGCTGTCTTAAATAACATATTTTACATATAATCGGTGCCATAAAACTCTTCACTATGTAAATGGAAATTTACATAAACTTGAATACTCAATACCTCCAGAGATTTGTGGTTGTATATAACGTTCTTGGCTTCTTTCTAATTTATGTTTAAATAGGTAAATAATATTTTATGAAAACCAAATCTAAACTATAAGTACTTTTATCTTATGTTTATTTTTCTACAGATATCTTGTAATGAGCTTAATTTTAGCCCTTTTCTTTACAGAAAGTGTTCACTTTTGGTGCTAACCCATATGATTTGTAGCTAATTTTTTTTTTGTAGTTTCTTGAGCACTTTTCATATTGTGATATTTCTGAAAAAGTCATCTACACATTTTAATTCATAATAGTCATAAGCCTGGATAAAGGTATAACATTGTCTTTTCTTTTATACGTTCACATTATATAATATCTATTTATATTCTAAAAATGAAATATCATCTTATTAAAATTTATATACTTAGAATAATACACTAATTTAAAACTATTCGTTGATACTACTTTATAGCAAATAATTATCCAATATATATGTGTTAGAATCTGAAAAGATTGATAACCCAGAAAACTAGTGCAAAGAATAGATATCTAAACTATGAATGCAAATGATACAAAATCAAAATAGCAACATAGAGTTAGTCTCCAAGAGAGTAATGCAAATGCTAAAAGCAAAATAGCATTAAGAGGAAGCAAAAGAAATCGAGTGCAAATACAAGCCAGGTAGCATGCTTATATAGACTAGGAAGAGGGAGGAAGTGGCAACACCGACCAACGAGGAGCAACCATCTATCGGACTAAAGATAGCAAAGTATCTTCCTAAGATAGCTAATGGATGCTCACATGTAGGAAGGTGACACCTTGCAACCACTTACTAAATAAGAAATGCTTTATTAACCTAAGCAAAATTATTAAAAGTGTAGGAAAAACCTAGCAATATAGGGAAAAATAAATAACCCACTAAGAAATAAAAAAAACTACACTAACAATGCAAAGCATTACATTTTAATGCAACTTAACTACTCAACGTATAAAGTTGTGAGTCACTAAAGTTTAACCACCAATGGATTGTATAAAACAATATGACAAATAATTATTTAATGAATAAACACTTTATACAACTAATACCTCATTTTTGGTTCATATTAACGGCAAGGCAGATCAGAGGAAATAAGACCCGCAGAATCAAGTCGCTTGATCTCACTGCTTGGAATCAGAGCAGATGCAAGTCACTCGCAAATGGCAGGGAGTCCCATGCTGAGCTGGGAAGAAGTGAGTTCGCAGTGACAATGGTGATGTGGGTTATTATCCCACATTCACTATGGCATAAGTCAAAATGCCTTTATAGCCAAAGGCACCCACAAAAATAAATAAATAGTTCCCTGTGTGAGGTACTGCACCGGATGTGTGGCTGCAACACACTAGGCGACTTAAACTGTCATGCTATGCGTTATCTTTGTATTCTCTAAAGAATATTCTCTACTATAAATAAATGTAGCTTTCAAAATTATTTTCAATTATATTTTTTGTGTTATTCTGATTTGATGGCAAGTTAACTACTGATCCTGATTCAGGCAAAGGATGATTTTGCGCAAAAAAATATCAAAAAAATTCATAATTCTAGATCCCCAAACAAATAAATGCAGCTTTGAAATTTATTTTCAATTATTATTTTTGTGCAATTTTGATTTGATGGTGAGTTAACTACTGATCCTGGTTCATGCCCTTACCTATTAAGGCAATGGACGAAAGAAGATTAAAAACTGTTAGCTTAGATGTACTGCGGTGTATTGTTAATTTCTTATGGGATAGGGTGGTGATTAAAGAGTTCTAGAGCTTGAGGCATGGAAAGACTTGGCTCATGTTTATACAAGTCTAGGGCAATGGAACAACGGGGATCTATGTTTGGATAGAGCTAAGGGTGTGAAGTTGTTTCTATTACGAGGTAATTGGTAAATACTTCCTTGTTAATAACAGAGACCGAAAGGTCAATTTATACAAAAGAATGAGACGATGTTTCCTTAGGAAACGATCGTAAAGAATAGAAACATTCTATTCCAAAGAAAGCAAAAAACGAAAGCAAACTAAAGCTAAAGATATTTACAAGATAACCATTAACTAATAATAGACGTCTTATCTATTATTGTAATACCCTCCCTTAATGGTCTATCTAACACACCAAGCTGTCCTCTGAATTTGACAAACTTATCAGGACCAAGAGGCTTGGTGAGAATGTCTGCAGTTTGATCTGTGGTAGGAACATACTGCAGATCTATAGTCTCGTCTTCAACCAGCTGTCGTATGTAATGACAATGAACATCCACATGCTTGGTTTGTTCATGGAAGACTGGATTCCGTGCTAACTTGATAACGCCTTCGTTATCAACAAATAGAGTAGTCGGTCCTGCTGGTGACATCTGCATATCCCCAAGCATCCGACGAAGCCAGACAGCTTCACATCCTGCCTTAACAGTCTCTCTGTATTCAGCCTCTGTAGAAGAGAGAGAAACTGCCTGCTGCTTCTTGCTGGTCCATGTGACTGCACCGGATCCCAAACTGAACACTTATCCAGATGTTGACTTTTTATCATCAACAGAGCCTGCCCAATCTGAATCTGTGAACCCACTGAGTTTAGGATTAGAACTCCGAGAATACAGAAGTCCATAATCAGAAGTGCCCTTCACATAACGAAGCACACGCTTTGCTGCCATCCAATGATCAGCCTTAGGAGCTGTCATAAAGGGTGAAATATAGCTGACTGCAAAGCTGATATCAGGCCTAGTAGCAGATAGGTAGATGAGGTTGCCTACTAGTTGCCTATACGTAGTATCATCAACGGAAGGAGAATCAGACTTGGCTGATAACTTGAGACCTTTCTTCATAGGTGTAGATGCAGGTTTGCAATCCTGCATTCGGAATTTGTCTAACAAGGCCCTGGCATATTTGGACTGAGAGATGAATATACCAGAAGACTGTTGCCAAACTTCAACAACTAAGCAATAATGCATGAGCCCAAGGTCAGTCATATCAAAAGACTGGCATAAGTGTTATTTGATTCCCTAAGTCAAAGATGCCGAACTGCCAGCGATGATCAGATCATCCACATAGATAACCAGAAGGATGATGTCAATGTCAGTAGTCTTGATGTATAGATTTGAGTCTGAAGAACTCCTCTTGAAGCCTTGATCACTGAGGTACGTATCAATCTTGATGTACCATGCCCGAGGGGCCTGCTTCAAACCATAGAGAGCTTTTACCAATCTGAGAACCTGATGGTCTTTACCAGCAACCTTGAAACCAGGAGGCTGCGTCATGTAGACCTCTTCATGGAAATCACCATTCAGGAAAGCACTCTTTACGTCCATCTGATGGACCTTCCAGCCAAACTGTGCTGCCATGGCTAGGACTAATCTGATGGTGCTCATCTTTGCAGTAGGAGCAAAGGTCTCCTCATAATCAATGCCCTAACGCTAAGAAAAGCCCTTTGCCACTAAACGAGCTTTTTACTTATCCAAAGTACCATCTGATTTGTATTTAATTTTGTAGACCCATTTGCAGCTAATGGGTTTCTTCCCTGGGGGAAGATCAGAAAGGACCCAAGTGTTGTTCTTCAGCAGGCTCTGGTGTTCAGATTGCATGGCCTATTCCCACTCTGGAATTCCTTTAGCCTCGGAATATGTTTGAGGTTCAAACACACTGTGAATGTTGGCCGTAAGAGCAAAGTTAACAGAATCTATAGTTTTGCTCTTTTTCCAAGCAGTTCTCCCATCAATGAGCTCATCATCATGAAGATCAGCAAGTGTCTTAGCCCACCACTTAGGCCGGAGAGGAGAATGACCAACAATAGTACTAGGAGATGCTTGATCAACAGGATCCTCATCAGAAGAATCTGGATCAAACTCAGGTGAAGCATCTTCAAAACGAGGTGATCCTGCAGGAGAAGCCGGAGGTGTCTGTACAGGTATCACTGGCAGGACTGGAGTTGTAGGAGCTACTGGAGCCCTCCCATCAAGTGGACCTAATGGAAGCCGAATTCCCAAATCATGAACCTGCATAGGCTGGTCTGCTGGATCAGGAACAGGAGAAACAGGCATGAATGGTCCTCACTGCTCATCAAAGACTACATCGCGGCTGTATATGAGACGAGATGTCTCAACATCAATAAGGCAGTAGGCTTTGTGAAGACTGCTATATCCAGCAAGCATCAGTTTCTGACTCTTGGCATCCAACTTGGTGCGTGAAGCATCAGGGATCCAAACAAAAGCAAGAGAGCCAAAAACCTTCAGGTGACTGATTCTGGGCTTGCGACCTGATCAGGCCTCTTCCGGAGTTTTACCTTTGACCGCCACAGTGGGTGACCGGTTCAACAAATAAACTGCAGTGTTAACTACTTCTGCCCAAAAACGCTTCGGAACATGTCTGTGTTCGAGCATGGAACGAGCCATCTCGGTGATTGTCCTGTTCCGACGTTCAACTACACTGTTATGTTGTGGCGTGTGGGGTGTGGTGAACTGGCGTTGGATGCCATGTGTATCCAAGAAGCTAGAGAAAACATTAGAACAAAATTCCCCCCCATTGTCTGATCTAAGAGTAATAATAGATTTCCCAGACTCTTTTTCAACTAAGGGTTTAAACTTCTGAAATACAGTAAATGCATCGGATTTCTTTATAAGAAAATACACCCACATTTTTCTACTGAAATCATCTACAAACAACAGAAAATACCTGTACCCAAGAACAGGAGTGGCCATAGGGCCGCAGATATCAGCATGAACAAGCTGAAGTACTTGAGAAGCTCGCCAAGAATCGCCACTGGGGAAAGGTGTGCGATGTTGCTTCCCAACCTGACATGCGTCACAAACTCCAAGGTGTTGGGTATGAATCTCTGGCAAACCAAGAACAAGCTCATCCCGAGCAAGTTGTGAGAGATAATGCACATTTAAGTGCCCATATCGCTGATGCCAAAGTGTGCTGATGGAAGATCGTCGAGCAGCCATAGCTAAGTCCTGAGAATCACCAGAATCAGTAAGTCTGAAAAGACCATGATCCTCAAGACCAACTGCAACAGTAGACTTAGTCGCCCGATCAGTGATGGTGCACTGATGTGAACTGAAGGTGACTGCCAAGTGTGGAGAATGTCGCAACAACTGACTGACCGAGAGTAGATTTAGTTCCATCCTTGGAACGTAGTACACATCAAGGAATATGAGCTTCCTCCCAACAGACTGAATTGGAATGTTGCCTTTACCAACAACCGTGTACTCTTCTCCACCACCAAAGATAACAGAATCTGAATAAGGCTGGTAGTCAGTAAACCAGTCTCTGCAGTGAGTGAAATGTCGAGAGGCACCTAAATCAATGTACCAGGAAAATGACTGCACATGATCTGCGGGTCTTTTAGCCATGAAGGCGTAAAAGGCAGATTCCGCCTGCTCAGTGTGCTCTGCACTGTTCACTTTGGGTTGCGAACCTGATTGCTTAGACTAGGCAGCTAAGCGTTTCCGACATTCAACCTTCATGTGACCATACTTGTGGCAGTAGTTGCATTGAATGTTCTTCTTTCTGGTACCATCAGATGCTGGAGCAGAAGACTTTTGCTGAGATGGTTGTTGAAATTTGCCCTTATCCTTCTGAAAGGATTTCGCAGGAAAGGCTTGCTCAGTGGAGGTGGAACTGGAGCTGCTACCAAACTGTTGTTTCCACCAATCTTGCTGAAGCAGCAGGGTGCAGAGATTAGTGAACTTTAGATCAACACCAGTAGATGTGATGTTGAGAGTCTCGATAAAATGCTCATAGGATTTTGGTAAACTCCGAAGAGTGATTACCACAATATCCTCTTCCTCCATTTTGCGATCGATGGCAAGTAACTGATCACGGATTTCCTAAATCTGATTCAAGTGTGCCTGGAGCGAGGTGCGCTCATCCATGACAATAGAAAACAGAGTGTTTTTCAGAAAGAAGGCTCTGCTCTTGTCGGAAGTCTCATGAAGACCTTTTAGATGTGTCCAAATTTCGGCTGCTGTCTTGCCGGATGGAATCTGAGAAAGCTGGTCATCAGCTACGGATAGTTTGAGAAGCATTATTGCCTCTCGATTGTTCAGATCCCATATATCTTGATCAGGACCCGGAGAAGTCGGACGCTGCTTAACACCCAGAACAAGTTGACCGGTGTTTCAATATTCGAAGATTGCGATGATGCGCTGCTTCCAGGTTCCATAATTGCGACCATTGAATTTGGAATTATGTTCGAGCAGAATATTTGTCAGAGATGCCATGGCACGTTTTTCAATGAAAAACTGTGAAAATCTGTGAAGGCACATTCTTCGAGGCAAAAATACGGAAGACCCAGAAGAGAGCTCGAAAAACCTAGAAGGAATCTGTTGTCGTTTTCTGAATCCTCTGGCTTGAAAATCAAGGCACAAAAATCGAGGCACCCAGAAAAAATGGACGACAACCCAGTTGAGCTCTCGAAAAAACCCACCAAGAATCTACAAACAAAATATTTTTTCGACCCAAAAAATTAGGGTTTCGAGAAAAACCCTAGTCGGCGGATTTGAAGGTCGGATTTGCAGAAAAATGTCGATTTTCTGTGAAAAATCAGACTTTTCTTTTCAGAATAGGCACTGATGGACTGATAGAGCAGTAGAGATGAGAATTTCGAACCAAAAAATGGTGTTAGAGACACGTTTTTTGTTGCAGATTCAGGAAAAAAAGACTGCAAAACACGGCTCGCGATTTCCAGTCAAAAACGAGCAAAACATAACAGATGCGAGCAAGCTGAAGTCGCGTTTTTTGCAGATTCAAGCTTGAATAATTTAGAGAATGAATAATTTCGAAAATAAGGTTCAGATAATTTCAATAAGAAATTATTATTTTCAAAAAAAATTCAACCTTGCTCTGATACCATATTACGAGGTAATTGGTAAATACTTCCTTGTTAATAACAGAGACCGAAAGGTCAATTTATACAAAAGAATGAGACGATGTTTCCTTAGGAAACGATCGTAAAGAATAGAAACATTCTATTCCAGAGAAAGCAAAAAATGAAAGCAAACTAAAGCTAAAGATATTTACAAGATAACCATTAACTAATAATAGACGTCTTATCTATTATTGTAATAGTTTCTTCCATAAGTTGGCATGCTAGAGATGAACTATCAATGATAAAGTTAGTTATCTTATTACTGTCTTGTATTTTTGGAGAGAATGATATGAGCATCCTTTTACCAGAGTTGACTGTTTGTAAGTCTTTTTTTGCTGTTCCCTAGCTCAAATAGTGATGCTTAAACTGACAGAGAAAAACTAATGAATATAACTACATGCCAAAATCAAATCAAATCTACACATACATGATCGAATTTTTTTTTGATAGCACTATGTATGGCAAAAGCTCATGACTAGGATAATCTCGGTTTAACTGAACATGCGCGTGAACATGATAGAGATCAGAAATTATATCTATCAGTGCCTCAAGTAAAATCATGTCTATATATTGTAGACATGCAATTAAGTGTTTTTCACATTATGCCAAGGACATATAAGTGGTCTCTATATATAAAGGACATATTATTACTTGTTTCTCACAACTTACCGAAGATGTATCAGCCTCATCTTTGGCTCTCCCATCACTTCCTTCTGTAACTATTTCTATCCTACACCTTAAGAGGTAATTTATTGTCTACATGTTCATAAACTTCAATTCATCTAATTTATATTATGTAGGGTTGCTTTTAAATTAATTCTACAATTGATTGTCTTCATATTTTCTAGGGTCACACATGAATGAATTCAATAATTTATGTAGAGGTTGACCATTATAGAACAGTTGAATGTAACATTATGCTCTTTTTAAATAAAATTCTTATGGTTTATATGTGATTTTGAATTATTTATCCCATTATCTATATCACGTATATGTTAAAGAACCCTTTTACCAAAACCATCTTTTCCTTAGTCGGAAATGTCCATCAAAGAACACAAGCAATATCAATTAAGCATCCTTTTGGACGAAGGAGAAAATGCATAGGTGAGCCAAGAAGAAATTAAGGCTCAACGGAATGGATTGCGGATGAGAATGGTGCAAATGCTACCAAATGAAAATTGTTTTTCCAGAGCTCTAGCAGATCAATTTGAAGATGACCAAGACCAACACTCAAAGTATCATGGTATGGTAGTGGAGTACATTATGGAGCATAATTCCGACTTTGAGCCTTTCTTTTCTCAGAAAGATGACATGAATTTTGAAGAATACTAAATGGCAGAAGATGGAATTTGGGCAGACCATTGTGAGATTTATGTGACGTCCATGGAGACTCAAACTAACATTCATATGCACCATTTGAAGGGCCAAGTAATATACAATTTTGATAGCTCAGATACTCCCACACTCCATGTCTCATATCATGACAGAAACCGCTACAATAGTCTGTACTTCATTAATATCAATGTTGATTATCTAGTAGCACCCATTCTTTTGGAGGATAATCAAAGCACAAGCCATTCTAAACAAGAGCCTGTAATGTTTATTATGGATGAAAAAGGGTGCAAAGATATTGATAAAGCTTGCAAAGAATATAAATTAATGAAAAGACAGGATGAACCTTGATGAAGGAAAAGTCTAACAGGGTGTATTCCATGGGTACCAAGGAAGAGAAAATAATAAAGTTAAAAATTGTCTTACCAATGTTTTATTGTGCACATAAAGTGTTATGAAAAAACTTTCCACGTCAACACTATAGTCAAAACATTTGATATATATAAAACTATCGACATAACCCTTGAAGCCTTCAAAGGTGCAATTGCTAGTTTTACAATACTTTACTATTTAAATTATTTATGACGTGTTAGATCTCCCTATTTTCAGAATATGATTGATGTTGTAACTATTTGTGGAGCAAGTTTCAAAGTCCCTACTAAAGATAAGGGACTCAATTTTGACTAAAAAGGTGGTTGATGGAAAATCCAAAAAAGATGAATGGTATTTGATATGGAGCAAGAGCAAGAAGGGTTGCATCATCGTGACTGATGGTTGGATAGATAGAAGAAATAGGACACTCCTCAATTTTCTTGTTTCTTCCACAAGTGATTGTTTCTTCCACAAGTATTTTGGACTCCATGTGTCACCCATTGCCTTGACCTCATATTGAAGCATCTTGGAAAACTTCTATTGATCAAAACATGTGTGCACATGGCCAAAAATATTTGCAAATTAGTATAGAGGCAATACATGGGCCTGATGGAATCACCTTGAAATAACTAGATTTGCGCATGAAGTCTAATTTTGTCACAATACAATCCTTGATTCAATCAAAGGCGACTTAGAGGCATATGCTTGTTAATGAGGAGTGGACGTCCTCATCCTATGCTATGACAACTGCAATGATTAGTGTGGTGAATTGCATATTTGATGGTCCAAGATTTTGGGTTCCTTGTGCAAAGATTGCGAGTTCTAATATGTCTTAATATTTATTCATATTTTTCTTTTACTTTTTTATTTTCGTTATATTCACCAAGTTCTTGTGTTGATGTGAGTTTTATGACCACTCCAACATGCGAAAAAACAATACCAACTATTATATCCCCTCTCGAACAATGAAACTCCAAATACTAAACAATATGGCAATTTTTGATCAAGTGAAGCGACCCAAGGTTTACAATGCGTACATGCAATTTAATGTTAAAACAAAACTTAGTTTAATGACGTGATTTTTCTTGTAATGACAAAAGGACTACAATATTCATTCATGGAAATCTATCAACTTTTCAAATGATGGATGGTTTTGCAATATGAGCACTTCAACTAATCCTACCAATTGTTTTGATAAAATACAAAAGAAATTGGGTTTAAAAATCTAATCTACTTCTACCAATGCGAGAGATTATTAATGATGAGGTAAAACCAAATCTAAATTTTCTTTGGCAAGTAGAAAAACTACACAAAGTTGTAGGCAAATCTTCTGAGGACGCATGAATGATTTACAAATTACTTATACACATCAACACCGCAAGATGTGTGAATCAGTTAGCATGAAGTAATTGAAGTTATGCCTTGCAATACGTTTAGCCTAACCTTACAATGCAACTTGCAATCCACAAGTAACAAAAGGTATGAACATTAGAGGTTTTACCATTGATCAACAAAAATATCTTTCATTCAACTACTCAATATAAACAAATTCTAAATGAGAAACAAGAACCATGCTAACACCCAAAGTAACACAATTCTTCACTAAGCTTCAGCGAGTTTGCAATTATTTTGGCAAAAATTTCACAAATATTGTTTTTTGACAAGGAATAGGGGCCATTTCAGCTCTCTTCTCCAGTTATGGAAAGCTCAATACTTAAGTGTTCGTCTTCCATTAGGTCCACCTAACGGGAAAGCTCCAACTATTCCTATTCCTGCCTCTCCACCAGTTCCTCCTCCTGCAGGATCACCCAAACATGCAACTGCACCCGATTTTTGTCAGGATTCACCCAAATAGCCCCTCTTGCTTCTGATGTTGACACTTCTACGCTCTAGCCTAAATGGTGGGCTAAGACGATTGGTGCTATTCATGATAATGAGCTCATCAAGCATAGAACTACTCAGAAGAAGAGCAAATTTTCTGATTTTGTAAAATTTGCTCTCATGGACAACATTCACAGTGTGTATGAGCCTCAAATATACACAAAGGCAAAAGGAATACTTGAGTGGGAAGGAGTTACAAAGACCAAGCATCATAGTTTGTTGAAAAATAACACTTGGGTTCTATCAAATCTTCCTTTAGGAACCCCTCAAATGCGAATGCATCTACAAGCTCAAATACAAGGTTGATGGTACTTTAGATAAATACAAGGTTCATATTGTTGATTTCTCTCAGCGTGAAAGATTGATTATCAGGAGACTTTTGCTTTGATAGCAAAGATGAGCACCATCAAATTAGTCCTAACCATGGAAGCTCAGTGTGATTGGAACCCCAGGTACTCAAATTGGTAAAAGCATTGTACAGCCTCAAACAATCTCCTCGAACATGGTACATGAAGATTGATAAGTATCTTACAAATCATGGTTTCCAGAGGGGACCTTTTGACTCAAATCTGTGTCAAGGCTACTAGTGGTGAAATCATCATTTTGGTTATATATTTAACAATTTGATAATCACTGGCAGTTTTGCATCTTCGATTCACCAAATGAAACAGAAGCTATGTCAGTCTTTTGACATGACCGACCTTGGACTTACGAACTACTGCCTAGGTATCAAGGTTTGGCAGCAATCAAATGGCATCTTCATCTCTCAATCTAAGTATGTGTGGGCTTTGCTTCATAAATTCAGAATGCAAGACTGCAAACTTGCATCTACAACTATACAATTCGGTCTAAAGTTGTATGCCAAATCTGGTTCTCCCATTGAGAATGAATCTGCATTCAAACAACTAGTAGGCATCTAATCTATCTCAGCACCACTAGACTTAATCTCAGCTTTGCAGTAAGTTACATATCTCCTTGCATAATGGCTCCTACTTCTGATCACTGGGCTGCAGCGAAGCACATCTTGCACTATGTCAAGGCGACTCCAGACTTTTGTATCCCCTATGGACAAACCAATGATCCTTGACTTGTCAATTACACAAATTGGGATTGGAGAGGCTCTTTTGATGACAAGAAGTCCACTTCCAAGGATGCTCTCTGATATCCATATTTCTCAAGAAAGCCCTTCACCACTCTTCTACAACAATCTAAGGGTCCTCAAACTTGCCAAAGATCCAATCTTACATGAGCGCACCAAGCATATTGACATTCATTATCACTTCATCCTTCAACTGGTTGAAGATGGATTCGTAGATTTGCAGTATGTTCCTACAGCAAATTAGACTATCAATAATCTCACCAAGTCCCTCCTTCCACAGAATTTTGTTAAGTTTCGGGGGCTTCTTGGTGTCATGGGTTGATTGACAATTAAGACTATTAGAATAATATCTTTTTAATATCTTGTTTATAATTATTTTAAAGGTCAATGTTAAATCTTGTAAATACTAGATTGTTTCTAATATCATAGATAATCTTCCATTATTAAAATGTTTCTAATAACTACGATTGTTTTGTAATAGAAACATCTTTCAAAACTATAAATGAGTGCTGAAATGGCCCTTATTCCAAATATTGAATGAATTAACATAATTTAAGTCTAGAAATATAATAAAATTTTCCAAATTTTATATTATTATTAAATGTTGTTAGCAGGTAAAATTAAGTGTTGTTAGTACTTGTTAGTTTGATTGAAGGGTAGGTTGTTGTGAATGGTCACGACAGTTGGCATTCCCACCCCGTGGACACTTATATATGTCACATACTTAGATCCAAGAGATATGTTCATGGTTGTTGGCATTGTCATGTTGTTGTTGAGTACTTTGTTGTCATTCATTGTAAAGCATTTGATTGATTTAGTTCTCTAATATACTATGTTAACTTACATTTTCTATTATTCTTGTATGCATTAAACTAGTTATCCTATAGGTAAATCATTTGATGTTATTGTTGGAAGATTGTACTACACATTCATCCTAGTCGATCACCATGTTGGCCGACCAGATTGTCTCACATGTACAATATTGTCATACAGGATTCTCCTTTATGTCTCTCTTGTTTATTTTCCATTATTATGGTTTTCCTTGGTATACTAGAACCAAACAAGTTGTTTTGATTATCGTACCCTTGTGTCCTTTCGAAACCCTCAACTACACCAATATCTCATGTGTCCATGATCTCGGCTTCTTTCACTTCCCTTCAGGTTTCTTGTGACTTTGTACACAGTGTAAGGGTGAGATGCCTTAATCAAATTCTCATATCTTTAATTAATTCTTCATTGTCGCTTACTTCATTGCCTTTTATACAATTGCCTCCCTTGGTACCATTCCCATACCCTTCGCCTTTGACTAGTTCCCTTACCTCGACACTCCCTCAGTTCCCTTCAGGCAACCCTCCTTCCCCTTCGAGTTGTCCTTTGGCAGGTCTCCTTAACCTTCGCCTTCACTCTGCTTGCTCTTCTAATTTCAAGGCCCTCTGGATAGCCTTGTAGTTGTCTATATGATCCCTTCCTATGCAATTCATGCCTTTATTTTAGCATTATTTTTTTTCTCTCTGAAGGGTTTAGGATGTGTTGCCTCGTTCTGGTTTCATCATGCTCTTCCTCCCTTCAATTTTTTTCCTCATACCTCTAAAGAATATATCATCATTGGTTCTCTCTTTCGTACTCTTCTCAACATTTCTACAAAGAAAGGAAAGTTTGTGCTAGTAGTTTGCCAAAT
Organism: Cupressus sempervirens; assembly: GCA_028749045.1. Taxonomy (NCBI): domain Eukaryota; kingdom Viridiplantae; phylum Streptophyta; class Pinopsida; order Cupressales; family Cupressaceae; genus Cupressus; species Cupressus sempervirens. The sequence continues at coordinate 115,770,713 of CM053790.1, forward strand.
GGCACATCAACTGATGTACTGCGAGGCTCACACCGAGTGAAGTCCATGTTGCACTCTCTGTAACTTCCTCTCGTATGAATTCCTTTTGTGTTTCAATCAATGCTTATAGAATAGATGCAAAGTCCACCGTCAATACCCTTTCACCTTCAAACAATTCCTCAAATATGACTTTGTGCTCATTACTAGTGCCTTCACTTTTTGGTCGGCCTCGGCCCATTATATCCTCGCCATGTAACACCTCTAGCGTCCTACCCAGTTTCTTATATGCAACAACCCAAATTCTATTTAAAACTTAAAATTGGAAACGAGATTGATTTTTTTCCTTTTTCTCATCTCAAATAGATGGTGGAGCTTGTTTGGTGCTAAAACACCAACCATTTAGAGAATTGACATCCGCATATTGAGCCAACCATACAGTGCTTCAGGTTGTGAGTGCAACTAGAGTATGTTTGAGCACACACACTACAAGAGGTGTAATAGATTGCCTGTGGCGAGGTTGAATGAACTAGCATGTGTTCATTGCATAGTTCGTCTTAGACATAGACAAGTTTTAGACTACGACCCCACCATGATCATGCTAGCAGTCAATCTAGAATTTGAGAGAATCTCTAAGGCAATAGATCTTTAGTGTCAAGGACCTTGACTAGATTGGCCATGGTAGAGGAGGATAGAGTAGAAACATAGGCACAACGAATGTTGGTGAGGGTGGCATGGAGTCATAGGGCAAAGATAATGGTTGTTGCACCATCCAAGACCTACCTTAAATGCCTTTGTAGGGAGGTATACAAGTTCCTCTCAACCATAGACTTGGAGTTATTATTTTGATATTTGTTTGGAGCATTTGATGTCATGGATTTCATATCCCATGAGTTTTGTATACGTTAGACAATATTTATATACGCAAGTGTACAATTTCCTTCCATTATAATTTGCATTTATACTTTATAATCGATGTATACTTGTGTACATGGTCGAATTAGCTTCTATTTGATATTGCTACTGTGTCTTTAAGGTTTATTTAATAAGGGGTGCATGAAATAAATTTTAGGTCCTTATAAACCTCTAAATTTCTTGGAATTTTCCCTTTGTCAAATTTTTGTCTATTCCTGAGTCCCAAGTTGAGTCACCCTCACTAAGCCCGAGTCTCGGCACTATGACTTAATTGCATCTCTCCATGCTATATTTGACATGAAATAGCAAAACACATTGTTTTCTCTATTTTTTACTAGTGCTTCCTCTATAGCTCCTTTTGTAGTCATTAGGATTGTTGGAATACAACCATGCTCAGAGCTGTCCAAAGAGGGGCATGTATCTCAGCTGGTTGAGTAACCCAACAACAAAGGGAAGATCCTAGGTTCGAGATATTACCAAATATAACTAGTCCGTACAAGTTGTAGCTCAACATGTACCGTCAAAGACAAGATAGGAGCCTCAGGCACCTACAGTGTGGCTTAAGCAAGTTGCTAGAGATAAACCACACTTAGACCGACAATGAGCTGAACAAAGAGGGGCTAGTAGCTCGGTAGAACACTCCAACAATGAATAAAAGGTACTAGGTCTGAATCTTAGCTCGTCCATATGATAGAAATACAGAAATAGATACAGTTGATTTCTTTCCAAGATTATTGTGCTGTTTGAAATCTTATAGAAATCAAGAAAAAATGAGAACGGTAAGGAGAAAAATAAACCATCTAGTTTTTTCCCCAAATGCTTTTGTATTGTTATTGTTGACACATCTTAACTTTTAAGTACCAACTCTCTTACAGATTAATGTTTTAGCAATAAAGAACTCTCTATTTTAGTAGTTCCATTTTGAACTTTAATGCTAGTTGCCAATGTCCACAACATATAGCTAGCATAAGATTGGATGATCAAATTGAGAGATTGAAACATAGATTTTTCGAAGGACAGATGAACAGTGGATAACAAATGAGAAGATTTTCTTAGGACTGAGGAGAGAATGAAGGGTCATTATTAAGCTTATTTGAAATGAGGCTAAAATTGCATTTAGTGACTAATTTATCCTTAGAAAGGTGGAGGTAAATAGCCTAACTAAATAATAAATTAATTTTATTACTTTTGCCATGTGAGGTGAAAATGAGATTATTAAATAATAAATATTTAATTATTTTAGTTCTATGAGGTGGAAATGAAATGACTAACTAAATAATCTAACTAGATGCAGGATACATTATGTTAGCCAAATTAACCAAATAATTATGTAGTTTAGCCAATGTCGTGCTAGGATGAATTTAGGTGTCTACAGTAAGCACTACGGACATGCTGCTTCTCCTCAAAGTATACAATACTGGAAGTGTTGCTGGAAAATTCATGATAGCATGAACATCCAGATTTTGTTTCAGATATTACAACCATTCTGCTGGCTGCCGAAACAAAAATGAAATTTGTTCTAATTAAAGGATTGCCTTCCAAAGATTGTGGTCTGCAGTAAAATCCTTTGGCTCATTTGTTTGCCCTATGATTGCAGAAACACAAACGTAAATGCAGCTAGAGTCTAAATGTCAAGTGCAATATACAACAATGATATTTCATGACAAAAAACAGCTATATGAGTCCTTCACACTATGTGGCTATTATAGTAGGTTTATTAGAGGATGCTTGCATCTTGCAATTCCCTCAACAGAGTTGACTAAGAAAAGCCCCTTCTCTTGCTCACAAGGTGTTCGAACATTTGAAAAAGGAGAAGTACATAGGTTCCATTCTTGTGATACCTGATTTCTCATTAGTTTTTATGGTGGAGTTTGAATCTTTAAGAAAAAGCCTAGGGGCTATTATTCTGCAAAAGGGATAAATAATATCATTTGAGAGCCAATACTTGATAAATATAAAGCATCATGATTCATTTTGAATGTTTTGCATGTATTCTCAATACATGCACTTTGACAAAAACAGCCGTTTATAGCATGATCTTCACCTAAAATGGTTCACTCCTAGACGGTTTTGGCATTTAATCCCTTCAAGAAGTATCCTATAGTAAGTATTTCAATTTCTAACATGTTTTTCATCATTTTGTAAGTTCATCTCTTGCCCTAGGCGTCGTTTTTGCATGCTCTTGCATATGTATTTGCTAGGTCAAAGTTTGTTCCACTTTTTGGGCATTGGATCTCTCTAACATCTCCACATGTCCAAATTTGAACCATGATGTTTGAATTTTGAAATCTAATTAAGTCTTTGGTTATTAGTCAAATCTAAAATCCTAAATCTCTTGGATTTGCTGAAGATTTGGATAGAGACTTGTTTTCTCATTTTTGGTGGAGTTGAGGTAGAATTTCTTTGTTATTTTCCTCAAGGCATTGATGTATATATATATATGTTTTATTTGTTCTTGCAAATCTTTGTCATATCCATTTTCAAATTTGCATCTCTTTTTATGCACATGAAGTTTGCTCAAGATTTGGATAAAGACTTGTTCTCATTTTTGGTGGAGTTGAGGTAGAATTTCTTTGTTATTTTCCTTAAGGCATTGATGTATATATATATGTTTTATTTGTTCTTGCAAATCTTTGTCATATCCATTTTCAGATTTGCATCTCTTTTTATGTACATGAAGTTGTTCATTCTATCTTTCGTCTTCTTTTCCAATTCTCATATTAATTGCATTTGCAAACGAGTAAAATCTCATTCTCAAAGGAAAGGCAAGTTCAATTTTTCCCCACATGCAAATGCAAGTTAAAACCCCACCGTCATGCATTCCATGTACCACCATATGGCTGCCCTATGGTTGAAGTTTCTCCCAATGCTTGCCGGATAGAGTGTCACTTTTTGCACTTAGTAAAACATGCTATGCCCAATGTCTTACTCATTTTTCCCCTTATTCACTTAATTCCAAGCTTGCTGGTCGTATATGCAATTCAATCCAAAAAAAAAAATGTTTTTGGCTATTTTGCTATTATTTGAGCCATTCTAAGCTTGACCCATTTGTTCATCCTCCATCTTTAATCATTCCATTCATTTTCCTTATCCATACCTTGTTCTAAACCAGTGTTTTTACATCAAAAACTTATCATAGATCCCTCACATTAAGATGTTCTCACACTCTAGGATTTTCATGTGACACTTGTGCAGGGGTACCATTTTGCAATGTCAAGAGAAACTACTCCAGCAAAGGGCAAAGATAAAAAGAAAATAAAGTATCAGTATGATCAGTATCATAACTCCATTCCACTGTCACAAGTAACTACCTATTGTGATTTAGTGCGGGATACCTACATATATCATATGCATATTGAAGATTTCCTTGCAGGAGTTGATGTTGGGGCTACTAAGACTATGACATGGATCAAGCGAAGTCATATTCATCTGTTGTCCACTTTCCCCTTGGCAGCTCATGAGCCAGACTTCATTTTTGCATGTGCAAGACACTTTCATGCACCCTTTCGAACCATCAAAGATCAAGATGGTAATAGTATCATTAGTCTCGATCCTAAGACTATTGATCATATTTTTCATGTTCCTTACACTCCAGTTGTCACAAATATCACAAGGCAAAAGGCTTTGGAGTGGTGGAACGAGGATACCTCCTATTGCATCAAGTTCGTCAATGATAACTGGTTGATCACTAAGAGGCCATATCTTGTTAGATGGTCAATAAAGGGTGTGCGTCGTTGTGATTTCAAAGAAATGAATAACCTCCATTCAAACACCTTAAAACCCTAGATGTATAAGTACATCTCTCTCATTATAAGGTCAAAGAAGAATGTATTTTTGGTTGAACTAGTGAGTGATCTGGTTCACACCATTTGAGATGTGAAACTGGCAGATGGAAGGTACCTAAGGAAGAGTGGGAGGACAAAATTTGTAGATTTTGCAACAAGGGTGTGGTGGAAACAGAGTGGCACTATCTGAAGGATTGCACCGCATAAGAGGACATTCACAACCAGTACAAAGAAACTTTAAAAGTGAACAGCATAAAAGACCTTTTCGAAGCACCAAGACTCCTCAAGGGGGCCATTTTGCTTATGCAGATTGACAAAAAAAGGGACAGCCTGGAGAAATCTCATCAGACTGATTAGGAGTTTTATGTGGGTCCCTTAGCCTTATGACCTTGTGGACATCATTAAAAATCTTTCGTGCATTCGTTCTCTATGAACAATTGGTGAACATGAGAATGCATTTTGGGCTGAACTAGTGAGTGATGCTATCTATGAACAATTGGTGAACGTGCAGTCTACAAACGTGTTCAACATGAACTCTTACTTGATGAATATTGCTGCTGCCCTAGATACTTTCTCAAGTTTGTCAACTAAAACTGATAGGTCTATAGTGCACGTGTGGGAATACTATGATCAGCTGCCTCTGAAGCAAAGCCAAATGCATTTCCGAAGGGTTCAAGATGCCTTCTTTAGGCACTACATGTGTTTGTTTGACAAGGAACTCCCAAACAAGCAAGTTTCTGAGGATGCACAGAACAAAGTGAATGAGTATGGTTGTATGTTTCTGCAATTTCCCAACTTCACATATTTGCGAGTTGGCTGTTTCAAGGGAGAACCATACACTTTGCCAAGCTACCCTACAAACAAGATTATACTCATGGAATTGGCAAGACAACTCATGGAAGTACAAGCTTATCAATCCAGTTTGCACCAGCCAGGAGTGGGGATTTCATAACGAAACCCCTTGAAGATTAGTGGGTACTCCTTGGATATCATGCCTAAAGCAAAGAACATGGAGTTTGAACTTCCAAGAATCACACCAAAGGGGTTCGCAACCAGAAGTTGTTTTAACTGGAAACACTACATGACATGATGAGGAAGTAATTCCTAAACATACATCGTCTAGAACATCTCTGGATTGATGTATGCACCAAAGTGGATATACAACGCATGGACTACACTTAGTTGACTATAAAACAGATTGTTGATTTCAACTTAGCAGCAACCCGTCCTAGAGTTGAGGATGATGATCAAATCTTCGATCCCGACTATATTCAACATAATGTCGAGAAATTACCCATTCTTCCTCCTACATGGTCATGCAAGGAAAACACCTCAGTTTGGGATCGTTTTCATTCCATTACCCTCGCTAAATAAGAAACACCATTGCCCACTCTTCCTAAAAATGCAGCAAATAACCAAGTACATATGTTGTTCCTACTTTTGGTATACCGAAACCTAGTATGTCTAATCGAAAGCCTCAAGCTGAAACTTTTAGTTCTTCTTTGGCCAATTCTTTTCAAACATTTGATATCACTAATCATGCTAAAAGAACCAGAATTCAGATGTTTGAGGTTGAATACCTACAAGCTTACCCAGATCAGCTAGAAAGACTTAATAAGTTTGTCAAAGAGTCTCAAGCTACCAAACGCAAACTGCTGCCTTGGAACCTAAAGGTTTGCCCAAAAACCTAGTTACCATTCCCTCTAGTGTTCCTAGAAAGATAGAACCTTTCAATATTTCTTTGTCAATCAATGGTTTCAAGTTGAGTATCCGTGATAATAATTGTGGCGTCTCTGATAATGTCATGCCAATTAAGGTAGTTGAAGCACTAGGTCTTACTTTGACAAAGACTTTTTGAAATTGCTATTCCATGGAGAATAAGGAAGTACCTCTTTGAAGACAAATTGAGCATGCATAATTTGCATTTGCATCCTTCCCTGAAAAGAAAATCAAGATGATTGTTTTGGTTGCTAATGTTCCTGCTTCTTATGGCATCTTGCTTGGTTGTAACTTTTGTAAAGATGTGGGATGAGAACTCAAAATGGATATGTCTAAAGCAAGAATACCTATCAAAGGTCTTATGCAAAAGCTACTTCCTAAGAGAGAAACTAAGTATGCAGTCATTAAGTCAGAGGATCCTCATGCATAGATTCTCTTTGAATTTCATGCTGATGAAATTTCAGAATTTGTTGAGGATTACTGTTCTGATGATTCCATTCCATCTTGTGTTTCTGATAGTATAGATTTGCATATGCAAGTGAAGATGTAGTAGGTGACACAGTTCCAAAAACACCTTCTACCATGGTTGAAAAAGTTATACTTCCTACCACAGAGGATGAAGATGTTGCAAGTTCTTCCCTATCAATTAATAAAACTGTTGATTCTAATGATGTTTGGATATTAGAGTTTGATGACAGTTGTGCGTCAACTGGTGCTAGTGTCAAGGTTGTTTTAATCTCACCGCAAGAAGAAATGTTTCCTTATTCTTTCAAATTGTAGTTTGATAACACCAACAATACTACAAAATATGGAGCATTAATACTTGGTATTAAGGTTGCACAAATTAAAGGAATCCGTAATTTGCATGCACGAGGTGACGCTGAGCTCATGGTATGTCAAGATCGAATCAATATCAAACAAAGAACGAGAGGCTTAAGCATTAAAGAAACTTGGTCTGGGATTATGTTGATGGATTTGATGCTTTCAACATTTCTATGTTTCCAAGAGAATTTAATGTCAAAGTTGATTCTCTTGTTGTTTCAGCAACATTCTTAATTCCAGATGAGAGTTTTGAACAAGACAGTTATTCTATCAAATAGGTTTTTTGCCCAAGTGTTCTAGACAACTGTGAGCATTGGCAAATTTTCAATGATAATCGCCAGATTATTTATTTCTTGGAGAAAAAGAAAATTTTGATGAGCCATATTTTGAAGGTAGTAGTTCACCTCCTCGAGAGAATGTCTCTGGCAAAGATCCTATCACAAGTGAATAATTCATTCAGCTTAAAGGTAACAAAATTCCTTATGGTTTAGTTTCTTTGGAATGATTGTTTGACAAACATGATCATTATGTCAAGCATCAACAAGAAGTTGGGTCTAGTTCAGCAATGGAATTTGAGAAGTACAATCTTGGGTCGGATGCTGATCCAAAGTTTGTAAACATTGATAAATGTTGCACACTTGAAGAAAGGGATCATTTCATTGATTTGTTACATGAATACATGGATGTTTTAGCATATTCATAGGATGACCTCAAGTCTTTTCATCCTAAAGAGTTGCAACATGAAATTCCCGTAATGGCGAGCATTGTTTCGTTTAGGCAAAAGCAAAGAAAGTAAAATCCTAAGATTTATGTTACTACCTTATCGGAAATTTAAAAGATATTGGATGTAAAGATAATTTTCCCAATTCAACATTCTACATGGGTAGCTAATATTGTTCCTGCATGGAAGAAGAATGGAAAGGTCCGCATTTGTGTGGATTTTCGCAATTTAAATCAAGCATCTTTGAAGGATAATTATCCTTTGTCAATCATGGATCATGTTTTATAGACAGACATTGGTTCACAAATGTTATCCATGCTTGATGGATTTTCTGGCTATAACCAAATTAGGCTCAGAGAAGAGGATCAATACGAAACATTGTTTACAACTCCTTTGGGTACATTTGCATACCATAGAATGCCCTTTGGATTGATAAACACGAGTACTACTTTTCAACGGGAAATGGATTTGCTTTTCGAGATATCAAGGATAAGATCATTGTAGTCTACCTTGATGATCTCACTGTGTTTTCCAAACAAAGACAAGATCATGCTCATCATCTGCATCAAGTGCAAGACATGTGATTTCTCTTAATCCTAAAAAGCCAATGTTTGGAGTTACAAAAGGGAAGCTTCTTGGACATATTGTGTCTAAAGAAGGAATAAAAATTGATCCTGAGAGGGTTAAATTTATTCAAAGACTTCTTTTCTTAGTTTTGGTGGAGTTGAGGTAAAATTTCTTTGTTATTTTCCTTAAGGGATTGATGTATATATATGTTTTATTTATTCTTGCAAATCTTTGTCATATCCATTTTCAAATTTGCATCTCTTATTATGTACATGAAGTTGTTCCTTCTATCTTCCATCTTCTTCTCCAAGTTTCATGTGCAAGGTTTCATATTAATTGCATATGCAATCGGGTGTAAAATCTCATTCTCAAAAGAAAGGCAAGTTCACTTTCTCCCCACATGCGAATGCAAGTTCAAACCCCACCATCATACATTCCATGTACCACCATATGGCTGCCCTATGGTTGAAGTTTCTCCCACATGCTTGTCGAATAGAGTATCACTTTGTGCACTTATTAAAATGTACTATGCCCAATGTGTTACTCAATTTTCCCCCTTATTCACTTAATTCCAAGCTTGCTGGCCGTATATGCAATTCACTCCAAAAAAAACCTTTTTGGGTATTTTACTCTTATTTGAGCCATTCTAAACTTGACCCATTTGTTCATCCTCCACCTTTAATCATTCCATTCATTTTCCTTATCCATACCTTGTTCTAAACTCGTGTTTTTTAATCAAAAACTTATCATGGATCCCTCACATTAAGATGTTCTCACACTCTGGGATTTTCATGTGATAGTTGTGCAAGCGTACTATTTTGCACTGTCAAGAGAACCTACTCCAACAAAGGGCAAAGATAAAAAGAAAATGAAGTATCCATATGATCAATATCATAACTCCATTCCACTTTCACAAGTAACTTCCTATTGGGACGAAGTGCAGGATACTGACATATATCATATGCCTATTGAAAATTTCCTTATGAGAGTTGATGCTGAGGCTACAAAAATATGACATGGATCAAGCGAAGTCATATTCATCTATTGTTCACTTTCCCCTTGGCAGTTCATAAGCCAGAATTCATTCTGGCATGTACAAGACACTTTGATGCACCCTTTCGAACCATCAAAGATCAAGATGGTAATAGTATCACTAGTCTCGATCCTGAGACTATTGATCATATTTTTCATGTTCCTCCCACTCTAGTTGTCACAAATATCACAAGGCAAAAGGCTTTGGAGCGATGGAACGAGGATACCTCCTATTGCACCAAGTTCGTCAATGATAATCAATTGAGCACTAAGAGGCCAAATCTTGTTAGACAGCCAATAAAGGGTGTGCGTCGATGTGATTTCAAAGAAGAAATTAATGACCTCCATCCAAACACCTTCAAACCCTGGATGTATAAGTACATCTCTCTGATTATAACGTTAAAGAAGAATGTATTTTGGGCTGAACTAATGAGTGATCCTATCTGTGAACAACTGGTGAATGTGAGAATGTATTTTGAGCTGAACTAGTGAGTGATGCTATCTACGAACAATTGGTGAACATGCAATCTACAGGCGTGTTCAACATGAAGTCTTACTTGGTGAATATTGCTGTTGCCCTGGCTAATTTCTCAGATTTGTCAACTTAAAATGGCAGGCCTATAGTGCACGTGTGGGCATACAATGATCAGTTGCCTCTGAAGAAAAGTCGAATACATTTCCGAAGGGTTCAAGATGCCTTCTTTGGGCATTACATGTCTTTGTTTGACAAGGAACTCCCAAACAAGCGAGTTTCTAATGGTGTGAAACAAAGTGAATGAGTATGATTGCATGTTTCTATAGTTTCCCAACTTCACATATTTGCGAGTTGGATGTTTTAAGGGAGAGTCATACACTTTGCCAAAGTACCCTACAGACAAGGTTATACTAATGGAATTGGCAAGACAACTCATGGAAGTACAAGCTTATCAATCCAATTTGCACCGGCCAGGAGTGGGGATTTCATCACACAATACCTTGAAGATTGGTGGGTAACTTCAAAGAATCACACTGAAGGGGTTCATAGCCAAAAGTTGTTTCGACTTGAGAAGACTACATAACAAGATGAGGAAGCAATTCCTACACATACATCATCTAGAAGATCTTTGGATTGATGTACACACTAAAGTGGATATATGACACTCAATTGACTATAAAACAAATTGTTGATTTCAACTTAGCAGAAATCCGTCCTGGATTTGAGGATGGTGATCAAATCTTCGATCTCGACTATATTCAACATAATGCAGAGAAATTACCCATTCTTCCTCCTACATGGTCATGAAAGGAAAGCACCTTGATTTGGGATTGTTTTCGATCCATTCTTGCTACTACCAATACCTAGCTGAAAAGAAGAGGTCTTAAGTGCATCAAGATAAAGCCCGGGAAATAATTTGATCTTCCTGGTCCAATTGGGTTGAGATCTGAGATAACGGGTAAAGGTAAAGATAGGACATCATCATCAACATTTGAACCTCCTATTCAAAGTTTGCCCAAGCTATTCATCAAAGGAGGGAAGGACTCGAGAGTACCCAAGGTAAAAGGGATTAAAACTCAAGCAATCCAAATCCACTCAAGTGATGATGATGCTAGGAAATCAAAGGAGCCTTCACCATTGGTCCTGGTCCTCTTGAGGTTCTTGTAGCAACCTCTCATCCAGATTCAACACCGATATCAAATGAATCTCATGATTCACCCCTGAGCATGACTAATGCGTTCTCCACGGAGCATCAATCTCTTGAGGATCCTATGACAATAACTCTAGCATTGCCTATGTCCTCGGCTGCACCTGCATTTTGGAAACAGGAGTTGATCGATATGACTATGAAAATGTGTTTGATACATATTCCTTGTCAATCCCTTCTACTACTACTTGGTCTACCGCATTGCTTGATGCAACTTTAGTTCAGTTTGAGCAGTTCATGCCAGAAGTTACACATAGCAGTCCTACTCCTACATCCATTCAAACTAAGGCACCCACTAAAGTCACTACTATCATATAGGAAAATTTAGAGTTAACTATGGTGACTACTACTTCATTTGCAAATCTTCTTTCAGCCTTCCTCCATGGTTGAGTACCATCACAAAGAATGAAGAAATCCCACTTGACAAGTTTGATAGGAAAATTGTTAGGCCAAGGGTTTCCAAATATAAAAAAGCTAAGATAGTATCTCGGGTTGTGGTGGATGATAACAATATGAAATATGCAGAAGTTGTCGAACCTCTTGCTGGAAAACTAGAAGAAAAAATGCAACCTGTTGATTACAAGTTTTCCAAGATTGAACTTGGCAAACAAACACGTTTGCCTAGAAACAAGATGCTCAAGATGCACTTGACTCATTAATTCTTAAAAATGGCAGGCTGTGGGTAAAGAAATAAATGTTGAAAAGAGAGTGTGCATCTTTTGATAACAATTGAAGAGATAAAGGGATCTTCTTCAAGTATTGAACATGCTTCCTCTCAGTGTACTGAAAGAATTAAAAGAAAGGCGCAAATTGTAGATGAGTGAGCTGCAAGTATTGAATCACAAGGTGTTTAGATCATTCGAGATATCTAGAGGATGCTAAGGAAAGGAAAGGAAATTGTTTCCCAATTAAGTGATATTCAAAAATCACTTAACCGATAATTAGAGTTGTTGGATGGAGACATTGGTGCTTGGAAAAGCACGATGGAGTTTGATTTATATGGTTCATGTGATTAAAAAGTTATCGCATCTATAGAGATGTATCATGATTACAAGCACCTAATGATTCACAAAGAACAAATTTTTCAACAATTCATGAAAAATGTGATGGCAACAATAATGAAGATTAATGAGCAAAAAGATATGATCAGCGAATGTTACAAGAAGCTGGCATGTGGAGTTATCATTGAGAACAATGAACCCAAGAAAGAAGAGGATATTCTTATAGGGTACACTGAAGCAATTCTCTTACATCTTGAAGCAGATGTTTTCAATATCAGTGTGATGAATTCATTTGCAAGCTGGAAGTGTTCACTAGATGAACTACAAAGCAAAAAGGAAGTTTCTATCAAAGAAATTTCGGAAGAAGCAAGTACATATCGAATGATCATAATGGTTGTTGAATACACCGATGAGCCTGATGCTGAAGTTGTGGGTAACTCACTAAAGAAATTTCCAAAGATAGTTGAGACTCTCTGAACATTTCAAATTTCCCATATGTTTTAGAATAGGATGACAAAGAATACATGTTAAGAGCAATTATGTTGTAAGTACAGGATAACATGTCCCTGTACAATCAACTCATGTAGTCAAATTGCAATCACATTAGGCATACAATTTTGAATAAGTAAAATTAGTTAGTTAGGAGTTTGTTAGAGAATAAGTCAAAGTGGTTGAGGAGTTCGTCTTTTCCTTCTACTTTTCTCTCTTTTATTTTCCTATATAAAGGAGAGAGCTCATTGTAAATAATCATCTTTTGCTTTATAGAAGAAGGTTGGGCTTGTAACTTGAAGGCTTTGTATTTGTTGTTACAAATCTCTGAAGTGAACAAAGAAGCAAGTTTTTCCCAAACTGTGTTGTGAGGCTTGGAATCAATCTTTGTTTCTTACGTTGCATTGATTAATTCATCTTTGTTACTTCTCTCTTTGTGAAGCATTTGAGTATTTAGTGTTGTTCTTGAAAGATTGAGCTTTCATAGACAAGATTGATATAATATAACAGTGGCTGCAAGTACTAGGATTTACATACTTTGAGCTTTATTTCTTAGTATATTAATTAATATCAGAATAGTTGAACAAAGACTTTGAGCTTTGTTAGTTGTTCACCCTTTTATTTCAAGAAGGTTGGTTGAAGGAGACTTTGGGTTCTTGCTATCAACCACACCAGTCAAGTTATAACTGTTGTCTTAATGTTGATCTTATGTCAACTATTAAGCCACTAGTATTAGCGTAGCAGTAGATTCCTTTAGTTAAATTGCAAATAGTAGTTGTTCGTGCAAGATCATTCCTGAAAGAAGAGGAATAGATCCAGTGAACCACTCATTTGTCAATTCTAGTTAGGTCTCTGTTGTAGCCACCTACGGTAAGAAGGGAGCCTCCCCTATTGCTGAGAGAAGAGATTTATCTCACTACACCATTGCCTAAAATTACCATTTTGTAAGTTGTAGATCTAGTATCTTACAAAATATTTAGCTAACAGTTTTTGGCAACTCCATTGGGGATCGAACGCATTTGGAAGCCTCTTGTTTTCTTTTGAAGTTTTACACCCTTGTTTTGGTGTTGGGAGAATTACAGGTTATCACACTGGCAAGTTGTCAGCACGTATATCTAAGGAGAAAGAAGGTAGAAATTTCATCAAGTTTTGCTAAATCATTCTAGGCCTAGCACACTCGTTTCAATTTACTTACTAAAATCCCTTCTCTTTCTTGAACTACAAGCTATCCACCTTCCAAGAATAAAACTACTATACCGAGTGAAGATTCCCAATTTTTTCTTAAACCTCTAATTTTTGTTACCCATAGTGCCCATACTCGTATTCCTAATATCATGGTTGCTCCTGCTGCTACTGGCCCATGGGGGTGGCTTTTGGTCCACTAAATCTTGCACCAGCTATACACGCTTTACCACAAGGTTCTTGTAAGAACTTTCCCAAGTTCTATGGAGATGGAAAGCAACACCTTGATGAGCACATCAAGGCGTTGTACATAGCATGTGGTGTGCTTGGTGTGGAGCATCAAGATGTTTCTGTAAGGCTCTTTATTTAGACTTTACAAGGAATTGCAGCAGATCAGTTCTACAATTTAGCTACGAGTGCAATCATTGATTGGTATTCTCTAAAGACTAAGTCCGAAGAATGTTTCAAGCCTATTGAAGATGAGCATTCATTGCTCGCACAACTTACCCAGATGAAGAAAGAAGCACAAGAAGGCATGTGGGAATTCATTGCCAAATTCAACAAATTGCACTTCACAACCTACTACTAAAAATCTTAAATGCTTCTTCATCTACACTCAGCTTCCTAAAGTTAGCTTCTTGCTAAGAAGAGCTACTCCAAATTTGGCGACTACTCAAAACTTTGGCAACAGAGATTGAGGATGATCTTATCATGGCTGCTAAGATATGGAGGGATCGCTCTAAAGAAAATTCCAACGGTGTTTCCACCTTTGGAAGTATGGATACTATCATGCAAAAGCTGGATAATGATGTGCTTGCTTTGAAAAAGCAAATATCTCAAAATTTATTCAAAGCTCCATACAAGGATATTCCACGAAGATCGTTCCCTAATACTACACATACTATGCAGCTAAGAATCAAGCAAACCTTCCTCCTCCTCTGGAGAGGCTTGCACTTGAAGCTCCACCAAGCAATCAAGCTACGAGATACTTCGAGAATGAACAAGTTGGCTCTTTATCAGATAACTATCCAGAGAAAGATATCAATGTCCCATACAATGATGATGATGAGACAATTGGCAACTCTAACATTGGGTATGTCTACTATGAAGATCAAGATCCTGAAGAGAGCTTTGGTCATGCATGTGCAATTATGATGTGTTCTCAAACACAACTTGCTAGACAGCAAGAGAAAGCTGCAAAAACAAAAATGGATGTGCAAACACCCATTACCCTTGCTAAAAGAGGAACAACATTGCCCACTCTTCCTAAAAATGTAGCAAATAACCAAGCACATATGTTGTTCCTACTTCTTCTGGTATACCAAAACCTAGTATGTCTAATCCAAAGCCTAAAGCTGAAACTTTAGTTCTTCTTTGGCCAATTCTTTTCAAGCATTTGATATCACTAATCATGCTAAAAGAACCAGAATTCAGATGTCTGAGGTTGAATACCTACAAACTTACCCAGGTCAGCTGGAAAGGCTTAATAAGTTTGTCAAAGAGTCTCAACCTACACAAATGCAAACTGCTGCCCCGAAACCTAAAGGTTTAACCAATAACCTAGTTACCATTCCCTCTAGTACTCCTAGAAAGATGGAACCTTTCAATATTTCCTTGTAAATCAATGGTTTCAAGTTGAGTATCCGTGTTAATAATTCTAGCACCTCTGATAATGTCATGCCAATTAAGGTAGCTGAAGCACTAGGTCTTACTTTGACAAGGCTTTTGGAAATTGCTATTCCATGGAGAATAACCAAGCACCTCTTCAAGGACAAATTAAAGATGCTCAATTTGCAATCGCATCCTTCCCTGAAAAGAAAATCAAGATGATTGTTTTGGTTGTTAATGTTCCTGCTTCTTATGGGATGTTGCTTGGTTATAACTTCTGTAAAGATGTGGGAGGAGAACTCAACATGGATATGTCTGAAGCAAGAATACCTCTCAAAGGTTTTATGCAAAAGCTACTTCCTGAGAGAGACACTAAATACACAGTCATTAAGTCAAAGGATCCTCATGCATAGATTCTCTTTGAATTTTCATGCTGATGAAATTTCAGAATTTGTTGAGGATCACTACTCTGATGATTCCATTCCATCTTGTGTTTCTGATAGTATAGATTTGCATATGCAAGTGAAGATGTAGTAGGTGACGCAATTTCGAAAACACCTTCTACCATGGTTGAAAAAGATATACTTCCTACCGTGGAGGATGAATATGTTGCAAGTTCTTCCCTATCAGTTGATAAAGTTGTTGATTCTAATGATGTTTGGATATTACAATTTGATGGCAATTGTGCGTCAACTGGTGCTAGTGCAAAGGCTGTTTTAACCTCACCACAAAGAGAAATGTTTCCTTATTCTTTCAAATTGCAGTTTGATAACACCAACAATACTGCAGAATATGGAGCATTAATACTTGGTATTAAAGCTGCACAATTAAAGGAATCCGTAATTTGCATGCTCGAGGTGACGTTGAGCTCATGGTATGTCGATATCGAATCAATATCAAACAAAGAACGAGAGGCTTAAACATTATAGAAACTTAATTTGGGATAATCTTGATGGATTTGATGCTTTCAACATTTCTATGGTTCCAAGAGAATTTAATGTCAAAGCTTTTTCTCTTGTTTCGGCAACACTCTTGATTCCACATGAGAGTTTTGAACAAGACAGATATTCTATCCAATTGGTTTTTTGCCGAAGTGTTCCAAACAACTATGAGCATTGGCAAATTTTCAATGATAATCACCAAATTATTAATTTCTTTGAGACAAATGAAAATTTTGATGAGCTATATTTTGAAGGTAGTAGTTCACCTTCTCGAGAGAATGTTCGTGGCAAAGATCCTATCAGGGGCGAATAATTCATTCAGCTTGACATAACGATCATCCTAAAGAGTTGCAACATGAAATTCCCCTAAGGGTGAGTGTTGTTCCATTCAGCAAAAGAAAAGGCAGTACAATCCTAAGATTTTTGGTACTATCTTATCAGAAATTTAAAAGATATTGGATGTAAAGATAATTTTCCCAACTCAACATTCTACATGAGTAGCTCATATTGTTCTTCTACGGAAGAAGAATGGCAAGATCTGCATCTGTGAGGATTTTCGCAATTTAAATCAAGCATCTTTGAAGGATAATTATCTTTGCCGATCATTGATCATGTTTTACAAACAGTCACTAGTTCACAAATGTTATCCATGCTTA
The DNA here is from genome assembly GCA_028749045.1 of Cupressus sempervirens. Taxonomy (NCBI): domain Eukaryota; kingdom Viridiplantae; phylum Streptophyta; class Pinopsida; order Cupressales; family Cupressaceae; genus Cupressus; species Cupressus sempervirens. Next base: position 115,787,809 of record CM053790.1, read on the forward strand.
ATGAGTTTTCTAGCTATGACCAGATTGAGGTCAGAGAAGTGGATCAATACAAAACAGCATTTACAACTCCTTGGGGTAGATTTGCATACAATAGAATGCCCTTTGGATTGATAAACGTGGGTGCTACTTTTCAATGGGAAATGGATTTTGCTTTTCGAGATAAGGATAAGATCATTGTAGTCTACCTTGATGGTCTCACTCTTTTTTCCAAACAAAGACAAGATCATGTTCATCATCTGCATCAAGTGTTGGAAAGTTGTCGAAGACATGGGATTTCTCTTAATCCTAAAAAGTCAATGTTTGGAGTTACAAAAGGGAAGCTTCTTGGACATATTGTGTCTAAAGAAGCAATAATAATTGATCTCAAGAGGATTTAATTTATTCAAAGTCTTTCCCTACCAACCAATAAGACTGTTGTTCATTCTTTCTTCAGAAAGGTGAATTTTCTTAGGAGATTCATTCCAAGCTTGCTGGTCGTATATGCAATTCACTCCAAAAAAAAACGTTTTTGGCTATTTTACTCTTATTTGAGTCATTCTAAGCTTGACCCATTTGTTCGTCCTCCATCTTTAATCCTTCCATTTATTTTCCTGATCCATACCTTGTCCTAAACCTGTGTGATTATATCAAAAACTTATCAAAAATCCCTCACATGAAGATGTTCTCACTCTATGGGATTTTCATGTGACACTTGTGCAGGCATACCATTTTGCAATGTCAAGAGAACCTACTCAAGCAAAAGGCAAAGATAAAAAGAAAATGAAGTATTAGTGTGATCAGTATCATAACTCCATTCCGCCATCACAAGTAACTTCCTATTGTGATGAAGTGCAAGATACCGACATATTTCATATAAATATTCAAGATTTCCTTGCAAGAGTTGATGTTGAGGCTACCGAGAATATGACATGGGTTGAGCAAAGTCATATTCATCTGTTGTCCACTCTCCCTTGGGCAGCTCATGAGTCGGAATTCATTCTTGCATTTGCAAGGCACTTTGATGCACCCTCTCGAATCATCAGAGATCAAGATGGTAATACTATCATTAGTCTCGATCCTAAGACTAATGATCGTATTTTTCATGTTCCTCACACTTAGATTGTCACAAATATCACAAGGCAAAAGGCTTTTGAGCAGTGAAATAAGGATACCTCCTATTGCACCAAGTTCATCAATGACAACTGGTTGATCACTAAGAGGCCAAATCTTGTTAGATTGTTGATAAAGGGTGTGTCGTTGTGATTTCAAAGAAGAAATTAATGACCTCATCGTAGTGCTCAATTGCTTAGGAGGGCTCAAGGATTCAAACACTTTCAAACCCTGGATGTATAAGTACATCTCTCTCATTATAAGGTCAAAGAAGAATGTATTTTGGGCTTAACTAGTGAGTGATGCTATCTATGAACAATTGGTGAATGTGTTGTCTACAGACATGTTCAACATTATTTCTTGCTTGGTGTATATTGCTGCTGCCTTGGATACTTTCTTAGGTTTGTCAACTAAAAATGAAAGGTCTATAGTGCACTTGTTGGAATACTATGATCAGCTGCCTTTGAAGCAAAGCCGAATACATTTCTGAAGGGTTCAGGATGCCTTCTTTGGGCATTACATGTGTTCGTTTGACAAGGAACTCCAAAACAAGCGAGTTTCTGATGATGTGTGCAACAAAGTGAATGAGTATGGTTGTATGTTTCTACAGTTTCCCAACTTCACATATTTGTGAGTTAGATGTTTCAAGGAAGAGCCATATGCATTGCCAAGGTACCCTATAGACAAGACTATACTCATGGAATTGACAAGACAACTCATGGAAGTTTAAGCTTATCGATTCAGTTTGCATCGGCTAGGAGTGGGGATTTCATCACACAACCACTTGAAAAATGGTGGGTACTCTTTGGATGTCGTGCCTAAAGTGAAGAACATGGAATTTGAACTTCAAAGAATTACATTGAAGAGGTTTGCAGCCAGAAGTTGTTTTGACTGGAGAGGACTTCATGACAAGATGAGGAAGCAATTCTTACACACACATCGTCTAGAAGATCTATGGATTGATGTATGCACCGAAGTCGATATCGGACGCATGGACTAAACTCAGTTGATTATAAAACAAATTGTGGACTTCAACTTAGCAGCAATCCCTCCTGCATTCAAGAATGATGATCAAATCTTAGATCCCAACTATATTCAACATAATGTGGAGAAATTACCCATTCTTCCTCCTACATGGTCATGCAAAGAAAGCACCTCAATTTGGGATCATTTTCAATCCATTCTTCCTAATACCAATACTTGCATGAAAAGAAGAGGTCTTAAGTGCATCAAGACAAAGCTCGGGAAAGACTGTGATCTTGCCGGTCCAATTAGGTTGAGGTCCGAGATAAAAGGTAAAGGTAAAAATGGGACATCATCACCAACATTTGAACCTCCTGTTCAAAGCTTGCCCAAGCTATCCATCAAAGGAGGGAACGACTCAAGAGTACTTGAGGTAAAAGGGATTGAAACTCAAGAAATCCAAATTGACTCAAATGATGATGATGCTAGGAAATCAAAGGAGCCTTCACCAGTGGTTTTGTGTCCTCTTGAGGTTCTTGCAGCAACCTCTCTTCCAGATTCAGCACCAATATCAGATGAATCTCACAATTCACCCCTGAGCATGGTTATGTACATAGATCAATATCTCTCCGAGAAGAGGTAAAGAACTTGTCTTCTAGCGAGAAGTTTTGGAAAACACGAAAACTTGAGGTTTTCTAGTGAGAAGTTGATGCCAAGAAGTCAGCTAATTCTCGGCAAGAAAACAGAGATATCTTCACAAGAAGTCTCTAGCTTCTTGCAATAACTTGAAAATTTCTCGTAGGTGACCATGTTGTTATGAAGTTATTTGCTATCATCTTTAATACAAAGTAAAAGTTCTTAACATTCTTATGAACTTGTTTTTTCAGAGTAAAAGTTGCTCTTGCAAAGAACCTCTTTGTTGTCATTTTATGTTTGCTTGTAATCTCATTTGTTATACTAGATTTACATAATTTTTGTTTTGGAAAGTAATTATATGAATAATGAGCATGATACAACTAAGATTATTCCATGAAAGAAAATGCAAAATGAATCCATTCAATAATCAAACGTGAATGTGTCTATCATTTGCTTGATGGATATTAGTTTTTACTAGAGCTACTGGGAAGGGGAAGAGGAAGATGTAGACTAGTTTCATATTGTACTTCACATTTATATTATACTTATCTTTTTACAGAGACAATTTGCTATTTTTAGTTTGCTTCAAAGTTCAGAATCTCTTACCATGGTTGGCAACCATCAGCATTCCACATGAGGATGTGATTTTGTTACATATTGCATTTATATATAGAGAGAGAGAGAGAGACATAGAGAGACTGGCCTGTTTGGTTTGTTTACTCATTTACTGACTCATTGGATACATCTTATTGAATTTTGAAAAAGAAAATGCATCTCTAATTAAATTTAAGTCATTTTTTAAATTCCTGATATTTTCTCAACAAGCAACCGATTTATCTCCGATATTTTCCAAAATCTATTTCTTTTGCCTCGCTAAGAAGTGGCAAAGAACGAGATTTCAAACTATGGTTATGGATGCGTTCTCCACCGAGCATCCATCTCTTGAGGATCCTATGACAATAACTCCAGCATTGTCTATGTCCTCGGCTGCACTTGCATTGGAAACAAGAGAGGATCAGTATGACTACGAGAGTGTTTTTGATATATATTCCTTGTCAATCCCTTTTGCTACTACTCGGTCTACGGCACTACTTGACATAACTTCAGCTTAGTTTGAGCAGTTCATGACTGAAGTTACACATAGTAGTCCTACTCCTATAGCTAGGTGCCCGCTGTAGTCGCTACTATCATACAGGATAATCTAAAGTTCACTATGGTGACTCCTACTTCAGATGGCACACCTTCTTTCAGCCTTCCTCCATGGTTGAGCACCAACACACAGAAGAGAAAGAAAGAAGAAAACCCACCTGAGGAGTTTGACAAACAAATTGCCAGGCCAAGGGTTTCCAAGAATATAACAAATAAGACAATATCTCAAGGTGTTGTGTATGATAATAACATGAAATATGCAGAAGTTGTCGAATCTCTTGTTGAAAAACCGGCGGAAGAAATGCAACCTGCTAATTACAAGTTTTCCACGATTGAACTTGGCAAATGAGCATGTTTGGATTGCAAACAAGATGCTCAAGATGCACTTGACTCATTAGTTCTAAAAAATGACAGGTTGTGGGAAAAGAAAAATATGCTGAAAAGAGAGAATGTGCATCGTTTGAAAGCAATTTAAGAGATAAACAAATATTCTTCAAGTGTTAAACATACTTCCTCGGAGTGTATTGAAAGAATCAAAAGAAAGGCACAAGTTGTAGATGAGTGGGCTGTCAGCATTGAATCACAAGGTATTCAAATCATTCGAGATATCTACAGGATGCTAAGGAAAGGAAAGGACGTTGCTGCCCAATTAAGTGATATTCAAGAATCACTTAAACAACAATTAGACTTGCAGAATGGAGACATTGGGGCTTCGAAAAGCATGGAGTTTGATTTCAATGGGTTATGTGATTATAAAGTTATCTCATATGTTGAGATGTATCGTGATTACAAGCACCTAATGATTTAAAAAGAACAAGTTTTGCAACAGCTCATGAAAGATGCGAAGGCAGTAGTAATGAAGATTAATGAGCAAAAAGACATAATCAGTGAATGTTACAAGAAGTTGTCATGTGCAGTTATCATTGAGAACAATGAACTCAAGAAAGAAGAGGATATTCTTACAAGGTTCACTTTCACTTACAGCTTGGAGCAGATGTTTTCAATATCAGAATGATGAATGCATTTGCAAGCTGGAAGTGTTCACTAAATGAACTACAGAGCAAAAAGGAAGTTCCTATCAAAAAAAATTCGGAAGTAGCGAGTACATATCGTAAGATCATAATGGTTGTTGAATACACCGGTGAGCCTGATGTTGAAGTTGTGCGTAACTCACTGCAAAAATTTGCAAAGATAGTTGAGACTCTCTGAACATTTCAAATTTTCCATATGTTTTAGAGTAGGATGACAAAGAATACATGTTAAGAGCAATTATGTTGTAAGTAAAGGACAAAATGTCCCTGTACAATCAGCTCAAGTAGTCAAATTGCAATCGCATTAGGCATGCAATTTGAATAAGTCAAATTAGTTAGTTAGAAGTTTGTTAGGGAATGAATCAAACTGGTTGAGGAGTTCCTCTTTTCCCTCCACTTTTCTCTCTTCTTTTTCCTATATAAAGGAGAGAGCTCATTGTAAATAATCATCTTTTTGTTTTATAGAAGAAGGTTGGGCTTGTAACTTGAAAGCTTTGTATTTCTTGTTTCAAATCTCTGAAGTGAATAAAGAAGCAAGTTTTTCCCAGACTGTGTGTTGTGAGGCTTGGAATCAATCTTTGTTTCTTACGTTGCATTGATTAATTCATCTTTGTTACTTCTCTCTTTGTGAAGCATTTGAGTATTCAGTGTTGTTCTTGAAAAACTTTGAGCTTTCATAGACAAAATTGTTATAGTTTGATAGTGGCTGCAAGTACTAGGATTTAAAGACTTTGAACTTTACTTCTTAATATATTATTTCATAAGAGAATAGTTGTACCAAGACTTTGAGCTTTGTTAGCTATTCAACCTTTTGTTTCAAGAAGATTGCTTGTAGGAGACTTTGGGTTCTTGCTATCAACCACACAAGTCAAGTTATAACCGTTGTCTTAAAGTTGTTCTTACGTCAACTATTAAGCCACCGGTATTATGTAAACAATAGATCCCTTTTGTTAAATTGCAAATAGTAGTTATTAGTGTAAGATCATTCCTGAAAGATGAGGAATAGATCCAGTTAACCACCCATTTGTCAATTCCAGTTAGGTCTCTATTGTAGCCACCTACGGTAAGAAGGGAGCCTCCTCTATTGCTGAGAGGAGAGATTTATCTCACTACACCATTGCCTAAAATTCCCTAAGTTGCCGATTCGGGTTTGGGGACGAGTTCGGGTTCGGGTTCGGGGTTCGGTTCGTGGATTCGGGCAATTTTTTATTTCCCCATTTGGGTTCATGGGTGGGTTCGTGAGTGTATATATATATATATATAAACACACACACACAAGAGAAACATGCATAGTTGCAAAACAAAGTCATTTCACAATATGAACAATTGTTGCTTGATCATTGATCAATGCCAAATGCCAAAGGGTTTCGGGTCCCTTCAAAACCTGTTTTTACCTGAATCTAAAAGCATTAAATACTCGCTCATTAATCTATCTTCATGATTGTAAAGAAAATTATACATTGAATTATTAAATTGCAAAACATACACTAGTTCATCAAATAATACATTGAATTACTAAATTGCAAAAGAAAGACTAGTTCATCAAGTAATAAAGATTGAAACATGATGATAGATGACAAGTTTTTAGTAGTTTATCAATAATCACAGTATCAAATGCCCTTCAAGGGTCAAATGGATCATCACAAAATGAGGGATCAATGGCTTCATCCCCAACTACAACTATATCTAGATCTTCATCATTGGAACCCAAACTGGTTCCACTAGTCCCATATACTGCTATATCATTGTCCTCCTCCTTGACATAAGGGATTAGATGAGTGAAATGTTTTTTATTAAGTTCCTTTGAGAGTTGCATAAGAAAACAATTAAAAAAACACACTCTTTAATGTTGTTTTAGCCTTGGGTTCGTTGTGGGTTCATCTGGGTTCGCTTCAGCAAGGACCCGAACAAATCCACAGTCAAAACTAAGGACCTTGCCCGGATCCGAACCGAACCCAGGGACGAATCCGGACCTGTACGGACCCAAACCTGAATCCGGGCAGCAGGGGACGAATCCAGCAACTAAGCAAATTCCCATTTTGTAAGTTGTAGTTATAGTAACTTATAAAATATTTAGCCAACAGCTTCATAAACTTCTCTCCATCTCCTATCATATGGTTTGAGCATCCGGAAATTATTTTACATGTTGTAGGTTCTACTTTAGAATGAAGTGCAGTCATATTCACTTCTGGTCTTCCAAATCTCTTTGTTACCTTCCTGCATAGCCAGGAACAAAATTCTTTAGTTGAGTCATTATCATCTTCGTTCTTGGACAAATGTTCCTTTGTAGAGCATAAATTTCTCTTTTTTGTCTTTTATTTGTCTTCTTCTTATCAAAAATGGCATAACTAATTCTCTTTTCATCATCATATCCTTCGGATTCTTCCTGGTAAGGACACTTAGAAGCAAAATGACCGATTTTACTACAATTAATTTATTAAAGCATTTCAAGAGCAACTTACCTTTGTATTTATCTATTCCTCTCACATCCACAATGTCTTCTGCAGATCCAGCTTTAGGTTTGACCGATGCCTTGAATGGTGCTTCCTAGTTTTACTTGATCTCATACATTTCAGCAATCTTAAAAGCTGAGAATGAATCAAGAAGTCAACCCAAGGTGTAGGAATTCAAACCATGACTTTCTTAAATTGCATGTTTCTTTGACTTGTAGGGTTTAGGTAGAGAATAAATACTTTTCTTATTACTTTTCCTATTCTCCTTTCCTTTGAATGGTTTCTTGACTTTATAAACTTATCTCACCATAGTGCCCTTTTTGCCAATTAGTTCTCACTTTGCAAACATCCCTTAAGGCTGGCCCTTTATTTGCCGCTTACTTTTTTACTTTGCAAACATCCCTCAATGTTGGCTTCATATTCACCAATTTATTAAAGAACTTTTTAATTTACCTTTGAACCTTCTTCTTTTAAACCCGATTTACTTTACATCTAGACCTCAAATTGACAAGGAGCATTCCTTTCTTAAGAAAACTTGACTCACAACATCAAACACAGCATACAAAATAGGGACCCATTTAACTTAATTTTAGGTTTTAACTCACTAATCTACACATTACCGTTGATTAAAAACTTCATGAGCTTCAAAGCATAATTTTTTAAACAACGAACTACAATATCATTTTTGGTCTAGCTCATACTTAAAACTACAGCTGTAATATGGATAAAGAGAAATCTATTTTTCACGAAATTGGCAACACTCGAACAAGTTATTGTTTAATCCTTGGAAGCAAGAAAAAAAATCGAAGTGTATTTGATCTATAGAGACAAAACCGCCCCAAACCAAGCTTGAGCTAAATCAGATACTAGGCACACTTAGGTCTATTTTTTATCATTAGCTAGCAAATAAGAAATTTACAGGAAACCAGTTTCCAAAAATATGAAACTCAATCCCAAAATAAGTTGGGCTTTAGGACTGTAGCTTTGCCCTTAATTAAATTGACAAAAGAAAGTTATTTCAGTGTCAATACGACTAGTTTCAACAAACTTCTCATATTTCATACTTTTTAACTGCCCCATCAGATTGCAAGACATTATGTAATTTAGTCTGTTAATTCACCTTTGTCCAATTTCAGTTCATTTCCCATTAGCATACTAATGTCAGCATACTATTGCTTATTGAATTAATGTTACTTGATCTGTCACGTCCCATTTTGCGACCTTTCTTGTTTTTGCTTATGTGGTGATCATGTGGCAACCTTGTGGATTTTGACCTGGTCAAACCTTGATTTAAACTTGGATTAAATAACTAGTGTAATTAAATTGATAAATAATGAATCGGAAAGTCTTGTACCTCATTTAATGTTAAAAATGATTATGTTACAAAGTTATTTATAATGTTTGGACTTCATTTTAGATGATGATGTAATGCGTTAAGTTACATGATGATGATGCATTGTGGATATTGACGCATGTGTTATTATATTGATATTATGATGTTCTCGATGTTGATTTAGTTGTTTATTTGGTGGATACTAACTCAATCTTGTTTGCGAGTGTTTGAGTGGATGCAGGATTCATCGCAACAAGAGTGTGGTTGAGGTAGAGAGGATTAGCATCTTGGAAGGGGATGGACGGATCATTCCAGCAACCCACACACCACATAGATGTTAATATGGGAAACTATGGATGTCATTTGGGTTGAATCCCAATTTTATATGATGTTTTATCTAGATAGAATATAGATGATGATTTAACTTAGACATATTCTAGTTCTATTTTACCATGCTAGATGATAAAAACAAAATGACATAGAAATAAGAAAATAGGTGTTAATATTTATATGCGTTAAGTTTATTTCATTTATTATTGATTCCTTGTGATAAACATATCCAGGATGCAATACAGGAAAGGAGGAAAAGAACCATGAAATTTGGGAAAGCAGTCGCCTAGGTCAGTTATGAAGTTGAGGGGATTAAAAGAAGGAACGGGAAGGCAGTTTGGGGGGAGGCAGGCAGCAAGAGGAAGGGAAAAGCTAGAAAGCAGGCAGAGGGAATTGGGGGTTGAGCATGAAAAACAGCAGATTTATCAGGTTCTCCTTTGAGTGCTAATTAAGCCCTTGTTAGTTGTTTATTCCTTGGAAATTCTCAAGATTATTTTCCTTTATCCGTAACATGTTGTTTAGTTGTTTTGCTAAGATTTAAGCATTCTGTTATTGCAAGTTGGGGAGGTCAATGTAAATTTGTTATTAACTCCCGTGAGTGTGAACTCGAGCTTCTGTGAATGTAGTTACATAGTGAGTTTTCCTTGAATAAATATCTGTTGTAGAAGCTTTACTTAATAACACCAAACCCCATACGTTGATTCGGAGGTGTAGGAATACCGCTGAATTTTCAAATTTGTGTCTCATATCATGCTCAAGTCTGAATCTGCCTGGACACTTCGAGACCTTTCATTTCGCAACAGAGATAAAAGACTTAGTCAATTTAACATGAAGAGTCTCCAGCTGTTAACCATCGATACCATAATCGCCTTCTCTAACATTGCACCTTCCTGTTTGAGTATGAGGTTCAGCTTCAGATGCCAATCAACTTGGAAGATCAAACTGTTCTGTAACAAGATTAACTTTCCTCTGTTGATGTCTCAGAACACTTAATGCGTCAAATCGAGAAGCAGCCTGGCTGTAACCTTGAAATTGGGAAGAATTAACAATCTGGCTCAGATCTGGATCCTGTATTGTACTTTCAGCTTCCCAGTCTAGCCTAATCCTCTGATTGACATTCTCATCGAAACCAACACATATTTTATGTGAAATCCTGGATTCAATTTACCATGAACGATTAGGATACTGTTTTCTTTTTAATAAACCTGTCTTAAAACAAGATTAAATCAGTTGTCCTGAGTGTGTTAAACCTTCTTTTTTTCTGTAGGATGTTAAAATATATATGTGCTTCCCTTGATAGTGGTTTGCTGTTTTACCTGAAGTTTCATTCTCTGTGGGATATTAGATTATACCTGCCTTGCGTTCAGTAAAAGCCAGTGCTGTAGTTTCATTTAATTTAATCTGCTGTTTGGAACTGCATCAAAATCTATGATAAAATACACAACAAGATGACAAACTTCACAGTCATGGTTATAAACAACATAGACTTGGGCTGTACGCTGTCTCCAATTACTTTGTTGAATCGATTGCTGCAGATGGGGTAGTTACTGTTTTTAGTATAATCGTTATAAATTGATGGTTGATGGTACTAAATCAAAGTGGACACATTCATTAAACCAGATTATGTTTGAAACACTTTCTTGCTGTTCTGTGAGTCGATGTTAAACTACCTTAAAGAAATTAGCATACGACATAAATACCCTTTTTCGTTACATTATGTTTTTTCTTTGTTGTGTCCTGAGTGTTGATTGTTTCCTTGATGGCTGGGTGTAATGTAGCAAATGGGAGGGTGGGGATGGATGCATTATGTTGTGCTTCTCTCAACCTGTCAGATCATGAAAAGTAGGATTCATTACGTTTTGTCTCTCCTTTCCAGTGATGCTGACAAATGTTGTGCTTGGTCAAGCCATTATTTTTGCATTTAAGTGTGATGTTCTGACATGTAGCATATGTGTGTGACTATGCTCAATTTATCTTGCATATGAGTAGATATGCTATTGTTAAAGAAATGTGCATGTGGGTAGATATATTACAATTTTTCTTTCACTACATATGAGAAGAATGTGTAGTGTTCTTTTCTTTTCCCTGCCACATTCCGTGATTAGGCTGCTAGGCACATGGATGCATGTAGTATGTTTCACAGCTGCACCGGATCCATCCGATCCATCTTGTTCCGGGAAGCTATGGTTCTCGTGCCAAGGTCGGGGCATTCTTCATGTCAGGAAGAATCCTAGGGGAGTAAACACTCCGTGGTTGGCGAGGTAAAAGCACCTAGGCCACACTCCCATCTCAAATAGTAGAGGGACGACGTCTGATGGCTTTGGAGACCGGATACACTTTCAAGACACCTGTCAAGTTTCAGAACTTATCATATGGTCTTGTATTTTCATCTTGGCGATGATGTACGGTATCATTAAATTGATGTAATCTTGAATATCGGATAACATAAACTTAAAAGTTGACAATGTACTATTGCACATGTATATGATGGGCAAGTGATGTATATACATTGTAATTCAGCACCATGGTTTATATGATGTAGTGTTCATGCATTATAATCAGCACCTTAGTGTTATGTTGAATTTGTTGATAAACTAATTGTATTATTTATTTGGTTAATGGTTAACGAATGAGATTTGACTTTTCAACATTGGTTGTGATTGGTTTCCTTTCCGCATTTTTCATTCTCATGTAATGTGGCATCTTTGTTTAGGACATGGTTCTTACATGATCTGACTACCCTTCCATTTCACACAGAATTTTACCCAGCGATTTGTTCAAGATAGACTACACTTGCCTAAAATATATGATTCGCTTCACCTCAGAATGCTAAACAGATCTAGAGTTTATGGGTCCACTGCTTAGAAAAATCTTCATCCAATCTATAGAGTATTCTAAATAATAATAAACAGGCTCTGTGCAAAGTGGCTGTCAAAAGACACGTAAAAGAGAAATGGATCCATAATATCAAACTTTCCAACCTAACTCTGTTAATGAAGTTTTCTTAGTTCGAATAAAATTAGATATCCACCAGATACGTCTGTACTTAATTCCAAATATTACTTGTTTTTTACTTAAGTTGTATTAGAATTAGAAACTTCAGAAATGCAAGTATGGGATGTCAGATAGCTTGGGAAATTATAGAAAATTAGGAGAAGACTTCTTAAGTGAATAACAGGAAACAGGAAACCTTGAAGAAATAGTATCAAAATGACAGAACCTTGCTAGAAAATGTTTGAATCAGTATGAGGAATTCTTGGAATTCTGGGGGAACTTTAGCAATCTGAAAACGATGGAGGAAATTCTTGATAAGCGGTTCGGAAACTGGTGGATAAATTTCCAGAGGTTTTTGGCCTCTCTCTAGCAACTTCGATAAGTTTCTGAATTGTGGTAATTTTTAAGAAAAACAGAGCTGTGGTTCAAACCTACTCGAAGCAACTTCCAGGTTTCAAGTCGTCAGATGATTTTCACGTCTGCAAAACATCCTTAATTACTGAACTCCAATTTGTGCAAAGATAGCCTAGATAAAGTGGACAAAATTACAGGACTAACTTATCCTAAGCATTGAGGTCCTTGTCACGGACCTAGGGGAAAGTAAATTAACACTTATAATTGATGAAAATATTTTAAAAAGTATTAAAAAAAGGACCAAAACGACACTCATACGATCCGATCCCAATATCATGAGAATTTAAGTTGCCCTAAATTTTCGCCAGCTAAGAGTGAACATGCGCACTCATAACTTAATTAAAGACATGCCCAATGAGGTAGCTTGATCCGGTGTGTTCTGTCAAACGGAAAAAATAAGGAATTAAGGGAAGGGATGCTTACTGCCAAAGATGGCCCTCTTTCCAACATTTGGAGAACCAACCATGAAAATGCTTGGTTTACTGGAGAGCGATCCTTCACCCAGTTCTTCTTGTTTTCCATTCTGTTCATCTTCAATTTCCCTCCCCATAGTCAGATCGGATGCCTTCAACAAACAGAAACAGATATTCTAGATCAATTCATGGTAGATTTAACGCGATTCAACTTCAAAATTATTCAACTTCATTTTTTTGAGTTTATCTTCATCACATCGATTGCCAGATTGTTTTTGTTTCTGTACCGAGAAGAATGTAAAAAGAGTACAGTAAAAGCTTCAAATATAACTCCACGAAACGCCACAATACAGTCACGTAAACAGGACGAAGGTAACGGTTCAGAAATGGTTTAGATGAACCACCAGTAACCAGCGATCAGTTTTGTTTTTTAAGAGGTGAAATGGAATGCAATATTCCCGTGTCTTGGATTTTGTACTGCCGATAAAATGTGTGATTTTGTTTAGTCTAGTGTGACTCTGTCTAGACTTTATGTTGGAACTTTTATGTTGGAATTGTAGAGGTTATTTATGGAAAAGAGGTCCTTGGCTAGGGTTTATAAGAGAGGACAAAGATATTACTATTTGTCTATTTTGATGCAAAAGCTATTCCTCAAGGATAGATTTGTCCTTGAGGAGAAACATGCTGATGTACATGGGGTTGCCCCTCAACCTATGCATATTACTACAGCAAAGCAAAATGAGTCTGATGAAGACAATTTATGAAATGAGTTGGAAACTTTTTGTTCATCCATGGACATCAAGCAATTTTCCCCTTCATTAGATAATTGTGAGTTATAGTAGCAGCAAGTGGAGATCCACATGATACCAGTAACTCCCAAGGAGGTGGATCATGAGCATCATGAGGAAGAGGTGGATATTATTTCTTTACAAGATGAGGAGTCACTTCCAAATCAGCTAGACACCAAGGTTGCAGAGCACAACAACAATGCACACCAAGTGTGATTTCTTAGACCATGTGTCATCAAGGGGATGACCCATAACGCATCTAGCTCTGCAATAATGCAAGTTGCCCCTAGTCATGCTTATTTCTAAGTATGAGGAGGAGTTCTACAAGGATGAGCAAGTTGGTCTTGCTCAAGATCAGGGTGTCCTAGTGCTAGAAAGCTTTATTGTTTTCAACAATGGGAAGAAGGAACTCCATCCAGTAGTATGCTTGTCATACTTGCTGATTCATTTGGTTGCCCATGTGCATGGGTAAGAAGGGGCAGCTATTTCAACAAGTTAGTCAATGGCTTTGTTTGATTTATTTTGTTTGTAAATACCTATACATAGTAGAGTAGGTTTTTCCAGCTTTCCAAGAAGTGCATGAGCACAACCATTCCCTCCTAGATATAGCAAATTTTGTAGTTTTGTTGGTTACAGAGGCAAAATTTTGTGAAGTTGCAGGTGGAATGGTGTCTTGTTCTTTTGGCGACTTCATGCCAATGGACTGCTTCAGGGCACTAATCTATGCTTAGTAGGCAAGCATCCCCTTTGAGTCACCAAGATTGTTGACTGTTTTGACCCCCATTCATCTCATCACTGATAACCAATCTGAGAGACCTTCAATGGGTTGTTTTTCTTGTTATGGGTTAACATACACTTTTGGTGGATAACATTTTGTGTTTGCGCACCCCTTCTCCCTAGTTGTTTGGCTTGCAGATCTAATGACTCTTGTTTTTTCACATACCATCTCAACATCCTCCTAAAAGTGTGAGATGTTTCCATGCATCTCCATTCAGACATTTCTTCATGCCACAATGTTTCTCTGATGCTCTGAAACCTAGAATTGTGCCACATGGTGGAGGGTACCATCTTTCATACAATTCACTTCCCTCTTTGTTGAGATCCTTTGATCCAACATCTCTCATATTTTTGCATCACTACCTTGGTCCTTTTCAAAGATGTGACAATCATTGGATTTGATCACATCTTGGGGATCTCCTCATTGCATCTTAGTTGTTTGTTGGAAATAAAGCTCATCTACATCAACAGTTGTGTCTTAATCTGTCATTTGGGGAGATTCTTGCAACATTTGGGTTGTTTGTTTTGAATGGAAGATCTTCATTGATGACCAACATTTGTTTTCGGGGAAATCAAATTCCCCCCCATCCCCCACAATCAACCCTACATTTTGTGGGTGGATAACACATTGTGGTATCCCTCCCCACAATTTTTCCTGCCAACGACATGAATCAGCTTCTTGCGGCCATGGCACATTTGCAAGGCCAATTCTTTAATATTGAGCGACTTCTTGGGCCTTATTTGCAAAACATCATTGCACTCCATGCCTCTTTAATGCATGTAATGACCAAATCTTCTGAATTGGATCTCTTTTATGACTAGGTGCACTTGTTTTGGTCTCTTCTTGTCACTTCCAAGCAACAAGTTGATTTCGAGATCAGATTTAGTTATGATATCCATTTATGGCTTCTCTGCAACTCAACTCCATCTTGGTTGGGGTTTGAACTCCATAGTTAAATCTTTCCTAAACTCTTTAAAAGGTAGTTGTAAATATGTTTTTGGGTTCTTCTCTATTTATATTTTGCAACAACATTATGCTCTGCAATCTTGCCTTCTATTAATGAAACAGCTCTACTTCTTACCTCTTCTTTCCATTCATTATTTGTGCATGTTTATTGCCTTGTTGTGGATGTTTCCTTTCCTTTTTTTCAGATTTATATGTTGTGTTTAATATGTTGGTAATTGTTGCATAGCGAAAATTATCTTTCTTTTCAGCATGTCATCGATTTCGAACTTGCATATTATTTTGGGATATAGATTGGAGTCAAGTTTAGTGTATTTTGGGTTTTAATTGATGTTTTGTGTAGTCATAGGCAGAATTGTAACCATAGTTCTATCTTGGTGCATCACCTCCCTCTCCCTTTCTCCATTTAAATATTTGTTCTCCTTCTCCCATTTCCTCTCAAGTAATAGTTTAGGTGCACCCTAATATTAATGAAGTCGGCCTTCTCCGAAGATTTAGCCTCAGAGTGCAAGTCTGACACTTGGAGGTTGTTTCCATGTTACACAAGGTCGCTTGAGGGTCATACCTCAAGCAAGGGTACAAATTTTTGTGTCAACGGTTACTTTCAAGGAGAACCATACACCTTACCGAGATATCCTATTGATAGGATTATTCTGATGGAGTTTACAAGATAGCTCATGGAGGTGCAATCATGCCAACATAGTTAGCACATGTCAGGATCAACATGACCACTACTAGACCCCTCTAGATTGGTTAGTATACACTCAATTTAGTGTACAAAGTGAAAGATATGGAAGCAAAACTTTGGCTCATTACCTTGAAGAAATTTAAGGCTAGGCTCAACTTCGACTACCAAGGGATGCATTTGAAGATCAACTAGGTATTCACCCATGTTCATTGCATGGAGGACATGTGGATTGACATGTGCATGAGATGGACATCATAAATATGGAATACTAGAGGCTTACATTATAGAAAATCATCAACCTCATCATTAAGACTTTCAGATTGAAGACAATGGCATGATACTGGATCCAAAGTATCACAATACTCAATTTGACAAACTTGGCCCTTTTCCTATTCAGTGGCAACAAAAGGAAGTAACTTATGTCTTTGATATATTCCAATCTATCTCACTAAATACTAACAAGTGGCTAAAAAGAAAAGGCCTCAAGAGAGTACATTCGAAGATCGGGGTAGATTGCAATCACTTTGGGTCGGTTGGAAGGAGATCACAAGTGCAAAATAAGAAAAAAGATGGTTCATCGTCCTCTGAGCTAATTAAAACTCCCATGTTTAAGCTCAAAGGAGGAAAATGATCAAATCCACCTTTGGATTCTTCTCACACACCTATACAAACTCAAGAATCAGAGGAAGAATCTAATGAAGAGGACAAAGAGAAAGAGGGAGAGATAATAATCATATCTTCGCCACAACTGTCAAACAACCAGGAGCCATCTATTCAGGAGGGGCCTTTCTTGGATGTTGTAGATGATGATGTGGATTCATTCTCCACTATATTTATGCCTACCATTTTTTGTCACAGAGGTGAACATGTCGACACTCCCCATCTCTTTTGTAGCTCCTCCTATCCTCATGCAAGAGCAAAGTGAGGACTTGGAGAATGTATTTAATGATTTTCCAACTCTCACTAAAGGTCGAGTTTCTCATCTTAATACCTTAGTTATAGGGCTCGAGATGTTCATGATAGAGTCATCTTAAAGGACACTAATGGTTCTAGCTATGCAAATTGAAGCATGTATTGTGACAACACAAATACAATCAAAATCAATGTTTGTTGTAGCCTTTGTCCCAATTTCAATAGATGAAGGTATTAGTATGCCTACATGGTTGGAAAAAATCATCATGAAAAGAAGGAAGGTTGTACTACCCTAGATGATCTCCCTATCAAGAAGAATAAATCCAGACTCCCAAAGGCAATAGTTATTTCAAGAATCATTGTTGATTCTAAAAAGATGAAATATGTTGAAATTGAATAACCTTTAGTGGATAAACTAGCTGAGGAGCTTAATCACTCAGATTACAAGTTCACCAAAATTGAACTTG
Source organism: Cupressus sempervirens (assembly GCA_028749045.1). NCBI lineage: Eukaryota > Viridiplantae > Streptophyta > Pinopsida > Cupressales > Cupressaceae > Cupressus > Cupressus sempervirens. The sequence continues at coordinate 115,805,210 of CM053790.1, forward strand.
GTAGACAATAATGGTAGGGGTGTTGACAAGATGCCCAAGATGCATTCTCAAATTTGTCAAAAATAAATCATGAGCTCTAGGAAAAGAAAAATCAGCTAAAGTAGGAGAATATTCATCTTCATGAGATCATTTTTCAACAATCCTTATAGCTTGTGGTCGTTGCATCTTAAACAACCCAAGTAAATCATAGAGATAAGGCAACAAAGGCTTGGTTTGAAGAGGTTATCTTGGAAGGAATTCATTCAATTAAAGATGCACTGAAAGTCCTTGAACATATCAGAGGTGTTGAGGAAAGACTCCATGACATGATCACTTCCTTCAACCAAAGGAACGATACCTTGAAATAATTTTTGGGTATTTGGGATCAAATGGAAAATATTGATTTAGATGTCTTGATTTCATGCAATGTCATAACATCCCCATATATGTTCTACAAATAACCATGACTCATGGGTCACAAGGAGAAGATATTGGAAAGGCTTTTGAAAAAATTACAAGGAGCCTTAGAAAGTTGTCAAGTAGTAGAAATAGAGATCATGGATGGTCTAAGGAAGATGGGATACAAGGTCCTTACAAAAGATGATAACATGTTTACTAAAGGAAATGACTTTAGAGCATAACGACAGAGTTAATGCTGATTTTGATTATAAAGATTTCAAATCTCATATGATGAATAGGTTTGCTACATACAAATTTGTGGAAAACTCTTGTGGGATTATCTTGTAGAGAATTACAAGGTTGTAAATTCAACACATGCAAATGCAGTTAGAGTTGAAGCCATTTCAAAGACAATAGAGGTTCAAGATCTTCCTATGGTTCATGATTGTATTATCAAATATAAGGCTTTCCTTGACAATCTCAGGTTTGATTCAACTTTCTCTATCTTTTTTCCTTTTATTTTTTTGCATATTTTATTTGTAGTTGTAGAAGATGAATCATACATAATTTGATTGCATGTCCTCATGACTTGTAATCCTATAATTCTTCTCACCTAGTTTTACCAGGTCAAAATAGTTGAGTTGCTCCCACTTTTTCTCACTTCTTATCCAATATAAGAAGTGCCCCCCTCCCCCCCATTGTTAAAATAATCTTTATTTTTATGCAAGAAAGCTTTGATGAAATTGTGCAAGCATAACTTTGATTGTGTAGCACCAGTTTGAAGAAAAGTGAATACAAAGAAACAATTGGAGTTGAAAATTTGATTATGAGTAATTGTAATAGTACAAGTTAGATGCTTTGACTAAAATTTGTGTCTATCATCTTTGATTCACGTTGTTATTGTATGTTTAAATAATAGAGCATAATGAGTTAAGAACCAATAGGAACCAAAGCTTTGACTGAGAGTGATTGCGGTAATACATAGACTATAAATCTTTGGTTGTGGTTTGTATTGCCATTGCAATTCATAAAAATAGTTTCAATTCCCTACTTCTGGAAGTCTCTATGCCTCAATGGTAGAGGTTATTCTTATAGAATAGATTAAAACATGACATAGAGCCAAATTGGTATGCTTTCTATTAACCTTTAAGTTAGTGTTGGTTTATGGTCTCACCGATTCTAGCTATTATATAGAAGTGTAATTAGAGATCTCATCTTTCCCATTACTCGCTCTACAGGAAAGTGGATTCTTTTTGCAAAGATAAGAGGAAAGAATATTAATAACACCCCTTACAAAATCTCTCAACTTCTTGCTTACTTTGAGTGGATCCAAGCAATTGTGACAAGGGGAAGTCTTCTCTTTAAGGTAGGAGAGACTTTGTCTCATATGTTGTGGATGGTCTACCTATTTTTCAATTGGATTTGAACAAACTATCAATTGCAAATATCCACCCAACACTTTTGGCAACTCTACTGGGGACACAAATGCATTGAAAGCCTCTTGTCTTCATTTAAAGTTTTATACCCCTATTTTAATTGGTATTTGACAAATTACATAATGTCACACTAGTAATTTTTGAATACGTTTATTTTAGGAGAAAGAAGGTGAAATTTTTATCAAGTTCTACTGGATTATTTTGGGCCCAACAAGCTTGTTTTGATTTACTCACTAAAACCCCTTCTCTTTCCCAAAGTAAAAGCTTCCCACCTTCCAAAAAGAAGACCATTATACCTAGTGAAGATCCCCAATTTTTCCTCAAACCCCTTATTTTTATTGTACAACTTATTCCTGCTATGTATATTCCTAATATTACTATTGTTAGAGTAATAAGATATTACCTTATTAATTATTAAGTCACTTATTATCTCTAGTTTACTTGAGCTAAACTTTAGGCATATAATAATTAATTATTTTATTAATAATTATCATGCAACTTAGGTTTTACTTGTTAGCGTTTTGATCTCATTTATAAGGATGGCCATTCTTTGTAATTTATTCATTCACTTTTGATTATAGCAATCTCTCTTTTTGCTCATCAAGAATGTCTCATCTGTGGATCTTGGAATTCTAGCCTCCATAGCTTTTGCTTCTCTCTTTTTGTGTCAAGTGTTTGCATGTAGGTGATTCTTGGGAGTTGTGGGGTTGATCTTTCATCAACTTCAACATGGTATCAGAGCTTTAGATCTCCATACCCCTGTTCTATTTATGAGAGGTTTGGCTTGGCTTTTAGATCTGTGCTTTTTCTTTTTAAGGGTTTCATTTCTTCAAAGATATTTTGTATTGAATTTGGGTGTCACTAATTTTCGGGTCACTTTGAGCCAAAATGGACATCACTGTTGAGCTCAGAGCACCCAAAAACACCTATTTTTATATAAAATTTGTCCAATTTGGACATAGTTGAAATCTGAGGCAAAATAATATTGCTTTTGGGCACGTTTCACGAGGTGACAATTTTTTAATTATTTGGCACGTTTCTTGAGACATCAATTTTCATATTTTTGACATGCAAATTAGGATTTTTTGGTTCAAAAATCAAGATTTTGGCACATTTCCCAAGGCAATGATTTTCTAAATTTTGGCATGCAAATCGAGATTTTGCATGTTTCCCGAGGTGGTGATTTTGTGGTTTTTTAGTATGTGTCCCAAAGTAGCAATTTTCTAATTTTTGGTATGCAAAGAAAGATTTTTGGCATGTTTCTTGAGGTGATTATTTTGTGTTTTTTGCATGCAAACTGAGATTTTTGGCATGTTTCTTGATATTTTGGGCCTGTAAATCGAGAAAATCTGGTACAAAACTAACATGCTTCCCAAGGCAATTTGGTACTAGTGGGCACACTTTTCATGGCGTTTTGGCATGGATCCTAAGGTGGTAATTTTTTGGGCCTGTAAATCGAGAAAATCTGGTACAAAACTAACATGCTTCCCAAGGCAATTTGGTACTAGTGGGCACACTTTTCATGGCGTTTTGGCATGGATCCTAAGGTGGTAATTTTTTTTTGCCCTTCTAGCTTTTCTTTTTACTTACATTTTTTTTGGCCATAACTTGCTCATCCGGACTCCGTTTTTCACAAAATGAGATATCGCCTGTCGCGATGGTTTAGTTTATTTGGACTTTTGATGTTGTTTGGTTGCCAGTCTATGTAGTTAAAGTTAGAGGTTCCATTTTGCACTCTGGGAGACATATCTTTAGACATTCTATTTTCTAGATTTTGCTCTAGGCACATCCCATTCAATTTTTTTGCTTTTCTGCATTCTGATGGACATCTTGGTTGTTTCAGGTCCGTGGATCAATTTTTTTGTTTCAGATGATTTTTCATGGGTTGTACTATCTCTTGTATTAGCCTTATGTTTCTTTTGATCTTTGTTGACATATTTTTGTAGTATTTTTGCAAACATACTGAGATAAAGTGTCACTCTATTGCATTTTGGGATCTTACACATCTCTGTATTTTTTTTGTACTTGCACTACATTATAAAGTGCCTTGGGGGGTTTATGTTGGCCATATTTGTCATCTTCCTTTGTCAAGAAAGTGTTCCTTCCACAAAATTAGCCTCATGATGTGTCGATGACACGTGCCATTATAGGTGTTTGTACTTCTTTTGCACTCTCAATGTTCCTAGTTCTTTTTTCTGCAAGAGATATTGCATTCAGTTTTAGTGTTCATGTCTTACCTCTTAGCATTATAGGGGTGTGATGTCGGTTCTATTACTTTCTTGGTTCAATGGAGTGAGCTATGTATATAGTATTTGATCCTATGTACTAGGCGATTGTAGTGACTGGATACCTATGCATTTCTGTGAGATGGATCATTTACCATATAGACATTCTCTCATTCCTATTTTTGGAGGCCACGAAGACACCTTCCATGATGAGGAGATTCCTTCCACAAGAGCTCACTGACTCCAGTGAGGCTATCTATGGCCTCCTAGGGTTCTTTCTTAAGCCCTACTCTAGGGAATCACACTCTAGGTCCCCTTCCTCCAAGAAAACTCCCCAACAATTTAGGTTTACCTTCTCTCCTTCCCATTCTTTCCACTAGCCACACTTAAGCCTACCAAGGAAAATCCCATCACCCTATTAGTTCTAGGTTCAAACCAAGCTTGGGTTCTCCTAATGAGTTTCTCAACACCTTCCCCACCATTATGCATCATTATTTTAGGTCCATCACACCCATAACTCCAAATTGCTCAAATTGGCCTTGTAGCCCTAAGAGCCCCTATTAGCCCTCCTAAAAACAAAGGTTTTGCAATTCCTCCCAAAAACCCTTAATAAGGCTAGTTGGTATCTAAAGGAATTTTTCTCCTATGGACTTGTAAGGCCCACCCTCATATCCTATTATAAATCTTAAGGAATGAATGTGATTAGGAGATAAATTGAGTCATGATTGACATTATCGCTATTAATAAGGATTTATGAGATTCTTTTGGAGACTGGTCTAGATTTTAGATTATCATAATGTTGATACTCTATTTAATAACAATAGGTCAATACCACATGAAAATGAGATTCAAAATGTTCATCTATCAGGCAACTAGGAAAGATAAAATAACATTCATTCTACTAAGAAAAACTCTAAGCTGTTGGTAAACAGATTGTTCTTCTTCTGACTCTCTTTTCAATTTGCCCAATTTGTAATAAAGAACAACTTTACACAACAGTTGGGAAACTGTTTATGAGAATAACTAGTTTCCCTCTGAATTAACGTATAGCTCCCTATGTGAAGAATATTCAATGAATTATGTTTTGATCCTAAAACTAATGTGGGGTATGCTCTTAACCCAAGAGCAGAAGAGGCAAATCGAATTAAGCCTAAACAAGACTTAATCCAGGCAAGAAAAACTTTCTAATCTATAAACCAAGCAATAGAACTCACACTTCTTATGAATTCATATACTCAACAACTTCCTACAGAAACGTAAATGAAACATAAAGAGCTTCTAATTAGTTCCTCTCTGAAAATCCCACAACACATCTTACTGAGGTTTATTCACATCTTTGCAGCAAAAGAATGAAATCCATTCCTTCCTATTGTAACTCAGATTAAGAGAAAGAACCATCTAATTGACTAACTGGAACAGAAATTATTGACATAAAACACCCTTTATTGACTTTGCAATATCAAGTCTTGTTACATCAACAATTTACCCCCTCTACTCCAGCTCTATGACTGTATGCAGAAAAGGATGAACCCTCTACATGCAATGAAATGAAATATCTAAACTAAAGATGCCCCCCCTTTCTACTTCAGCTCTTCGACTGTATGCAGGAAAAAGAAGCACGCGGACAGTAAAGAATTGACACCAAGTATAATTGTCTTTGCAACCTCTCTTCATGCCAACAATTTGTCAACCCTCAATACTGAGTTTCCTACAGTATTTATAGAATTTCCATACAATCCATAGAGTTCACAAGAACTCATGATCTTTCATCTTCTTAGAATACCAAAAATCAAGAGACAAGAAAATGCAAGGAATAAGGATCAATTCGATCCTGTCTTTTCAGATCCTCATAAAGGAACTGAACAGTCCTTTTACCTTTTTATGATTATATTCTTGATGAGTTTAAATACCACTTCCACATTAAAAATCAAAATCCATTAAAAAAATGTTCCCTAGCTCTTCATATTATATATATAGGAGAACTTGAAAGCCTGATTTGGTATTTGTCTCATAGCAATCAGTATAGCTCCTCGTGATATGTCAGGTTTAGGCAAGTGCCCCTCAACTTGATCAAATTAATAATCCATCTATCAACATTTGATCTGTCTCATAATGCCAAACATAACTTTAGTGGCATTGAAAGATATGTGAGGTGCCAAATTCACCATACAACTCTTCAAGGCCAACACATTATGTCTGTCAAAAAAAATGAGGATCATTTTTTTATGCAGTTCAGATGAGAATTAGAGCTGTAGACTAAATAGAAACAATAACTGCTTATTCATTTTTTTACTATCCAACCAGAAACTGCCTGAAGTATATTTCAAGAATTGGTGTCTTTAATTGAATCATTTTTCTTCAAAGGCTCCTCGAACTTATTGTACATTAATAAATTGAACCTTCCAGTGATCCTTGCAGCTCTTGCCTCTTATTTTAAGTAACACCAGCACCCATTCTATGATCATTTGGTTTCTAGAACTCCATGGTCGTTTCAAATACATGTAATGGGGAATAATACAATCAGGTTCCTTGCAAGCTGGTGCATGTAACAGTAACACTTGCCATATCTTTTGACAATTGGTGCAGCCCTGACTAGGACCATTTTTGCATTTCATTCCATGCCGAAATATCCCTTTGAGAATCTAATAATTATGATACCCACAGTGGGACGAAACACACTCAAAAATATGTGTAATCGACATGTATTATATATCTTGAACCTGATTTTTGTGAGCTTTGTGACCCTTTGTATTCAGATCATCAATAGATGGATGAGTTGTCACTCTATGGAAGTGTTTCAGAGAGGAATCTTTATGATAATAGTTATTGCAAAGGTCAGAATCAAGGTGAATTTTAGAATGCAATCCCTATCCATTGTTGATTTCAAGTAGGCACACATTGTCTATATGCAGGTAAACAGGTACCCTTGGATCACGAAGATGATAGAGAACCATCATTGAAGAATGCTTCGCATGATGCAGTGTGTCAAATTGGTAGTGATTTCATTTCATAATACCATCTTTATCCTTAGTATCTGCTGGGACATTTGTGACCTCAACTGGAAGAAGTTTATGCTTTTCCTTTCTATTTGCTTCTAGCAATCAAAATCCATTTTGTGTTATACCTTTGACACCTGTGTTGTCTTTCCCATGAACTAGTAGATGCGATGACCATATCAGTTGAAAGAGATCCTATTGAGCTCTTAGGAAGTTAATGAGTTATGAACTTTTTGAATCTTTGTTATAACAAGTACAACATCATGGCCTGGTTGAGCGAACTTTTCTATGTGATCCATGACCTGTGTTTCTAGCCATCAAGCACAAATTTTTGCAACAACATCATGCGACAATAATTATCATCAGACACTCAGGCATTCATGTAGATTAATCAACCCCTGAGTATGGACTCCAAAGTTGAAATTGAGGTCGACAATTTTAGAGACTGAACTATTCCTGCCAATGCATGTGAAATCTAGCTTGCTATCATTCTTTAAATCTCGACCGAAAAACTAGAAATAATCTTGTGAGGATATTCTCTTCCATTAATTATTATTAAAGTGTCATCTTCATCACTTTCATAAGCCACTAAAGAAACTATAATCCATCTATCAAAAGCCATCCACATTGTTGCAAATGGAGAGAAATCCAAATAGAAACCTTCTGGTGAAGAATCATACCAGCAGTTTTGTGCTTCATAAATTTTTTTTATCTGCACTAGAAAGTATCCTTAGCTAAATTTGGTGTTTTTCTGATGAATCAAACATTTCTACTTCATTGTCCAATTCTTCAGGATTTCTACACTCAGTGCAAGGAAGTATGGAAATTCCTACCTTGGCAGCTACTTCTATTAGTGCCTTTGCAAAGTGATTACTTCAATCAAAGAGCCCTCAGAGAATCAATCTGAGATGTGATCTAATCTACAACTGTCCATACTCTACTTCTGAAAACTTTGTCAATGTGTCATATGAAATTTCTTTCCTTTGAGACTTTTTGAATGCTTGGAAACCATAACCTCAATCATTCTTCTACTAAAAAGATCATTAATTGAAAGATCATAACCTTTGCCAGATTGGGTGCTACAACCTACCCAATCAATGAGACCATGAAAACATCCCACCCAGCTTAGAATAAAAGACAAATGAAGGGAAATCTGGCAGAGATTACCTACCTATAATGACTTAGACCAAGACTCAAGATTGACTAGATTGACTTGATATGACCCCAATTATTGCCAAAAAAAATGGGTGATTGAAAGTCAGACAACAGCTGGCTCTGACTGGGGGATCATGTACTGCAAAGTGCATGAAGAATTCAGCATCTCTGGTTAAGCAAGTGCCTTAAGCATTGGGTTATGGAGTCTAGACCAAAATCAATGAGAAAGTGCATATAGGGAGGGCAGAGGGGAGCAAGGCAGACTGAAACAAAACGAGAGAAAACAACCACAACAACTAAGCAAGAAAAAGCTACACTAGACACACCAAAATTGGAAGGAAAACTTATTTACAAAAGGTGAGGAGACCTCACCAATAGGACCAAAAGCAAGTAAAGATTCAAATGTGGCCATTCACGGGAAGAGAAAAATATGAACCTCTTCTGAATAGAGGAAGATACTCCATCAATCTGAAACAACATTGGTAACCTTTAGCCACTCCTTTACTATTGAACTTAAGCCCCAAAGCTATCTGCAACATGATGACCCACAAGACCTTTCCAAATAGCCATGCCTCATCAAATACTTCTATTTCCTCTGTACTTGCCTGCATACTGTCTTTCACATGCTCTATCATGTTTTGTGAAGAAGAATAAAATTCACTGAACTTTGGAAATATCACTGAATCATACTTTCATCTATTCTCCTCAACCTTGTTACTTATAACAAGGATATCAATTTTCAAATCTAGATTGGTAGAATATTCAAGTGATTCTAAAAACACTTCTTGAAAACACTCACATCCGTTTACTCCATTACCACTCTCAGCAAGGATATCATCTTTCAAATTAGAATGAACATAATCAGAAAATTGAAAAGCTTTTGGAAGTGAAATAGCATCATACCAATCACAGGCTTTATCATTAACAACTTTAGATTTCAAAATGGGGCTAAAATTGAAGGATTCCTTATTTGCTACAGCATCCATCCAGCTGAGATATCTTCTTTATTTTCTATAGCAAGATGTTCATCTGAATTCACAATTTCAATATCTGGATTAATTATAGAAGAGTATTCCAAACCGGGAGGATTATAATTAGATTCACTATCTTCTTCATAATGCTGCAATACCTCATTATCTTTTGCAATTCCTTCCTTTTCATCATCTGTTATTGCTACATCTTCAGATTCAATATGATGACCACTAAGGCATAATGCAGCCAATATGTTTGTTTTAGGATAGTTCTCCAGAAGACAACAATTTAAAATATAATCCTCATTTAGTTCTCTTTCAATTTTGCTGATCATTTCTTCAATCATATTTTTAGATTTGACAAAACATGTTTCCACTTTTTCTTCAAGACACATAGATTCTAATATAGTATCATCACAAACCTTTGCAACTTGAAAATCAATTTCACAAAGATTTTCAATGGAATTCAACTCTTCATGTTTTGCATTAACTATCTAATTATTCTCATCAGAGACTTCATGCAAAGGTTTATCCTTATTTTCTTCAAATCTGAAACTTTCAAAATCAGAGGTAAATGAAGGTATGAAAGAAAATTCTTTGTCAACTGTTCTTACCAATTCTTCACCATTGAGAAGGTTGTCTTCATTTGCTGAAAGTTGTGCTTCTGGGAAACCAGGCTTCTCTTGCTGTTCGAAATTCAAACCATTGGTCGATATGATCTCTTCATTCTGCTCATTGATTCTATCCACCTTAGGAATTCTTTCTGCGACTTCAATGATTTCAGCATGCTGGACCGAAACTAATTCTTTTGTTTGCAGTTCTGAGAGTGGTTCTAGATTCATACTTACTGCATTAGGTTTAGCATTAGGAGAACAAGTCTCATTTCCAACCTTAAATGATGGATCTAAAGGTGTAACTAATGACTCCACAGGAAATACTGTTGATAAGCAAGGGATAATAACAATCTTTTCTTCTTCTTGTGGTGGTTTAGGATGGAAATGTTTTTCATGCTTATTACCTTCTTCATGCAGATGGCTCATCCATGGTAGCACTGAGGATGAAGAAAATTTAGGCTTTCTCAAAGCAGCAAAGATGGGAGGAGATAAAGCATCCTTTTTAGAATTCGCATCAGTGCTTTTCTGTCTGAACTCCTGGAGAACATAGAATCTCTTTTCAATCAGCTTCCAAAATTCTCTAGACCGATGGTCTTGAGCTATACTCAAGTTATTTCTTGTGGCATAACTGATACTCTCTTTAAATTGACTCCAGAGTTGTTGAAGCATAGGAACATCATCAATCACAATCTCTTTAATAGATGGCGAAAGTCTCTTTTTATATTTTAAATCATTTCTCAAAGGAATCTGACCTCGATACATTTCCTGATATTATTTGCACAACAGATTAATAGAAATCTGAATCAAATTTATGGAAAGATAATGATGTTACCTCGATCATGAGCAACCAATTTTCCAACAAGTTCTTCAAAAATCTGTTCTAATAGGCATGATCTTTTTACAACGGAGTCGCCAATCTCTAAGTAGCAGAGAAAATAAATATGTAGCTTGAAAAACCAAAGTATTCTTCCTCTTAGTCACCAAAAATATTAGCTGGGAACCTGAATGATAATAACTTTCAAATCTTTCAAACTTTGATATATAATAGGTTCTTTTAAAGACACAGAGTCGCCAATCTCAAACAGAGATAACAATAATAAGACTAAGAAAACAATCTCTGGCACTGATCTTCTTGTCCAACTCCCCAGTAGAGTCGCCAAAAATTTGTTGGTAAACAGATTGTTCTTCTTCTGACTCTCTTTTCAATTTGCCCAATTTGTAATAAAGAACAACTTTACACAATAGTTGGGAAACTGTTTATGAGAATAACTAGTTTCCCTCTGAATTAAGGTACAACTCCCTATGTGAAGAATATTCAATGAATTATGTTTTGATCCTAAAACTAATGTGGGGTATGCTCTTAACCCGAGAGCAGAAGAGGCAAACTGAATTCAGCCTAAACAGGACTTAATCCAGGCAAGCAAAACTTTCTAATCTATAAACCAAGCAATAGAACTCACACTTCTTATGAATTCATATACTCAACAACTTCCTACAAAAACGTAAATGAAACATAAAGAGCTTCTAATTAGTTCCTCTCTGAAAATCCCATAGCACATCTTACTAAGGTTTATTCACATCTTTGAAACAAAATAATGAAATCCTTTCCTTCCTATTGTAACTCAGATTAAGAGAAAGAACCATCTAATTGACTAACTGGAACAGAAATTATTGACATAAAACACCCTTTATTGACTCTGCAATATCAAGTCTTGTTACATCAACAATTTACTCCCTCTACTCTAGCTCTATGACTGTATGCAGAAAAGGCTGAACCCTCTACATGCAATGAAATGAAATATCTAAACTAAAGATGCTCCCCCTTTCTACTTCAGCTCTCCGGCTGTATGCAGGAAAAAGAAGCACTCAGACAGTAAAGAATTGACACCAAGTATAATTGTCTTTGCAACCTCTCTTCATGCCAACAATTTGTCGACCCTCAATACTGAGTTTCCTACAGTATTTATAGAATTTCCTTACAATCCATAGAGTTCACAGGAACTCATGATCTTTCATCTTCTTGGAATACCAAAAATCAAGAGACAAGAAAATGCAAGGAATAAGGATCAAGTCGATCCTGTCTTTTCACTTCCTCATAAAGGAACTGAACAGTCCTTTTACCTTTTTATGATTATATTCTTGATGAGTTTAAATACCACTTCCACATTAAAAATCAAAATCCATTAACAAAATGTTCCCTAGCTCTTCATATTATATATATAGGAGAACTTGAAAGCCTGATTTGGTATTTGTCTCATAGCAATCAGTATAGCTCCTCGTGATATGTCAGGTTTAGGCACGTGCCCCTCAACTTGATCAAATTAATAATCCATCTATCAGCATTTGATCTGTCTCATAATGCCAAACATAACTTTAGTGGCATTGAAAGATACGTGAGGTGCCAAATTCACCATACAACTCTTCAAGGACAACACATTATGTCTGTCAAAACAAATGAGGATCATTTGTTTATGTAGTTCAGATGGGAATTAGAGATGTAGACTAAATAGAAACAATAACTGCTTATTCATTTTTTTACTATCCAACCAAAAACTGCCTGAAGTATATTTCAAGAATTGGTGTCTTTAATTGAATCATTTTTCTTCAAAGGCTCCTCGAACTTATTGTACATTAATAAATTGAACCTTCCAGTGATCCTTGTAGCTCTTGCCTCTTATTTTAAGTAACACCGGCACCCATTCTATGATCATTTGGTTTCTAGAACTCCACATTCGTTTCAAATCCATGCAATGGGGAATAATACAATCAGGTTCCTTGCAAGCTGGTGCATGTAACAGTAACACTTGCCATATCTTCTGACAATTGGTGCAGCCCTAACTAGGACCATTTTTACATTTCATTCCATGCCGAAAGATCCCTTTGAGAATCTAATAATTCTGATACCCACAGTGGGAGGAAACACACTGAAAAATATGTGTAATCGACATGTATTATATATCTTGAACCTGATTTTTGTGAGCTTTGTGACCCTTTGTATTCAGATCATCAATAGATGGATGAGTTGTCACTCTATGGAAGTGTTTCAGAGAGGAATCTTTATGATAATAGTTATTGCAAAGGTCAGAATCAAGGTGAATTTTAGAATGCAATCCATGTCCATTGTTGATTTCAAGTAGGCACACATTACCTATACGCAGGTAAACAGGTACCCTTGGATCATGAAGATGATAGAGAACCATCATTGAAGAATGTTTCGCATGATGCAGTGTGTCAAATTGGTAGTGATTTCATTTCATAATACCATCTTTATCCTTAGTATCTGCTGGGACATTTGTGACCTCAACTAGAAGAAGTTTATGCTTTTCCTTTCTATTTGCTTCTAGCAATCAAAATCCATTTTTTGTTATACCTTCGAAACCTGCATTTTCTGTCCCATGAACTAGTAGATGCGATGACCATATCAGTTGAAAGATATCCTATTGAGCTCTTAGGAAGTTAATGAGTTATGAACTTTTTGAATCTTTGTTATAACAAGTACAACATCATGTCCTAATTGAGTGAACTTTTGTATGTGATCCATGACCTGTGTTTCTAGCCATCAAGCACGAATTTCTGCAACAACATCATGCGACAATAATTATCATCAGACACTCAAACATTCATGTAGATTAATCAACCCCTGAGTATGGACTCCAAAGTTGAAATTGAGGTCGACAATTTTAGAGACTGAACTATTCCTGCCAATGCACGTGAAATCCAGCTTGCTATCATTCTTTCAATCTCGGCCGAAAAACTAGAAATAATCTTGTGAGGATATTCTCTTCCATTAATTATTATTAAAGTGTCGTCTTCATCACTTTCATAAGCCACTAAAGAAACTATAATCCATCTATTAAAAGCCATCCACATTGTTGCAAATGGAGAGAAATCCAAATAGAAACCTTCTGGCGAAGAATCATACCAGCAGTTTTGTGCTTCATAAATTTTTTTTATCTGCACTAGAAAGTATCCTTGGCTAAATTTGGTGTTTTTCTGATGAATCAAACATTTCTACTTCATTGTCCAATTCTTCGGGATTTCTACACTCAGTGCAAGGAAGTATGAAAATTCCTACCTTGGCAGCTACTTCTATTAGTGCCTTTGCAAAGTGATTACTTCAATCAAAGAGCCCTCAGAGAATCAATTTGAGATGTGATCTAATCTACAACTATCCATACTCTACTTCTGAAAACTTTGTCAATGTGTCATATGAAAAACTTTTCCTTTGAGACTTTTTGAATGCTTGGAAACCATAACCTCAATCATTCTTCTACTGAAAAGATCATTAATTGAAAGATCATAACCTTTGCCAGATTGGGTGCTACAACCTACCCAATCAATGAGACCATGAAAACATCCCACCCAGCTTAGAACAAAAGACAAATGAAGGGAAATCTGGCAGAGATTACCTACCTATAATGACTTAGACCAAGACTCAAGATTGACTAGACTGACTTGATATGACCCCAATTATTGCCAAAAAAAAATGGGTGATTGAAAGTCAAACAACATGAGCATAGGTTATGATGACTATAAGACATATGGATATGGTTGGAAATTGGTTCTAATTTATTATGACATAATTATTGAAACATTCTATCAGTCTGAGGGTTAACCCTGGGAAATCACACAAATCGTTCATAAGGCGATAAAGGGATATTGCTAGGAACATTACTATACCTAACTTGATTAAAGGGTACTAGTTACCTAGTCTGCACATGAGCAATTTTCACTTAGGACATATATGTTCAGATTCATTTTATATGTTTTCATGATTTACTAAAGAGGACTTAGAGTTTCATTGAAAGAGTTGGGGAATGATAATGAGTTATATTAAGAAAGATCATTGTTGATACAGATATTTGATATTTCAATGTTTTGAATATTTTATGAGGATTATTAGATGGAAGTTGATTGTAAATATTATGAAAATTATGTGATATTAGATTATTTTTCATTATTTGCATTTTTTGTATATTATTGAGCTATTGATGTTTAAGTTGAGTGTGTAGGAAGAGGAACCATGGAAAATTTAACGGGGAAACAAGGTATAAACACATGTTAAATGAATTTGCCAAGGTGAATCTTTGTAAGATTTGTGAACCTCGTTGTGATGTGCTTATTTCGTAAACGTGAGGTATGGGTGTGTGGTATGGTTTTCATGTATAGATTTGAATGTGTTATGGGTAACATTTTAGTGCATTTTGTGTGTCTCACTTGACACTTGTACTTTTTTATGGGAAATGACATGTTGTCTGTCAATGGATCATGTGGCCACCTTGCTCTATGTTATATGCCTCCATTGAGAAATTTGATTATTGCCTTAGTTAGAAGGGGACAAGGTTATCACCTTTGGAAAATAAATTTGAGATTTGAATTACCTAGCTTTAGGAGGGTCATGAAGTAACTTTAAGGCCAATTGTGATTAAAATTAACCTTACCCACGTTAGTACTATAGGTTAGGGGGTTATTAATGACCTCTATGGTGTCTAGTGGACCTAGGAGACCCCATGAAAATGACATTCTTCATTGAATCCGAAAATAAGAGGGTTATCAATAGAGGCATGGCTAAATTGAACCTCACTTGGAAACTCTCTAGTTTTAGAGACTAATAGGGTTGAAGAAAGAGGAGGGAGCTCTACTACAAGTATTCATTTCCTTGCTTGGAGGAAGGTTGGTAACATGATCCATGAAGTCTCTTCATTTTTGCATATAGGTTAGAAATGGTGTTTTCATTTCATGATGGGATTGTGGTGTCTTCTGGTTAGTTCTTGTTGTATGTTGCATGTGGGTAGTGTTGTGGGAGTCTTTCTTGAATTTTTTGTTTCATGTTATATGTCTTGTGAATTTGGGTGTGAGGCATCACTCACCCTTGGGAGGGAAGAGATGCCTGGGGTGAAGGGGTTAGTTGGGTTCACACATGGAGTTGAGGAACTCTCCCTTGTGTGGAGACGGTTGTATATGTTTTATGGAATGCAACTTATCTTGCTCACTTGCATCTTGGGAGGTATAAGGAGGTATGTAGAAGGGAAGATGTTCATTGCCCTAAAAGGTCATTTTGATATTAAAAATAATTGCCCCGCAAGGGCATTCTGATATTGCAAAGATGTGTAATTGTGAATGAAGGCTATGCAATCCTCCTCATGATGAGAGCCCACCTTCACCTGATTCTTGATTCATTTGTTGAATCTTTGTGCAAAGCCTTGGAATGGGGTGTGTTGAGAGTATATTGTGTAATCCTGTCAATTTATTGTGCATATGCATGGCATGTGAATGTGAGCTTGGTGGGTGGCCTCCTTGAGGCCTAGGTTGGGAGGTGAGCCTCCATGGTTCCATTTTGTTGTTTTTTTTGCAGGTAGACACCTTGAAGAGTTTGGAAGTTGATGTTCAAGTGGAAAAGAGAACTCCATTTTATGATGAGTATTCTTGTGAATGTTATGTGTTTTGTGAGTAAAGTCTCCACCTCCTTGAGATTAGTTGAAGCTGTATTGAAGTTTTTCTATTATTGTGTAAATTGGTATGTGAGAGTAAAGAATTTGTATCGTGAATATCATGGAGAATGGATTGAGTCTTCCTTTTGATAACTTAATCTTCTCAGAATTGTATGGGGATAAAATTAGTGGTAGATGTTCACTTTTGAAAATAAAATTTAAATGTGAGTTATGCTTTGATAGAGTGGAATCATAGATAATATAATGTGGAGATTGGATGATTCTAAAGTTTTCATAATGAATATTAGAAGCTCTGAAAAATTAGTTCCAAGAAATGATGTGTTTCTTGTGTAAATTTGATTATGATGGTAGTATAATAGTTGTTTTATGTTCAATTGTTATTTAGAGTAGAATAAGTTAATGTAGAGAGCAATAATGGCTTATGACCAATTCAATCTAGATAGTTTTTTAAAAAATTGCATGCAAAAAAACTAGACATATTGGCTAAGTAAATAAGACCTGTAGATGTCTATATACATTCTAGAAAATATATGGGCATGCAAAAAAAACAAAATCCTTTGTTTTACAAACAATAAAAAATAGACCTTGAATAAATAAAGAGATAAATGGAATGAGATGACAAGTTAAATAAATAGCTAAATAAAGAGGGGAAAATGTTAACCTTCCTTATTAAATACATGACAAACCCAATTCAAACCTCATGGGAAGACTTTTGAAAAAAAAGTATAATAATCTAAATAAGGAAGAAAAGAAAACAAGTTGTGAAAAGACTTCTACCTACTTAGTAGGCGCTGCATGCTTTAGAAATTCTAAGCAATCTTTAAGTCAACAGCCTGACATGTGTTAGAGACCCCATTCCCCATCCTTGGCGTATAGATGTCTTAGCTTTTAATGTTTCTCTACCATGTAATTTCGCCCCAATCAAGGAAGTAATTCCCAACATCATCCTTGTTGAAATTAACTTAGTTGAGTTTGCCAAAACAAAAAAAAACCACATGCTCTGACCCGTGCGAACACATGATGGGACACTTTATCCTTGTCTTCTCAAACCATGAGCGCACCAAGACCAAGTAAAAAGGAGTACAAGTGGCAGGTGGGCAGTTTTGTTGATAAGATGCAAGGAGAAAGACTTCATAAAGTTATGTCTTGTCATCATTTATCTTGGATAGCGCACAAGCATGAGCTAGGGGCTAGAGATAACCACCAATACAAAAAAAATAAAAAGATAAAATAAAATAAAATTCTTATAATCCCTTCCACCCATGCCTAACCTATGAGAATAGGGGCTATGTGGGGTATATATATATATATATATATATATATATATATATATATATATATATATATATGTATGTATGTATGTATGTATGTATGTATGTATGTATGTATGTATGTATGTATATATGTATGTATGTATGTATATATATATATATGTATGTATGTATGTATATATATATATATGTATGTATATATATATATATATGTATGTATATGTATATATATATATATATGTATGTATATGTATGTATATGTATGTATATATATGTATATATATACATATGTATATATATACATATGTATATGTATATACATATATATATGTATATGTATATATATATATATATATTATATGTATATGTATATACATATATATATGTATATGTATATATATATATTATATGTATATGTATATACATATATATATACATATACATATACATACACACACACACACACACACACACACACACACATATATGTGTATATGTATATACATATACATACATATGTATATACATATAGATGTATATGTATATACATATAGATGTACATGTATATATATATATATACATATATATATATGTATATACATATATACATGTATATATATGTATATACATATATACATGTATATATATGTATATACATATATACATGTATATATATGTATATACATATATACATGTATATATATGTATATACATATATACATGTATATATATGTATATACATATATACATGTATATATATGTATATACATATATACATGTATATATATGTATATACATATATACATGTATATATATGTATATACATATATACATGTATATATATGTATATACATATATATACATATATATATATATATACATATATATATATGTATATATATATATATACATATATACATATATATATATATATATGTATATGTATATATACATATATATATATATATGTATTACCCTCCATTGATATAATAGATAAGCGCTTGGTCAGTAATACTATAAATTCTAGTTAATGAAAATGTGAGTTGGCACTTGGTTATATGATAATTGGTTTGAAAGATCATACACAATCCACCAAATTAAGGTAATCTTAATTTTAATATTCAATGTCAATAATGTTAGCAATTGAATTAGAAGAAGCATATTAGTACAACAGATATAGGTGTCCTAGTTAGTATCAAATAAGATGATTAACTACTAACAATACTACTTAATAGTAGTAGAAATGTTATGTCTTGATAAGTTCCCTCTCGACTCAAAAGTTTGGCACATAGTCACGAGGAACCGTGTACCCTCTCTAGGAAACTTACAATTAGATTCCTAGTATGAAAGCTTTGTCCCCTTATCTTACTTCACTAATTTTAGATTACAAGTAGACTAAGTCTTTTCTTCACTACGGATTAAAAAAAAAGAAAACTTGTTGTGTTGTTATCTAGAAAAGTTTATGGCATGATAGGACCTAAGCTAAATGATTTTGGTGGTCTTAAGTCACAGTACTATCTGTACAGTATGGTTTTTGAAAACCCCTATTTTGAGGGGTTTTAAGGTGAAAGCAATATTTCTCTTCTTCTAAGGTGTTCCTCTTCACTTCTTGCCTCCTTCTCTGAATCCAACACTCTTATCACCCTACTCTTGCGACACCTTGCAAAGATTGGTTCATACCAATCCCCTATCCACCACTTTACTTCTCTACAAGCATACATTGTACCTTGCCAAACTCTGCTAGCTTGCCTAGGGCTAACTTGTAAGCATGGCCAAATGCCTTGCACAGACCCCAACTTCCCTATTTACAACCTATACAAAGGCTATTGCCCGATTGCCCAATTTCCAAAGGCCATAAGAGTTTGACTGTGGAAGTTCAAGCCATAGTCATTTCTATGCTAATAACTCAAAACTGGACAATAATATCACACAAAGCAAATGATTTTCTAAACCTAAACAAATGAAACACTTGAATCCAAACAATTATACATAGTTTCAAAACATGATCCAAGGAATCCAAATCAATGAAAATAGTAACACAATCAACTGCTCTAATTCATTGGTTCACAAAACTGCTCTAAATGCTCATACAATGTTGCATTAATAGGTGTTGTCCATACATCCAAGTGTCCAACTCTTGGAACTAGATTGAGGGATGTTTAAATAGTCTTCTCCCTCCTTCTTGGCCATTGAATGAATCCATAACCACTCCAAGTAGTTCGTTTCCAAAAACTACCTAAAAAGTTGTCAATGAGCAACTTTTTAATAACTTGTGCAATTGTTGCAAACCAAGACTCCAACCTTGACCAGTTTGGTCCCCAATCTTTCTATATGGTTTCATATAATCAAATGACCACTTTTCACCTACTTTAATCACTCATTGGGTCTTTTCACATTATTTTTCCAGTTTAAGCACTTTGAGCAACTTTTTGCTTCCTAGGACCTACTTGACAACTTTTAACTCCTAGACTAAAATTAACCAAATTAACTTTCCTGCACTCACCTTGGGACTCTCTAAGTAGTCCTTATTATTTCCATGGTTGGCTAGACCATGTATAAATCAAAATTCCTTTAGGGTTAGACCTTACCCCCAGGTGCTCCTGCACCATTCCATCTTCAATTGATCAACTCTTTAGACTTAGTCTTCTCTACTTGGTCATGTTCTATACAGTGGAGGTTCTTCATATCAATAGTTTGACAGTGTTTGCAGCTTCATGCTTCAGTGGTATTCTTCATGATCATCCTTTTGTTCCTATCTTTTTGAACATTTTATTTCCATCTTTTTTTGGAGTAGGTTTTTTCTCGTGTGGTTTTCTCTATTTCTCCTCTTTATAGAGATTTGGTTGTGCTTGGGTACCTCATCAGGCCTTGTTGTCGGGACCCAAATTTTCTTTCAGCAATAGTTTCTAGGTTTTTAGCTACTCCCTAAGTTTATCTTAAGGGGGGGTGTTAGAGTAATAAGATATTGCCTTATTAATTAAATAATTTTGATTTAATTATTAAGTCACTTGTTATCTCTAGTTTACTTAAGCTAAACTTTAGGCACATAAGAATTAATAATTTTATTAATCATTATCATACAACCTACGTTTTACTTATTAGGGTTTTGATCTCCTTTATAAAGACAATCTCTCTTTGTAATTTATTCATTCACTTTTGATTATAACAATCTCTCTTTTTGCTCATCAAGAATGTCTCATCTATGGATCTAGGAATTCTAGCCTCCATAGATTTTGATTCTCTCTTTCTAGGATAGGTGTTTGCATGTAGGTGATTCTTAGGAGTTGTGGAGTTGATCATTCATCAACTTCAACAACTATGGCTATTGGTCCATGGGGAGAAACTTTTTGCCCATTGAATCTTGCATCGCCATTACATACACCACCTCAAGGTTCTCATAAGAATATTCCCAAATTCTAATAGGACAAAAAACAACACTCAGATGCACAAATTAAATCTTTCTACATCCTTGTAGGATTTCTTGGTGTTGAACATGAAGATATCTCTATAAGTATCTTCATTGAGACATTACAAGGTATAATAGTTGATTGGTTGTATAATTTGGAATCCAATTCCATCACGGATTGGACTTCTTTGTAGACTAAGTTTCTTGAAAGATTCAAGTTGTTGGAAGATAAGTGTGCTCTCCTAGCACAAATCATGCAAATGAAGGAGGCACATGATGGAATGCAAGATTTTATTACCCAATTCAATAAATTTGCTAGGTAAATTCCCACTACTTCTCAACCTACTGCTACAAACTTGAAGTGTTTCTTCATTAACACTTAACTTCTAGAGGTCAATTTCTTACTGAGAAGGGTTGATCCTCTGACTTTGATTCTTGTACAAAATCTAGAAATAGAGATTGAAGATGATTTAATACTTGTGGGAAAAATCTATAAAGATTCAAAATAGTTCAAGAACAAATCCTATACAAGATATTCTTCATCAAGTTCAACTGAACCATTAGTTTAGAAATTAGAAAAGCCCTCAAGAAGCAGATATCTCAAGGGTTGTTTGCTACTCCATACAAGGATATACCAGGGAGGTCATATCCCAATGTTGTAAATAACTATGTAGTTAAGAACTAGAAAATTTTTATTCCTCCTCTAGAGAGGCTTGCACTTGAAGCACCACCTAGTAACTCAACGACTAGTCACTATGAAGGTAATCCTACTGGCGATAATCAAGAAAGCTATCCCTTTGAGGATATTGTTGCCCAACATCATGAAGATCATTAAGGATTTGATGGTTCTATGTTTGGGTACATCTAATACCATGATGAGGACCACAAGATCAATTTTCACAAGCATTTGCAGTCATGACGTGTTCACAAATAAAATTGGCTCAACAACAAGATGCTAAAAAGAAATTAGGTGCTACTCAAATGAATGCTACCATTGAAAAGAGGTGAACAATGTTGCCAGTCCTACCTAATAACCTAGCTAAAAACCAAGTAAGTGTTGATCTTTCAACTCCTTCATCTAGTATTTCAAAGCCCAACATGCTTAATACAAATTCTAAGCCCTAGGTTGAAACTTTCAACTCCTCTCTAGCTAGCTCATTTCAAGCTTTTGATATCATAGACCATGCTAAAAGGATTTAAATCCAGATGTCTAAGGTATAATACCTGCAAGCATATGTTGGTATTCAAATGTTTGAGGCAAAGTCAAACAGTCATTAGTATGACTGAGCTATTCTATATAGGTTGAGTCATGTACATAACCAAGTATGTACCGAGCTTTATAGAAGCCGAGTAAGAATATGATCACCAATTATTTCCTATATGAGTCAAACTCAACAAAAAAAAAAGTAAGTTTTAAGCATACAAGTGTTGAGTTACATTATATACGCTGAGCACAATACATACCAAGCAACAACAATGTCAAGCATCAGAAAACTGTAAAGGCTGAGCAATATAGAGTTTACATAAAAGTCAGGAATGGAACAAATTTTGAGGTAAAATGTTTTCAAGTTGACATGGAGAGAACATTTAATATTTTTAGAGGTTGTTATAGAGATTTTTACACGTTAATGAAGTGGACCATAGATCTTTATGTGTTGTGATCAACGATTCAGATGAAGAGGCAAACTATGGAAGTTTCTAGAAAACTCTATACGAAACTATTTAAATAGAGGAGATCTTAACCTAAATAATATGGTGGTGTGGTATGATATGGATATGTTATTAAGATGAGAAGACAAGTGTGTGTGTGTGTGTGAATAAGGAGTAATATGAAAATAAGTGAAGTAAAAGATTGAGATTAGATCAGAAGCCAATGTGTTTTGTTATCTCTTACCAGAGCAAGTGACCTAATCAGAGTAGTAAAGGGGAAGAAAAGTATTATTAGATCAAAGGAGAGGGTCAATTAGCAAGGAGAAGACTCAATATTAGCTTATAGAGTATATTGAGAGTTAGGTATTGAATTAGTTATAGTAAACTTGAATCAGGGTAAATCTCTTAACGGAGTGGTCTTAACAGATCTTTGTAAATATCCTAATAGAGTCCTTACTTTGTTGTAAGTTCCAAATCCTCTAACAAGGTGAGAACTAGTAGCCTCTTAAGCTTTTAAGAGGATAGACCCCTCACAGGGTAGATCATATATTATGATCAAACATTGTAACCATAACAGGTTAACTTTATTACTGCAGTAGTGAAGATTTGTGGGCATCATCCCCACCCCATTTTTACCTTCACCTTGGAGGGTTTTTGGGTAAAAAATATCATGTTATGTGTTTATTTTCATGCATGTTATAGATCAATTTTACATGTTTTTATCAAGTTTATCATTATAAGTTTACATGCACAATTAAACTGATAAATGTGAATAAATTGGTGAAAAGTTTAAAGTGCTTAATATTCTTATCCACCCCCCATTAGTTTCTTGTTTATCCTATTTATAACTCCATCAATAAATAATTGGTATTAGAGAAATGGTTCTCTGAGAAAGCTTAATCACTTGGAGATTATATCTTGGAGATGAAGGCCTTCAAGTTGGACAAGGTTATTGACAATCAAGTGATTGACATCCAACTCACATTGCAGAAACTTGAGAAAGCAAGACAAGATTTGAAGGAATCCCTAAAAAGGAGAAAGGAATTGAATATCTAGATTAAAAAAATATGCCTATGAAGAAGTTGAGACTGAAGGGTTGTTTGAATCAATCAATCAATATGAAAAAGTATCTGTAGATCTACCTGAAAAGAAAAAAAATCTTGAATGACGAAATAAGAGGATTGAAAAGAAAACATGAAATCCAATCAGTAAAGCTATGTGAAGTGACTGAACAAAAGAAAAAAGCTAAAGAAGATAGGACTATGGCTGAAGAAGACAAAAGGGTAATGACTACCAAACTTGAAGAAAGGATATCAGATGTATAGAAGCTCACAAACACTCAACTAGATTTGATGACTCAACTAATGCTTGTAAATTAGGAATTGAATCATAAGGATGTAGAAATCACAAATCTCAAATCATAGAAGGACATACTAAACAATGAAATGAAAATTGAGAAAGAATCTATGCAAAGATTCAACAAAACAAAAGAGGCAATGAACTACTTTGAAGAAATCATGAAGTCATCTAGCAGTTCTAATGGGTCAGCACATTCATGTATTGAGCAAGGAGAATCATCCAGGAATGGAGAGTTGAGGAATACA
The DNA here is from genome assembly GCA_028749045.1 of Cupressus sempervirens. Taxonomy (NCBI): domain Eukaryota; kingdom Viridiplantae; phylum Streptophyta; class Pinopsida; order Cupressales; family Cupressaceae; genus Cupressus; species Cupressus sempervirens. The sequence goes on from CM053790.1 coordinate 115,829,368, forward strand.
AAGTCAAAAGAAAAACCAACATGCTATCACTGTGGAAAATGTGGTCATATTGAAAATATCTATCAAAGAAAACATGGTATGCACAATTATAAACCTAAGTTTACTGGTTACTACTTTTACTACAAGAAATAAGGACATCAAATACATGAGTGTAGATCAAGAATAAGGAATGCATCTACTACACCTAGATTTGAAGGATATTGCTATAACTATCAAAAGTATGGGCATAGAACATATGAGTGTAGATTAGAGACAAAACCTTACTGAACAAATCAAAGGAAGAATTATGCACCTAATAATGCATGTTCCAAATGTTACAAGTTTGGACATTTGAGCAAGAATTGTAGGACTTAAGTGCATTCAACAAATCAAACAAAAGACAAAGGTAAATGTATAGTGCAAATTGAGAAAATTAGGAAGGTAATGAACCAAAAATGGAAAAAGAGAGCAAAAAATGGAAATAGTGGAGCAAATGAAGCTAAGATCACCCAATCCAATGGAGAAGGTGATCATGTCATCTAAAACTAAGAAAGAGAGATATGTATAGAACTATATATTCAATTGATATATCATACATCAGTTCCTTACATGTAATGTGCCAAAGTTCATATTTGCACATATAAAGATGCATAAGAACATATATATGAAAGGTTGTCAAACATCAGTTAAAATGTCAATGATGACCAAGCATTACAACATTGATCAAACACTTCAATAATGAAATGGTAGAGATCGACTGATATGGAAGAGATCGAGTTGTAAAGAAAAGACCTAGTTAGAAGGTGTTAATATCAATTGAGATAGATGACTTCCACCTACTCAAGTATAGAACATTAATGGAGACCTAAATCAATCAAAAGAAGGTATATATCAAATTTCAAAGACATTATTTCATACCTTGTATACACATTTCAAGAGTACAGAGCAATTTGGTGATTTCAGTGACGAGTAAAAAATTTCAAGAGCAATTTGGATGAGAAGAACTTGAACAAGTAAAGATCTGAACTATGTTGAGTAATTTAGAGAAGAAAGGAGTTCAAACCCTAACAATGAACATGGCAGAATCATCAACCACTGGAATGAGCCAAGAGGTTAGTAGAATTCAACTGGTGATGAGTGACGCTTGTCCTCCACCAAAGTTTTGTTCGATTCCAATAATTGCAATGAAAGGAGATTCAATGGGTGCACTATCCTCGACACCACTCAAAGTTATTATGATCCATGATGTTATAAATTGTTACATGTATAAAATTGGAGAAGTGTGAGACTCAAGATCTGAAAAGCATATGAGAAGTTATGTAATGGAGGAAGATGAATTCAAAGTTGTTGAAAGGAAAGGGTTAACTCATGCCCTAGAATTCATAAGAAATTTCATGATTGAATGGATTAAAGTTGTTTTGAGAAGAATCCATGATATGAAATATTGACTACAAAATGGACCTGTGGAGATCATGAAGAAAATGATTCATAATGTTACAAGTTATCCAACCCTAGACAAGAAGAAAACCATGTGACATCCAAGCTAAGAGGAAATTGAGGAAAACATAGGAGTTGAGTGGAATAGACGTGGTCTATCCATTAAAAATTCTACCAATCAAGAATATTGAACTATGTGCCATGTATGTCAGTGGATCAAGCATGGAAGATAGTGATGAAAGATCATGAATATGATCTTGTCAAGTTGCAAAGACTACAATTAGCAAAGAATTTGTCACCTATAAGAAAAGCAAAGAATTCAATTATAAGTTTGGATCCCTCATTGTATGTATTTTATTTTATATCCAGAGGTATTTTCTTGGCATTGGTGATGTTGTTTGGAAACAAGAAAAACCAGTTACTAGACAAATACATAAGTACATTACTCAATTAGAAGAAAATTTTGAGAATGTTATGGATGCTTATTTTGAGGAATTTAAGCAAAGATTAAAAACAAGGATGAGGATACCTAAAGAGTTGGTCACAAGGTATTAAAGTAATATATGTTTTCTTGTAGATATAGACAACACATTTGTATAGGCAGTGAAGCCGAGGAAGGCTTGGTTACAAAGTTTTGACTATGAAATTAATAGTGATGCAGTGAGTGCAAACATTGTTGCACTATTGAAAGAAGAGATAGACACTGAGGCTGAACCTTTTGGTAAATATGAGGAAGCTAAACCAAGAATAACTATAAATATCAAGAAAGCATATAAGGAGAAGAAAATGAAGATAATTATTGAAGACCTAGAAGCAAAATTGAGCACCCTAGGAAAGGTAAAGGAACCGTTATAGTTAACACAAGGTCTTGGAGAAGATGAAGAAAAAGACAATGGCAATAAGGAAGAGGAAGAAGAAGAAGTTGACAAGGGAAAAGCCCTAGTTATTGTCACTCTGCCAAGAAAGAAGGCTCAAGGAACCAAGAAGAGGCCAACAATGAAACCCCTCTCTCCTCCATCACCAAATAAGCCAAGAACCAGGGCAACTACTAGTGTTGAGCAGACTGCAAAATGGAGAGTTGCAAAGACTATAAAGGCCAATGCCCTCAAAACTAAAAGAAGGAGATTGGTCAGAGGACCACCTAAGAGGTAATCCAAATCTATTGAAGAGGTATGTGCAGATCTAAGAAAATCTTTAGGATTATCTAGCTTTAGATTTGTAAAGTATGATACATTAGATAATGTTGATAGAAACAAATTTGAGGAGACTATTTTGGAAATGATTGCTAATCATAAGCTAGCTCCTAGTGAAATTGAGAAAAAGATACCCTGAGATCAATATGATAGATTGAAGAGAAGATGGCAACATGCAAAAGAACAAGAGAAAAAGATAAGAACTAACACATTAGTTAGAGTTATGCCTGATCTATCCTAAGAGCAATAGGAAACATTTTTGGAGTAGTACAGGAGCAGATTTATTCCTAATTTTTTTTTTTTTTTGATATTATAGAATAAAATGGAAGATGTACAATAGCAAGATGAGTTTCTTTAGAAAAGCATTTTTGGGTTATCAACCAAGGGAGAAGAGACAAAAACTATAAACATTGAAGATGATTATAGTAGTGGAGAAAGTTCACATGTTCCAAGTCCGCAAGGCAACATGTCACTAGTACATGGTGATACCCCTGACATCTAGAGGCTGAGCAATCTAGGCTCGTAGATTTTGAGGCAACAACTGAGGCAAAAGATACAAATGCAGACAATAAGATTGTTTCAGTACTTCATATTGAGGAAAATAAAGAAGTAAGAAGAGGAACATAAAGAAATAAGAAGAGCTAAACTAAGTGCAACAATTGTTTGAGCACTGATGCCCAAGCACGACTGAGTGGTGAAACCCCTTCACCAATTGTCAAAGTAGTGCCAAGCGAAAACACTCCTTTGCTGAGAAAAAAGAGAACAATAAAGGATACTTCACTAGACATTGAAGATAGTGTGGATGAAATAATTAAGATACCACAATTGGATTTGGCAAATCTCACATGGAGCAAACAATTCTACTACAAGAAGTTTTGGCAAAGAAGAAATGACAAGAAGAACTAAGAAGAGAGCTTAAGAAAAAGTAGGTGTTGTATGATGTGAATAAAATAATATATATATAGATAAATGGATGATGTAAATGTCGGGGTATGATATAAGAGGGAGAATATAGGATCTATCCTTAACCCAAATTCCCAAAAGGAATGATCCAAACTGATTAACCACAAGGAAGTGATTAATGCACAAATGAATTAAACAATGGATAATATAAAGAAATGAGGAAATCCTATGATCTAATATAGAAAAAAAGTACTTAAAACCTTGAATGAATAAAAGAAAAATACTAACCTCAAAATAGGGTGAATATGGAAAATGTTGATTTTTGATGTCTCTGTACAATTTTGGGGAATTTTGCAACTTGCTCTGGACTGGAATTGTCGAGACAAAGTAAACCCATATTTGTTTTTCCTTCCAAGGGTAGGTCAACTTTGAACCAAATAGAGGGACACAATCTTTCCCTGAGCCATAATTGTACCCCAAAAAGTTGACCTTCACCTACACTGCTCTGACAAAAATTATGTTTGTGGATTTTACAAATTTAGTGAAAAGGGTATCCAAATTTGTACTTTAGTTTGCTAACCTATACCTGCACCTACAAGAAAAATGGTTTTGTTGTTTGGATGAGGAGTTTTCCTTGGTCAAACCCCAGTTTGGAATCAACCTTAATAATGAAATTGAAATAGAGAATGCTAGCAAGTAGTAGAAGTAAATCTAATAATGAAGCTATGATATTCAATAGATATACAATTGTATTTGAAATATAAACAAGTATGTTGATATGAAAGCTTGAACATAACATTAGAAAATGTAAATCAAAACCTCCATGATTGTATGCTTGGAATCCACCTTGAGAGAAGAATGAATAGATCTAGAAGATGGACAAAGGATCTTGAAGGAAGATCACACCAACATGATGGTTAGATCTAGGGTTTTGAATGATGAATCTTGAACGCTCAAACCAAATCCCTTCAAAGGCTTGAATGCTTGAATCCTTGATTTTCAATGGAGAACTTGAATGGAGACAATGGCTTGGAAGCTTCCTTGAAAGCACTTGATGGAATGCTTGCTTGATCTTGCTTGAAATAATGGATCATTTGATATCTTGTCTTTTTAGAAAATGAGAGGAGAAGACTTCCATATATAGAGATCTAGGGCACAAAACTTCTAGAGAAGGCTGACATTGGAGAATTAAATCCCAATTAACCTTAACCCCTAGAAATAGACCTAGATTAAATGTAATTTAATATTTTACCATTCCAAAACCCGAAACAACTGACTTGGAAGTAGAAAAATGAAACTTTCTGAAGCCCAATATCCTGAAACTCCTGGAACTTGAAAATTTGGACCTAGAGTCAACCATGCAGTTGATCCTACCCTAGGTTAGGGTCAAGCTCATCCTTGACCTAGAAAGTCAAAGTCTTTAATTTCATAGAGAAAGTTGTCAAAGAGAGGTTGGAAATAGGGAGAGAAAAGCAGAACAGGGATCAAGTCAATGCTGGAAATGTGGAATCAAATGAAAAATTGATGGATTGGTTTGCAAGAAGATTCAGTAATAAGGTTGTGGACAAAGTTTCCATAATGATTGCTGAGCAAAAAGTGTAATTGCAAGAGAAAATATAGGTTATGATAGAACTAATACAGAAGGTGCAGCATTTTTACAACATTTTGTCAAATGTGCCAAGATTCACAAACAATATTCAGGCTCAAATAAACCAAATTCAAGCTGAGATGAAGAGATCCAACAATACTATTTTAGAGTCAGCAAGATCTAGCAATGATCACTACAATAATTTACTGAATGCTCAAGGCACATTGGCCGAGCTTTAGAAAACTGACAGCAATATGAGATCCAAATTGATCTCTATTCAAGCAATGATGATACCTCATTTGGAGGTCATGCAAAGGGAGATGAAATCCACCCAGGATCTTATCCAAGAAGATCATAATCTTTTAGTGGCTGATAGTTTAATTGATTTAGCTACAAGATTACAATTGAAGAATCATATTTTTGAAGTAGCAAGAACCACATGGGATCATGCAATATCCATGATCACCCGAGTTCACAAGAAATTCATTGAACAATATGGTTTACTTCCACCTATTCAAACCCAACAACTATGGCATAAGTGTTAAAAAACAAGGGGAAATAGATGTGAAAGAGGGAAATGAATTTGTTATCATATTCATTATTCATTATTCATTGGCATAATTCATAAGACTTAGGGGGAGAGCTCATTATCATATCATGTTGTAATGATGTAAATATGACAAAGTATTTTTTTCCATTAATTACAAAGGGGGATATTGTTGGTATCTCCAACTATTTTTCCTATTAGTTTCAAACACTTAGTTATTAACAAGGTAGATTTAGACATGTTAGAGTGGGGTTGTCGTTGCACCAAAAAGACCAATTTGTTAATGTCCGATACAACCACTCAAATTATAGTACACAGGAGGTGGTTAAGCCCTTGTCACAAATCCTGAGGGGAGCATTGAACAAATTTCTAACAATCTCCCCCTTAGCATTACCCAAGGGTCTATGGATTTGAACTTGTGACCAAGCTCTGTTACCACTTGTCAGAGTGGGGTTTCCGTTGCACCAAAAGACCAATCTGTCAATGCCCGATACAACCACTCAACTTGTAGTACACAGGAGGTAGTTAAGCTCTTGTCATGAATTTGGAGGGGAGTGCCGAACAAATTTCTAACAATCTCCCCCTCAGGGTTACCCAAGGGTCTGAGGATTTGAACCTGTGACCAAGCTCTATTACCACTTGTCAGAGTGGGATTGTCATAGCACCAAAAGACCGATTTGCCAATATCTGACACAACCACTCAACTTATAGTATATAGGAGGTGGTTAAGCCCTTGTCAAGAATCTTGAGGGGAGCATTGAAAAAATTTCTAACAAAATAGTCATCACTATGGCTAAGATATTTTGTATACCTTGAGTCGTGTACATAAGCAAGTGTTTCTTAATTTTTGCACATGGGTAAAAATTTAAGCATGCATGCAATGAAAGTATAGAATTGCTTTTTCATTTCATTTAAACAAATAGAAATGTCCTTGTATTTATTTACTTTCAAATATATATTGACGTTTTCAAATAATGAAATGAAATGATATGCTAAAAAGAAATGATCTCACACAAGCTGTGAGTATAGCTCACTATACTACATTTCTTTCATAAGGAAATACATGAACAAATACGTATGAATGAAAGAAATAAAGAGTAGAGATAACCAATCATTGCTTGCTGCTTTGACTGGTTATGAACTCTCTCCCTGGTGCACTCGTCTAGCTCTGAGCTCCACGCTCTCCAACAGCTGCAAAAGAGAAGAAAAACTGATGTTAGATCTCGAAGGATCTAAGCAATCACCGCCTATCTCTACAGCTATACATGCTCTATCTGCTGATGCACTTCATCATGAAAAAAATGTAAACTGAAAGAAATGAGACAAAAGTCATTTGTGGGAGTCACGAGCCTGTGCTCAAACCCTACATGATATTTATGCTATAGGAAAATGTTTTTTAAAAGGTGAATACATTTCTTAAAGATGAACAGCTGCAGTGACTTGTCATAATGTAATGTAATGTAATCTTTATTATGGAGTCACAGGGCAATGCATTTAAAAGATCTCCAATACAACATGAAAATAGAAAAATAATGTGCAAAGAAGGAAGCATTAGAAATGAAACCCTCCATATAAATGCAACTCTTAAGGAATTTGTGGAAAAGAGATTCGACCATAACATGGTAAAAGAAGGTAGAAAGAAAATGTGCACACACTAACTTCATTGTTACTTTAAAAAGAGATTCCAGTAGATTTGAAGTTAAAGAAAATAAAGATGCTAATCTTAGTGGAACAAATAACAGAACCATGGATGCACATCTGGGCTACTTTAAACAAGGATATGAATTACTGCATCAAATGGAACCATACATACACCAGGTTAGATCTTTGACATTGGATGTAAGGGTTTGGGAACTTTCTGTTATTAGTTTGTTCCACTCCCTTGGTAATATGTATGCTAATTCAATATAGAAGGAACTTCTAGAAAGTGGAAAGCATAACAATGATGCCCATAGCAGACCAGATAACCACCAACAAATTGAAGATGTCATGTCTATCAACAAATCAAAGCCTAGGGGTGCTCTTTCAGTTAAAAAGAAGTTTATCCAGGTGGAGTATTCTGAAAAGTAATTAGTATCAAAGGAAAGCTTTGAAATGGAGCTACCATCAATGGATTTTTGAATGTGGGAAGTCGTTCAAAGAAATGACAAGAAAATGGCTTACCGTCTTCTTATCATGTCCAATGCAAATATCACTACAAAAGATGACCAGTGAAGAAGCCACGACATAACAGGGGAAGCGCTTGGGATCCGCAGGAAGAAGGTTGTAGTCCACGTTCACATCAATGCAAATGGAAGCACCTACAAGCATGAAAGATGGGAGCTCCACCTACATCCATGACAAAAGGAAGATGTAGTTCTTCACCAGTATGTGAAACCACAACATGTAGAGGAGCAGAATGGGCACAAAAAGAAAGCCCCAATATTTCAAGGTAGCGGATAGATTTGTGGGATCCCATCCATTCATGGTTACACATAGAGAAAGGAATGAGACGTGCTATTAGTTTAGAAATGAATGATTTTTTTATAGTCTTTCCCTAGCCTAATGACAAGTTATTCCAGCAACAACAAGTAAACCCTGCTTGGGTTTCAAAGAACTTTAATCTTAGGAGTATAGAAGGAAACATACCTTCTAGATCTTCTCAAAATCTTTGTACATGAAGAATCTTAACAGATCCTCCAACAAGATAGTATCAACTTCACAACAAATTTTCCTCAAAGCTCTCAGAAACCCTCGTTCGAAGATTCCAGAATGATAAAATGAGATGAGTTGGGCTCTTTCAAAGTTTTAATCTGCCCTTTGCCAAATTGAACAAAGATTTGAAGTCCGCAGGAGATAGGACTTTTATCTCATTTTCGCATTTGAAGTGAAGGATATAAATGTGTTGTGTATATATTTGATAATCCTTTATTAAGTTTGTATAGGTGTTAAATATGAATCATTAAAATGAGCAACCATTTTTAATTATTTGTTATGTAAAACAAAGGATTTTATTTTCTTTTTGCAATGAAGTCAATATTGTAGAAAATTAATATTTAATGATAAATTATAAATCATTGAATATTAATTTTATTTGTTACAAATGAAAAAAGAAAAATATGAGTCTTTAAGTCCTTCATATCATGGTCTTTAAAGCTAAAAGCAGTTGGGAAACATATGGAGAAAATATAGGGGGTTGGATTTGGCTTTGTCAAGTCAGTTTGTGGGTCTTTATGACTTGTTGAAGTGTTTTTAGGGAGGTTTTGATGAGTCATGGGGGTAGTTATTAGTTAGTGAAGTCAAATGAATTAAGGGACTTCATTTTTGGAAGTTTCTAGGCCCTAATTTTGTGGCTCTTATTCTGCATTCGACCCAATGGTTGATTTTTGTACTTAATGAGTTTTTTTAACTCATTTTAGGAGTTATGATTTTATGGATAGAGTTTTTGTGACTACTTTGAGTTTTGAACTGTATTTGCAAAGTCTGTAATTCATTTTGAAGAAATAATACCAGTGACAGCAGTGTGATCATGCTTTATGAATTTAATTGTTAAGCCTTTTCCTTTCTGCAAATTTTGTGTGTGTCTTGAATGATTTGATAAGTTAACTTGTGAATGTTTTCTTTATTCCTTGTTTTATGTGTCATTCCAACACCTTTTTGTAGAAAAGTAAGTTTTCTTGTAGGTTATGATATGTGTTTATAGGTGAAATTAGTCAAAGTGAGGTAATAATTTATCCTCTTTTTGTAGTTTCAGTATTAAAACCTTATCATAAATCACTTGTGCAAGCCTTTACAAGAAGATGTGCTTTATCTGTATTTCATAGAACTATATAATCCTCTTTGTTACATGCGTGTTACATCTTCATAGTAAGTTCTAATGTATCACCTCTTTTCTTAGTTTAAGCTTTAGGTTTTAGGTTTATTTTCTGCACTTTCTTACCTTTTCCCTCTAAGTTTTCATTAAGTTTTAGAGTGTTTCACTGAAAGATCTAATAGGAGCCGGCCTAGAATCTAGAGGTTTCATTTCATTATCTAGTCTCACATAATGAAATGAATCCCATGTTAAGTAAGGGTTACTGAACATTGCCAGTTCAGTAGGGTGCAAATCCTGAAACTTAACAGCAAGTATGTACCAAGATCTATAGAAGCCAAGTAAGAATATGGTCACCAAGTATTTTCTATATGAGTCAAGCTCAACAATGACTGAGAAAGTTTTAAGCATACAAGTATTGAGTTACATAGTATATGCCGAGCATAGTACAGACTGAGCAACAACAATGTCAAGCATTAGAAAATAGTAAAGGCTGAGCATTGCAGAGTTCACATAAAAGTCAGGAATTGAATTTTTTTTAAGGTAAAACATTTTCAATCCAACATGGAGAGAAAAATTTAATATTTGTAGAGGTTTTTATAGAGATTTTTACGTGTTAATGATGTGGATCATAAATCTCTAGGTGTTGTCATCAACAATTCAGATGAAGAGGCAAAATATGGAAGTTTCTAGAAAACTCTTTACAAAACTCTTTAAATAGAGGAGATCTTAACCTAGATATTATGGTGGTGTGGTATGATATGGATATGTTATGAAGATGAGAAGATAAGAGTGTGTGTGTGAACAAGGAGAAATATGCAAATAAGTGAAGTGAAGGATTCATATCAGATCGAAAGTGAGTGTGTTCTATTATCTCTTAACAAAACAAGTGACCTAATCAAAGTAGTGAAGGGGAAGACAAGTATTATTAGATTAGAGGAGAGGATCCGTTAGCAAGGCAAAGACTCAAAATTAGATTACAAATTATATTGAGATTTAGGTACTAAATCAGTTCTAGTAAACTTGAATCAGGGTAAATCTCTTAAAGTGGTCTTAACATATTTTTGTAAATCTGCTAACAGAGTCCTTACTTTGTTGTAAGTTTTAAATCCTCTAACAAGGTGAGACCTAGTAGTCTCCTAAGGTTTTAATAGGGCAGACCCCTCACAGGGTAGATCATTTATTATGATCAAACATTGTAACCATAATAGGTTAACTTTATTACTGCAGTAGTGAAGATTTGTGGGTGTCATTCCCACCCCAGTTTTACCTTCACCTTGGAGGGTTTTTGGTTAACAAATATTGTGTTGTGTTTAATTTCATGCATGTGATAGATCAGTTTTACATGTTCTAGCAAGTTTATCATTACAGGTTTTACATGCATAAGTAAACTAATAAATGTGAATGAACTAGTGAAAATAAAGTGTTTAAGATTCTGATTCACCCCCCCTTTAGTATCTTGTTTATCCTTCTTATAAATTGATCTATCAACAACATATCTAGATCAACTGAACAACTTACCAAATTTGTCAATGAATCAAAACCTACTCAACCTCATTTGGTTTCCCCTAAATCTAAGAACATGCTCAATAACCTAGTCATTGTTCCATCCTCAGTTCTAAGAAAGATTGAGCCTTTCTACCTTTCCATGTTGATCTATGGTTTCAAGCTAAATAATTGTATAATAGATTTTAGCATCTCTAATAATGTCATGCCAACTCAGGTTATAGATGCTTTAAGTTTAACCTTGACTAAGTCCTTTGGTAATTGCTATTCCATGGAGAATACACAAGTACCCCTAAAAGGAAAAAACAAAGATGCTCAATTTTCCTTTGCTTCCTTCTCAGATAAAAAGATCAAAATGATTGCCTTGGTTGCAGATGTATTGCTTCTTATGACATGTTACTTGGTCATAATTTATGTAAGGACGTAGGTGGTGAACTCAACACGGACATGAATGAAGCTAGAATACTTGTCAAAGGTGTCATGCAAAAGTTGCTTCTTGAGAGAAAAATGAAGTATGTTGTAGTCAAATCAAATGATCCACACGCTCAAATTATTTTTGCATTAGTTGGAATGGGTAATCACTACTTGCATGTTGATGAAGTATCAAAATTTGCAAAAGACTAGACATGTAGTTGTAAAAATTCTTCATTTGTTTCATGCACAAAAAGATTTGTTGATGCTACCTGAAGACAAAGAGGAGGTTGTTATTCCAAATCAACCACTAGTCACAATTGAATAAAAAATTAAATACAATCCTATGGATCTTCTTGAAGAAGAATAAATTATTTTTGAAGGAGATTTTATGGATTTCCTTGAAGGATAAATTATTCTTATGGGTTGTGAAGAAAGAACCAACATCTCCAATGATATTTGGACCATGGAGTTCAATGGAAGTTGTGCCTCCATTGGATGTAATGCAGGACTTGTGTTGATTTCATCTAAAAGATTTTTTTCCCCTTATTCATACAAGTTGCAGTTTCCCAATACCAATAACACAACTAAATATGAGTCCTTGATATTGGGATTGAATATGGCGTAGATCAAAGGAATCGATAACCTACATGTTTAAGGAGATGCTGAGTTGGTGGTACATCAAGTTAAGCTAGAAATGACAGCATTAGACATTACTATGATTTAGTCTAGGACTTCATCAAGATATTTGATGCTTTCAATATCTCATTGATTCCTTGAGAGTTAAATGATAGGCCTAATTTACTTGTCATTTCAACCAATCTACTCATTCCCCACCAATATTTTGAAGATGACATATACAAGAGCTAGTTGTTTTACCTACCAAGTATCCCAAATAATTGCAAATATTAAGAAGTGTTCAATAATGATACTCAGATTATCAATTTCCTTGAATCAAAAGAAGGATTTGATGATGTATAATTTCAAGGAGGATTTTTTTCCAAATGAAATTATTTTCATATAAAGATCCTAATACTAGTAAGGAAGGTAGTCAATTATAAGGAAATAATATCCTTATGGGCCTAATTTCCTTAGAGAAACTATTTGACAAGCATGATAGTTATGACAATATGAGAAGTACAACATTGGGATTGAAGACAATCCAAGACTGGTTAACATTAGTAACTAGTGCATTGAAAAAGAGAAGGAGAAATTCATAACATTGCTTCATAAATACAAGGATATTTTGGCTTACTCTTACAAAGATCTCAAGTCTTTACACCCAAGGAAGTCCAACATGAAATTCCTTTGAAGTTTGGTGCAATTCATTTCTGCCAAAAGTAGAGGAAATACAATCCAAAAATTTTGGGAACCATTTTATCTAAAATTCAAAAGATGTTGGATGTAGGTATTATCTTTCCTATCCATCATTCATCATGGGTAGTTAATATAGTTCTCGTATGAAAAAAAAAGAAAAGAAATCCACATATGTGTGGATCTCAACAATCTCATGCAATTATCCCTCAAGGATAACTATTCATTATTGGTCATGGACCAAGTGTTACAAGTTATCATCGGTTCAGTGTTATTTATGATAGATGGCTTCTCAGGCTATAATTAAATTTAAGTTTGTGAAGATGATCAATATAAGGAAATTTTTACTACCCCATGTGGAAAATTTGCATACAGATGGATGTCTTTTAGTCTCATCAATGTTGGGGAAACACTTCAATGAGTGGCGAATCTTGCTTTCAAAGGTCTAATTAATGAAAGCATCATCTTAGATTTGGATGACTTGCATATTTTCTCCAAAACTTCTTAAGATCATTTCTATCATCTTCAAAAAGTCTTGGAATGGTGCAGGCAACATGGAGTATCACTAAATACCAAGAAGTTAGTTTTTGGTCTAATGGAAAGTAAGATGTCAGGACACATCATTTCCAAGGAAGATATTAAAATCGATCCAAACAGGGTGTAGGCAATTCAAAGCCTATATTTTCCCTCAAACAAGACACTAATTCACTCTTTCTTTGAGAAGGTGAATTTCTTGAGAATGTTTGTGCCTAAGTTTTTCAAAAAGAGTCATCATATCATTGGTATGATGAAAGGGAAATATTCTTTTCATTGGATTCAAGAATGGAGGATTAAATTCACAGAAATATATAAATGCAATAGCAGATGCACTCATGCTAGCATGTCTTGATCACACAAAGAGCTTCACCATGTATAGTTATGCTTTCGAGCATACTATGTCTTCTATGCCAATGTACAGGAATGATGAAGGTATTGAGTCACCCATTTCATTCATGACTTTCCATTTAAAGGCTCATGAGTTGAAATGTAGTCAAATGGAGAAGAATGCTTATGCTATTGTCAAAGAAGTAAAGCATTTTAGCTTCTACATTCTAAACTCACATATCATTTCTCTAGTTCTAGATACTATTTTCAAGACCATCTCGACGCAACAAGAGTTTGGTACAAAGAGAGGACACTATATTTATAAGATCCAAGAATAGGATACAAAGATAAGACAAAATAAACTAGTTTGTGGAAAGGGACATTGTCAACTTATGGCTAAAAATTTACTATTGCAAGTAGATAATGAGAATTCCCCTTCTCCTCCTATTGTTCTATTTTTTAGTACAAAAGATGAGTGGTATATTGATATGTCTCATTATCTAACTTATGGTGAATTCCCCCTGCATTTTTCATACAAAGATAAAATGAATCAAGTTAAAGGCTCTTGATTTTATTCTCTAAGAGAATTTCCTTTACAAGCATGGGATTAATTGAACTTTTCTACATTGCGTAGATAAAGTTTAAGAAGTTTAGATTCTAGAATGTTTCCATAATCAAGCTTGTGGAGGATACTTCTTAGCACCTGTTACAACACACAAGATCCTGAGAGCCTAATACTATTAGCATATACTATTCAACGATGCTCATCAGTGGGTAAGGAAATGCAAATTGTGCCTACAATTCATAGGTTACAAAAGATTTATGTCATTAAATCCAATAGTAATCAAGGAACCATTTCAATAATTGGAAATTGATTTCATTGGTACCATTAATCCACCTTCTAGTAAAGACCATACTCATATCCAAGAAACAAAAAATTACTTTACTAAGAGGGTTGAAGCAATTCCTTTCAAGGGCTCTACATCAAAAATAATTTGTGACTTCCTAAAGAAGAACATCATTTATCATTTTGGTATTTCAAAAACGGTTTTTGCAGATAATGCACATGCTTTCTCTTCTAAGGAAGTAATTAAGTTTTGTTCCAATCATGAGATAATTTTGGTACATGCTTTAGACTATTACCCACAGGGTAATGGTCAAATGAAATCAAGAAATAAAAAGATTGTGACCATCATTAAGAAGCTTGTAGAAGCAAATCATTGAACCTAGTACAAGACATTATTCAATACTTTTTGGGATGACTAGATTACTATGAAATGGGATATTGGCATGTAAAATGTTTAGTTGTTGTATGTGACAAATGTTGAGATTCCCATAACTTTAGAGCTTCCTGCTCTCAAGTTGATGTGGTTAATTAAGGATGAAACTTATTCAAGTTCATTGGAGAAGTGGATCATGTTTCTTCAACATATGAAGGAACAAATAAATGAAGTGATTGACTTGCTACTCATCAACAAAGAGTCAAAGTTCTCTTTGATAATAAAGCCAAATATAGAGAATTCCAAGTTGGGGATCTTGTTCTACCTTGTGACAAAAGATGAGAACCAAAAGGAATACATGAACAATTTGACTCTCTTTAGTGAGGTCCTTTCACAATTCACCAAGTTCCAAGTAAAAATAGTTTATTAATTGCATATCCTAATGGAAACCCAATGGCACAACATATAATGGACAACATATGAAACATTACTTCCAGTAATTATCAGATAAGTACCCCATTCACATGGTTTTTATGTTTTTTATTCATAGTATTTTTGTTTTTAATTTTGTTTTTGTTAGTCACCTCACTCTATGGCCCAGTAGAGTGGATAAAGGAACATAGAGAAACTATATTCCATGCCACTCTTTGTTTTTAAGAACAAACAAATGCCATTTGCCAAATGGAGCAAGTTGTTGTCCTCCATTTTGTCATCACAATATACATGTAACATTATGAAACTTTTTCAACTAAGTTTCACATATCTCTGAGATAATTCACTATTTAATTAGCCAACATTGATCAATTAATCATTCCCAATTCGTATAGTGGATATTTCTACCGAAGGCTTTTGTCAAGCCCTTTTCATTTTTTCATTTTGTTATCCTATGCTTTATTTTTGAAGTCTTAAAAATTCTTATTTGTAATTTCAAGTGTTTGTTTAGATTTCTTTAAGATTTTTATTTCTTTCAATCTCTTTTTTTAAGATTTTCCTTCGATTTAGTACATCTCAGGGGTTAATTGGACTTATTAGTCAAAAGATGTGACCATTTAAGTGCCCAAAAATTAGACTTCAAGCTTAATCACATATTTAAAATATGAATGTTGTATTTTAATGTTGAGTTTCACTTTTTGAAAAATATAACTTAAAATAACTTAATATTATATTTTTAATTTACTTTATCACTTAAGTGATTTAAGTGACTATAGTGCACTTTATGTTATAATTTCATGTTGAGTTATTTTTAAATCTCTCTCTTGAATGACTATAGTGCACTATATAGTCTAATTTAATGTTGAGATTTACTTGAATATTTTATTTAAAACATCTAAGAAAAATATTTCTTTTAAATAAATATTTACACAATCTATAAACTACATAGTGTAAATATTCTATTTGGCCCATTTTAAGTGATATTTGCTCAATAATCAGTTAGACATGTACTAAATATGAAGTTTAAGTTGTGCAATGCAATAACATATCTTTTTCAAAAATATGCTACATGCAATTGCATCTAAAGAATGTGATTTTTCTCTCGCATGCAAATGAAAACAACCAAAAAATGAAAATACATCTCTAGAGTGTGATTTTGACTTTTCCAACCCAAATGCATGGAATCCAAACATGCGATGACCTGGAGAGTGCAATTTTCACTTGAAGGCAAAGATATAACATGTCATTGCATCCATATAGTGCAATTTTTCTCTTGGAGACATGTTTGAATTAGAAAACTAAAAATGCACAAAAATAAAACATGCATTTATATCATAATAGTCCAATTTGCATGAGAAAAGACATTTCTAGCCAAGGCGTCACATGCAAATGCTCTTCTAGAGTGTGATTTAGACTGCAAACTCATTTTACATGTATTTGTTTCATGTGTTTGGCCTCCTAGAGTGTGATTTGCACTATAACATGTTTTTTTATACTATTTTAAATATGCAATGAGGTCTTAAGAGTGTGATTTTCATCTTGTATGCTAATACGTGCATGTAAAGGCATCCAAAGAGTGCATTTTTAAATCAAAATACCCAAAATTATTTCCAACCAATGCATTGTATCTTGATGTCATGATTTGGCATTTGAATGCATGTGTTTGCATCTAGGATCCACATTTTCCACCATTTCAAGCAAAAATGCCTCATGTATTTGTATTTCTAGGTCATATTTTTCATCAAAAGGCCCAAGAACATGTGTATTCCAAAAATGCTTTGCATCTAAAGGACCTTGGAGACCACATTTTGGCATATACAAGAAAAAATACCCATGCATTTTGTGATGTCCCCTTCTAGCTAGAGACATCACTTTAGCTGGTGATTAGCCTATCAGAGACCCTCGTAGGCTAATAAGATTGGATAGAGGGTCACCTTGCTGTGGAGATCCTCCAAGGACCAGAGCAGAGTACTCTTCTGGGTTGCCAGAGTTTGTTTATGATGAGTTTTCCTTTGAGTTTGGCTTGGTCAGGCTATTTTTAGCAGTTTTGGAGTTATAAAGATAGACCCCTGCTATTTTTAGAAAAGGGGTATGGTCATATGCAGTTCTATCATGTTAACTCCCAGTCCAAACGACATTCAAAAATGTTGAGTAATAATGGAGATATTAATGTTTATTTAGTTAAAATAAACATTATTAGTTTTGAGCCTATATGGTTAAGTTATAATATATAACTTAAGTGAGGGTCATGATATCATAAAAGGGGCCATCGTTTCAATTAATTGTGGGTCCAAGCTTATGGAAAAATTAAAAGGGTTTTTCTAAGTTTTAATGTAATAACATTTTTTATGTTGTTATTATATCTTTTATCCCACATTGAGCGTGGAGACTCATTTTGGAGTTGAGGAGTCCTTATAAACAAACCTTGTCTTCCTTCAAGAGCAGGTTATGAGAAGTACTTAAAAACTTTGCCTTGTGAAATTTCTTGAAGTTGTGGCAACAAGGGTTTCTACAAGTTTGAGAAGAATCCAGACTATGGAGGACGTCGTATCTTCAGAGTTGATGCAATTTGAGAGTGTGAAATATCACTTGAATTTTGCCTGTGAGTTGACTTCATTCTAGAGTCAATATTGTGTTTAGTAGGAAAGAATTGGATGAATCTGTTACAAGTTGGATGGGGTTATAACAGCAGCTACAGTGCTGTGAACCGTACAACGCTATAGTGAATTAAAAATCAAAGATTTAATATTGCAATTTTTGATAGGCGTTGCCCAACGAGGAAGCAACTAGCAGCGTGGTTGCGTATCGGAGACAAAAATCAGGTTTTTTTTCAACTATTAATGATGATGTTTTTAATGTATGCTTCCAGCAATAAGTATTGTACAAACATTAGGAGCCATCTGAATAAATGAATTTGATTAGCATTATAATCAGATTTGAGTTATAATTTGAGGTAGATTAGTTTTCAATATTTGTATTTTCTTTTCATCAACTCAAAAACCCAAAAACAGCTTAAAACATTCAAAAACAAACCAAAAACAATTATTACACCAGGGAAACAAATAGTGATCAGCATAGAGCCTATTTGGGGTTCTTAAATTGGTATCAAAGCCTCATTCCTGCCATCCTGAGGGTTTGGGGAGTCATATGCAGCCACTGGAAATTGGACCACACAGGTACCATACTCGTAGGATAGCTCTGATTGAAAGAGAACAGTTACAGGAAACAGGAAATATGGAAGAGAGGCATGATGGTAGTCCACCTAGAAATAGGAGGAATAATCATGATCAGGATACCAGAGAATTCTTCCATGCTATGGTTACAGGGCAGCAGCAGATGGCACAGGCATTACAGGCACTCACTACTATTGTAGAAAGGATGAACCCACCTGTTAGACAAAATGGGGAGCCAGGAGAACAGGGAGATAACAGGAGTGCTACAGGTAATCAGAGACCACAACGGACCCATTCTAGAACAGCTGATAGGCCTACATGCCCTACATTTGTTCTGGAGGAGCCAGAAGAAGCTTCGGTAGAGGAGGCGACAGGAGATCCCATATTCGCAGATGCACTCATGGCTGCAAATGATGAATGGGAATTATTAGCTCCGCAGGTTCGAGAGAGGATGACCTTTGAACACTTTGTAAATCAGAGGAGAGAGCATTATAGGTCACTCAGACAAGATAGGAGGCCTAGAGGTCAAAATAGTGAGCTGAAGAGGGCTACAGGCAAGCTTACTATGCCTACATTTGATGGGAGTGGTAAGATGACAGCTCAAGCTTGGATTCATAAGCTTGACACATTTTTGGCACTGAGGCCAATGACAGAGATTGAAGCTATCAAATATGCCACCTTGCATTTGGAGGGAATAGCACATGATTGGTGGTACCATGGTATGGTAACACTTCAGCATAACCAAGTGACAGAATACCAGGACTTCGTGGATAGGTTGGTTGAAAGATTTGACAAAAAAGATCCAGAGATTTACTTCCGGGACTTAGCACAGCTGAAACAAACAGGCAACTTGGAGTATTTCATTGGTGAATTTCAGCGGTTGGCAGTCATGGTGCCAAACATTTCAGAGCATAGATTGATAGTTCTTTTCATTGAGGGCCTATCCGAACCACTGAGAGGTTGGATAAAGGCATTTGATCCTATTTCTTTACAGGAAGCGATGAAAAAGGCAAGAAGTATGGAACATGCAGTCCCAACAAACAAATTTCAGTCCAAAGGAGCATCTTCTAGTAAGGATAACAAACCATTTTATAAAAAACTAGAGAGGACTGATTTTAAAAATGATTCTAAAGATAAAACTCTAGCACCTTTTGACAAGGAAACATTAAACGATTTGAGGAAGAAAAAATTATGTTTCTACTGTAAGGGACCCTATGATGCAAACCATGATTGTCCTCTTAGGCCGAAGGGAAAAGCTAACAGAGTTATGTGGGCATACTATGAGGAATCAGAATCAGATAATTCAGATCAGCAGTCTGATATAGAGGAAATAGATGGTGAAAAAGAGGAAGACAAGGCTGAAAACTTGTCTAAAATGGAGTCCAAGGATGGGGAAGGAGATGGGAAACTTAGGGAAGCTCGTCTCACTAGTATTAAGCAAGAAGGGTCATTCCAGATGAGAGGAGTACTTGCTGGACAGCGAGTCATAACCTTGGTTGATACAGGTGCCACTCATAATTTCATTGATGCTAGGATGGTGGAGAAGCGTGGCATACAAACAAAGGAGTTTGGGGGAATTAGAGTGAGGGTAGCGGATGGCTATGTCCTCAAATGTGATCGTAGGATCACTAGACTCCCATTGAAAGTTAATAATTATGACTTTAAGGCAGATTTTTATGTTGTACCTATGGGAGATACAGATATAGTTCTTGGGATGAGTTGGTTGCACGATATTGGTGAGTTCACTCTTAACCTCAAGGAGATGGAGATGAGGTTTAAAGTGAATGGGAAGACACATATTCTTAAGGAAATCAGGGACAGTGATCTCAGGATGGTCTCTTTTCGTAGAATGGCTAGATTGATTCGACATGATCAAGTAGAGTGGGCAGCAGAGTGCATATTGATGCCATCACAGGAGGGACAGCATAAGATTGAATATCCTCCTGATATTCAGGAGCTTAGAGTTAAACACTCTAAGGTGTTCAGTGACATTCCACCAGGTAGACCACCAGACAGAGGTATTGAGCACATCATTGAGTTAGAGGAGGGGGCTAAGCCCATCATGATTACACCTTACAGGCATCCGAAGAGGTTGAAGGATGAAATTGAGAAAACCATAAAGGAGTTACTTGCTATGGGCCACATTAGACCAAGTAAGTCTCCTTTTGCTTCTTCAGTGGTGTTAGTAAAGAAGAAGGATGGGACATTGAGGATGTGCATTGATTACAGAGTGCTTAATAGGAAGACGATTAAAAATAGATACCCCATTCCTAGGATCGATGAGTTGATAGATGAGCTTCATGGAGCTTGCTTCTTCTCAAAGATAGATTTGAGATCAGGTTATCACCAGATCAGAGTTAGAGAGCAGGATATCGAGAAGACAGCCTTTAGATGTCATTGTGGCCATTTTGAGTTTGTAGTTATGCCATTTGGGCTAACTAACGCACCTGCTACTTTTCAGGCAACAATGAATAGGATTTTCCATCCTCAGTTGAGGAGATTTGTACTTGTCTTCTTCGATGATATCTTGGTATATAGTAGATCTTGGGAGGAGCACTTGGTTCACCTGGACACGGTGCTGGGTATATTGGACAGAGAATCCTTGTATGCAAAGGAGTCAAAGTGTGATTTGGGCATGACAGAGTTGTTGTACTTGGGTCACATCATCAGTGCAGAGGGCGTGTGCATGGATCCTGAAAAGATTTGTGCCATTGTGGAGTGGCCTTCACCGGTGAACCTTACACAGTTGAGGGGCTTTCTAGGACTATGTGGTTTCTACAGAAGGTTTGTGGATGGATATTCTAGGCATGCGGCACCCTTGACAGATTTGATGAGAAAGGGAGCTTTCTTGTGGACTCTTGAGGCACAGGAGTGTTTTGAGAAATTTAAGGGGTTGATGACTTCTTGTCCAGTGTTAGCATTACCAGATTTCAGCAAACCTTTTGAGCTACATTGTGATGCTTCTGGAGAGGGCATTGGAGCGGTGCTTATGCAGGAGAAGCACCCTATTGCTTATGAGAGCAGGAAATTGAGAGGGCCAAAGCGAAGCTTCAGCATATATGATAAGGAGATGTTAGCCATTATGCATGCTTTGGCCAAATTCAGGCAATATTTGGTAGGTAGCAAATTTTGTATCAAAACCGACCATAATAGCCTAAGACACTTTTTGGGGCAGCAAGATCTCAATGATAGGCAGCAAAAGTGGGTGAGCAAGTTACAGTCCTATGACTTTGACATTACATATTTTAAGGGGACACAGAATGTAGTTGCTGATGCCTTATCACGTAGGCCCCATTTGAGCTTATTGACAGACATATCGGAGGATTGGAGACACTTGATCCTTGCAGAGTATGCAAAGGACACTTGGGCAGCTGGATTCATAGATGGGACTATTCAGGACAGCAGATACACCCTTGTGAATGAGCTCATCATTTACAAAGGATGAATATTTTTGGTCCCAGGATCAATAGTGAGGAGGGTGGTTTTGAAATCTTTTCATGATTCACCTATGGCAGGACATCTTGGTTTCTACAAGACATACCGACAGATTAGAGAGTGATTCACATGGAAAGGGCTCAAAGCAGAGGTACTTCAATATGTTAGGGAGTGTCCCACTTGCCAGCAGAATAAGCAAGAACACTCGTATCCAGCCGGTTTACTTCAGCCATTTCCGATTCTTGATAGGAAGTGGGAGTGTTTGTCTATGGACTTCATCACAGGACTGCCTAGAGCCCAAGGCAGAGACTGCATATATGTGGTTGTGGATCACCTTACGAAGTTTGCACACTTCTTTCTGATCACTGCTACATACACTGCTACACAGGTGGCAGAGTTGTTCTTCAAAGAGATATTCAGATTACATGGCTTACCTCGGAGCATTGTAAGTGACAGAGACAATAGGTTTATGAGTCACTTTTGGCAGGAGCTATTCAGGTTGTGTGCGACAGAGCTCACTCCGAGTACTAGCTACCACCCTCAGACAGATGGTCAAATAGAGATAGTAAACAAATGGGTGGAGGGATATCTCAGAAATTATATAGCAGGGCAACAGAGGGCATGGGTAAAGTGGATTTATCTTTGTGAGTATTGCCACAATACCACTTATCACATGTCTATTCAGATGTCACCCTTTATGGCCCTGTATGGGTATGAGGCACCCAATTTTATGGATCTGCTTTTGAGTGACAGTAGAGTGCCCAGTGCAGGTGATTTGTTACAGGAGAGTCAAGACCTTGTTAAGACTCTCAAGGATAATCTAACTAAGGCACAAAATCAGCAAAAGCAGTATGCAGATCAGAAGAGGACTGAGCGAACTTTTGAGGTTGGAGACATGGTGTATCTTATGTTGCAGCCTTACCGTCAATCCACTCTTAAGAAGAGTGGTGCCGAGAAACTCAAGCCACGATACTATTGTCCATTTAGGATTATCAGGAAAGTGCGAGAGGTGGCTTATGAGTTAGACTTGCCGATGGAGAGAAAGGTGCACAATGTTTTTCATGTGTCATGCCTCAAAAAGGTGCTAGGGCATCATATTGTGCCTTCTACAGTACTACCACCCCTGGATGATGAGGGAAAACTTGTTTTGATATCGAAGGCTATCATTGATTTTAGAGAGAGGAACTTGAGGAAACGTACCATCTGAGAATATTTGGTGAAGTGGAAGGATTTTCCGGTAGAGGATGCTACTTGGGAGAGCGAGGAGATTTTACAGCATCCAGAGTTGAGATTGCTTGAGGACAAGCAATTTCAAGGAGGGTGGACTGTGATGTCCCCTTCTAGCTAGAGACATCACTTTAGCTGGTGATTAGCCTATCAGAGACCCTCGTAGGCTAATAAGATTGGATAGAGGGTCACCTTGCTGTGGAGATCCTCCAAGGACCAGAGCAGAGTACTCTTCTGGGTTGCCAGAGTTTGTTTATGATGAGTTTTCCTTTGAGTTTGGCTTGGTCAGGCTATTTTTAGTAGTTTTGGAGTTATAAAGATAGACCCCTGCTATTTTTAGAAAAGGGGTATGGTCATATGCAGTTCTATCATGTTAGCTCCCAGTCCAAACGACATTCAAAAATGTTGAGTAATAATGGAGATATTAATGTTTATTTAGTTAAAATAAACATTATTAGTTTTGAGCCTATATGGTTAAGTTATAATATATAACTTAAGTGAGGGTCATGATATCATAAAAGGGGCCATCGTTTCAATTAATTGTTGGTCCAAGCTTATGGAAAAATTAAAAGGGTTTTTCTAAGTTTTAATGTAATAACATTTTTTATGTTATTATTATATCTTTTATCCCACATTGAGCGTGGAGACTCATTTTGGAGTTGAGGAGTCCTTATAAACAAACCTTGTCTTCCTTCAAGAGCAGGTTATGAGAAGTACTTAAAAAATTTTCCTTGTGAAATTTCTTGAAGTTGTGGCAACAAGGGTTTCTACAAGTTTGAGAAGAATTCAGACTGTGGAGGACGTAGTATCTTCAGAGTTGATGCAATTTGAGAGTGTGAAATATCACTTGAATTTTGCCTGTGAGTTGACTTCATTCTAGAGTCAATATTGTGTTTAGTAGGAAAGAATTGGATGAATCTGTTACAAGTTGGACGGAGTTATAACAGCAGCTATAGTGCTGTGAACAGTACAACGCTACAGTGAATTAAAAATCAGAGATTTAATATTGCAGTTTTTGATAGGCGCTGCCCAACGAGGAAGCAACCAGCAGCGTGGTTGCGTATCGGAGACAAAAATCAGGTTTTTTTTCAACTATTAATGATGATGTTTTTAATGTATGCTTCCAGCAATAAGTATTGTACAAACATTAGGAGCCATCTGAATAAACGAATTTGATTAGCATTATAATCAGATTTGAGTTATAATTTGAGGTAGATTAGTTTTCAATATTTGTATTTTCTTTTCATCAACTCAAAAACCCAAAAACAGCTTAAAACATTAAAAAACAAACCAAAAACAATTATTACACTAGGGAAACAAACAGTGATCAGCGTAGAGCCTATTTGGGGTTCTTACACATTTGACCTTGGAGATTGTGATTTGCAACTTTCAATTTATCAAAGGCTCTTAATTGTTTCATGTGTTTGCCCTTGGTGAACTAGATTTTGGAGAAGACTTGTTCATCCAAACTTCTCTTTTCTCCATTTTGGCTCATGAGCTCCAAGCAAGTAGAAGGATTCAACTTTGTTTCTATTTCTTACTTGTTTGGCTAAAATATTGCAAGCATAACTTTGATTGGATAGTATTATTTTAAAGAGAAGTGAATAACAATTGGAGTTGAAACTTGATTGAGAGAAATTGTGATAGTATAAATTTACGAGCTTTGACTGTAATTTGTGTCTATTATCTTTTATCCATTTTTTAATTGTATGTTTAAGTAATAGAGAATAAAAAGCTAAGAAGTAATTAGAGTTGAAGCTTTACCTGGGAGTGATTGTGGTGATACATAGACTAGAAGCTTTGAGTGTAGTTAGAATTCCCTACTTCTGGAAATCTTTGCACCCCAATGGTAGAGGTTATTCTTATAGAATATCTTAAAATAAGACTTAGAGCCAAACTTGTATGCTTTCAATTAGCCTTTGAGTTGGTGTTGGTTTATCAATATCACTGTTTCCAACTATTACATAGAAGTGTAGTTAGATATTTCATCTTTCCCATTACTTGCTTCAAGGGTAAGTGGATTCTTCCTTGAAAGATAAGAAGAAAGAATATTAATAACACCCTTTACAAAGTCTCTCAACCTATTTCTTACCTTGAAGTTGATCCAATGAACGGTGAGAGGGGGGAGCCTTCCCTTTAAGGTAGGATAGACTTTGTTTCATATGTTGTGGCTGGTCCACCTATTTGGCAATTGGACTTGAACAAATTGTCGATTGCAAAATATCCACTCAACAATTTTTGGCAAATAACTAGGGACACAGATGCATTTGAAAGCCTCTTACTTTCATTTGAAGTTTTATACCCTTGTTTTAATTGGTGTTTGAAAACTATGGGATGTTACACTAACAAGTTTTGAGCATGTTTATTTGTGGAGAAAAAAAGTAGAAAGTTCATCAAGTTCTACTATATTATTTTGGGTGCAACAAGATCATTTTGATTTACTCACTAAAATCCCTTCTCTTTCCCAAACTGCAAGCTTCCCATCTTCCAAAAAAGAAGACCACTTTACCCAATGAAGATTCCCAAATTTTCCTCAAACCCCTTATTTTTGTTGCATAGTTGATTCCTACTACTCATATTCCAAATATTACCAATATGGCCACCAATCCATGGGGAGAAGCTTTTGGCCCACTAAATCTTGCAATACCATTACATGCACTACCTCAAGATTTTGGTAAAAAGTTTCCCAAATTCTATGGGGACAAAAAAATAACACCCAGATGAATACATTAAAGATTTCTACATTGATGTAGGAGTTTTTGGTGTTGAACATGAGACATATCTGTAAGGCTCTTCATTGAGACATTACAAGGTATAGAAGTTGATTGGTTCTATAATTTAGAATCCAATTCCATCATGGGTTGGGCTTCTTTGCAAACCATTTATCTTGAAAGGTTCAAGCCAATAGACTATGAGCATGCTCCTCTAGCATATCTCATGTAAATGAAGGAGATTTAAGATGGAATGTGAGGGTTTATTGCAAAATTCAATAAACTGGCCAACTAGATTCCTACTTCTTCTCAACCTATTACTGTGAATTTGAAGTGTTTCTTCATTATCACTCAACTTCTAGAGGTCAATTTCTTGTTGAGAAGGGCTTCCCCTCTGACTTTAGACCTTGCACAAAGTTTGGAAATAGAGATTGAAGATGACCTAATACTTGTGAGAAAATCCATAAGGATTCAAAATGATTCAAGAACAATTTGTAGATGAAATCTTCTTCATCAAGTTCAACTTATCCATGACTTCAAAAATTAGCAAATGAACTTCTTGCCTTTAAGAAGAAGATATCTCAAGGGTCATTTATTTCTCCATTCAAGGATATACCAAGGAGGCCATATCCTAACTTTGTAAATAACTATGAAACCAAGAACCATAACAGGCTTCCTCCTCCTCTAAAGAGATTTTCACTTGAAGCACCACCAAGTAACTCAGCCACTGGTTACTATGAAGCTAATCCTACTAGTGATAATCAAGAAGACCTTCTAAGGATATTATTGCCCAATATCATGAAGATCATCAAGTAGCTGGTGAATCTATAATTTGATATGTCCAATACAATGATGAGGACCATGAGATTTATTTTGTAGAAGCATACACAGTCATGAAATGTTTGCAAATAAAGATGCTCAACAAGAAGAAGAGGTTGAAAAGAAACTGGATGATCCTCAAATTCTTATTACTATTGCAAGAGGGGAACAACACTACCAAACCTACCTAATGACCTAACTAAAAACCAAGTAAGTTTTGATCTACCTGCTCCATCTAGTATTTCAAATCTTAGCATTCCTAATAAAAATGCTAAGCCCCAGGCTGAAAACATCAACTTCTCTCGAGCTAGTTTATTTTGAGCTTTTGATATCATAGACCATGCCAAGAGGACTAAAATCTAAATGTCTAAGGTAGAATACCTACAAGCATATCTAGATCAATTGTAAAGGCTTATCAAATTCATCGAGGAATCACAACCTACTCAACCTCATTTGGATGCCCTTGAATCTAAGAGCATGCCCAATAACCTCCAAAAAATATTGATTCTTTCTACCTTTCCCTGTTGATCAATAGTTTTAAGCTAAGCAATTGCATCATAGATTCTAGCTTCTCTGATAATGTCATGCCAACTATGGTTGTAGATTCTTTAGGGTTAACCTTGACTAAGTCCTTTAGTAGTTGTTATTCCACAGAGAAAAAGAACGTACCCCTGAAAGAACAAATCAAAGATGTCCAGTTTTCCTTTGTGTCCTTCCCAAACAAAAAGATGAAAATGACTATCTTGGTTGCAAATGTACATGCTTCTTAGGACATGTTACTTGGACATTATTTTTGTAAGGATGTGGATCGTGAACTCAACATGAACATGATTGAAGCTAAAATACATGTCAAAGATGTTATGTAGAATTTGCATCCTAAGAGAGAAATAAAGTATGTGCTGGTCAAATCTAATGATGCACATGCTAAAATTCTTTTTGAGTCATCTGGAATGGATTTATTACTACTTTCATGCTAATAGAGTATCATAATTTACAAAATATTGGACAAGTAGTTCTGAAAGTTCCTTCTTTCTTTCAGATGCTACTAAAGACCAAGAGGAGGTTATTATTTCATATCAACCACTAGTCACATTTGAAGAAAAATTGTTCCTGAAGACAATCCTATTGATTTTCTTAAAGAAGAATAAATTGTTTCTAAAGGGGATTCTATAGATTCCCTTGAAGGAAAAATTATTCTTATGGATTGTGAAGCAAGCACCAACAATTCTAATGATATTTGGACCATGTAGTTCGATAGAGTTGTGCCTCTATGGGATCTAGCACGAGAATTGTGTTGATTTTATCCAAAGAGGAGTTTTACCCTAATTAATACAAGTGATGGTTTTTGAATACTAATCAAATGACTAAATATGAGGCCTTGATATTGGGATTGAATATGGTAATCTAGAACCTACATGTTAACAAAGATGCTATGTTGGTTGTATGTCAAGTTAAGGGTCAATATTAAGATAGAAATTATTAGCTTATCATGATTTAGTATGGGACTTCATCAGGATATTTGATGCTTTCAATATCTTAGTGATTCCTTGTGAGCTAAATGATAGGGCAAATTCACTTGCCATTTCAACCAATTTGATCACTCGCCACCAAGATTTTGAAGATAATATATATGAGATACAATTGCTTTTCTGACCAAGTGTCCTAGATAATTACAAACATTGTAACGTATTTAATGATGATACTCGAATCATCAATTTCCTTAAATCCAATGAAGGATTTGATGATGTATACTTTGAAGGAGGCAAACATTCACCAAATGAAGTCATTTCTAATGAAGATCTTGAAACTAGTTAGGAAGTTATTCAATTTTAAGGAAATTGGATCTCCAGAGGTCTAATTTCCTTAGAAAAACTATTTGACAAGCATGATAGATATTTCAAAGAGTAGCAAAAGACGAGGACAAGTTCCTCAGGATAGTATGAGAAGTAAAATAGTGGGATTGAGGAGGATCCAAAACTAGTTAACATTGGTAACTTGTGCAGTGACAAAGAAAAGGAAAAATTCATAACATTGCTTTGTGAATATAATAATGTTATGCCTTACTCTTATAAATATCTCAAGTCTTTTCATCCCAAGGAAGTCAAGCATGACATTCATTTTAAGTTTGGCACAATTTCTTTTTCATGAAAAGTAGAAGTTATACAATCCAAATATTTTTGGACCCATTCTATCCCAAATTCAAAAGATACTAGAGTCAAGTATTATCTTTCCTATCCATCATTCATCATATAGTTCCTATACCAGAAATGAATGGAGAAGTTTGCTTATGTGTGGATTTCCACAATCTTTTATCAATTATCCCTCAAGGATAACTATCCACTGATGGTCATGGAACAAGTGTTACAAGTTGTCACTAGTTTAGAGATGTTATCTATGCTAGATGGTTTCTCGGGATACAATTAAATTGAAGTCTATGAAGATGATCAACATAAGATGACATTTACTACCCCATATGGAATATTTTCATACTAGTGAATGCCTTTGGGTCTCACCAATGTTGAACTGACATTTTAGTGAGTAGTGGATCTTTCTTTTAAAGGTCTCATCAATCAAAGTACCATCATGTACCTAGATAACTTGACTATTTTTTGGAAAACATGTTAGGATCATTTCTATTATCTCCGACAAGTCTTGGAACAATGCAAAAAAATGGCGTATCACAAAATACCATGAAGTTATTTTTTGATCTAATGGAAGGAAATTTTTTGGGACACATCTTGTCCAAGGAAGGTTTTAAAATTGATCTAGATAGGGTGCAAGAAATTTGAAGCCTATCTTTTCCCTCAGACAAGACAACAGTTCACTCTTTCTTCGGGAAGGTGATTTCTCTAGAACGTTTGTGCCTAATTTTTCCAAAAATAGTCATCATATCATTGATATGATGAAAGGAAAATATGCCTTTCACCAGAGTCAAGAAGGGAGGAAAAAAATTGCAAAAATAAAAAATGCAATAACACATGCACCCGTTTTAATGTCCCTTGATTATGTAAAGAGCTTTGTCATGTATAGTTATGCTTTAGAGCATACTATGTCTGCTATACTAATGTAGAGGAATAATGAAGGTATTGAATTGCCCGTTTAATTTATAGGTTTCCCTTTTAAGGTTCATGAATTGAAATAAAGTCACATGGAGAAGCATGCTCATGTTGTTGTCAAAGAAGTAAAGCATTCTAGGTTCTACATTCTAAACTTGAATATTATTGCTCTAGTTCCAGATACTATTGTCAAGACCATCTAGACATAACAAGAGTTTGGTATGAAGAGAGGAAACTAGATTTCCAAGATCCAGGAATATGATGTGGAGGTTAGACCAACTGAGCTAGTTTTTGGCAAAGGACATTGTCAACTTACGACTGAAAGTGTACTATTACAAGTAGATAATGAGAAATTCCCTTCTCTTCCTACTATTCTAGTTGTCAATACAATGGATGAGTGGTATTCTTACATGGCTCATTATCTAACTTATGGTGAATGCTCCCCACATTTTTCATACAAAGAATGAAGGACTCTAAAATTAAAGGTTGTTGATTCTATTCTCTGGGAGAATTGTCTTTACAAGCGAGAATCAATGAAACTTTTCTACACTGTGTGGATAAAGTTCAACAAGTTCAAATTCTAGAATGTTTCCATAATCAAACTTGTGGAGGACACTTTTCAAAATATATTACAAGACACAAGATCCCAAGAGCCTAGTACTATTGGACCACATTGTTCAATGATTCTTGTCAGTGGATAAGAAAATGCGGATTGTGCCAACAATTTGTAGGTAGATAAAATATTGATGCTCTGTCATTAAAGCTAATAGTGATCAAGGAAACATTTCAAGATTGGAGAATAGATTTCATTGGTACCATCAATCCACCTTCTATAAAAGGCCATAGTCATATCCTAGTAGAAATGGGTTAATTAACTAAGTGGGTGGAAGTAATTCCTATCATGGGCTCTACATTAGAAATAATTTGTGACTTCCTGAAGAAGAACATCATTTCTTATTTTGGTGTTCCAAATAAGGTTTTCACATATAATACAACTTCTTTCTCTTCAAGGAAGTAACTAAGTTCTATTACAATCATGGGATAACTTTGGCACATGCTTCAGAGGATTACCCATAAGGTAATGGTCAAGCGGGATCAAGGAACATAACATTGTGACCATCATCAAGAAGCTTGTAGAAGCAAATCAAAGAACCTGGCACAAGGCATTGTTTGATGCTTTGTGGGTTGACTAGATTACTGCAAAATGGGTTATTGGCATGTCACCTTTTTAGTTGTTGTATGGGATTAGTGCCTGACTCTATAACCTAATGGATTGGATAAAGGCACTTAGAGAAATTGGATTCTCTGCCACTCTTTTTTTTTAAGTACAAATGAATGATATTCCTAAGATAGAGCCAACTATTTTCCTCTATTTTATCATCACAAAATGGAGGTAATGGTAGAAAAATTTTTCAACTAAGTTTTTCATATCTCTGAGACAATTCACAATTTAATTGGCCAACATTGATCAACCAATAAATCGCGATTCGTATGGTGAATCTTTTTATTGAAAGATTTTGTCAAGTCTTTTTTTTTGTTTTTTGTTTTATTAACCTATGCTTGATTTATGAATTCTTCAAATTCCTTATTTGTGTTTTAAAGTGTAAATCTAGTTTGGTTTAAGATTTTCTTTGTTCAATCTCTTGCCTTCAATTTTTCCTTCGATTCAATATACCTTAGAGCTTAATCAGATTTATTAGTCAAAAGATATGACCATTTAAGTGCCCAAAAAATGGACTCTCCAAGCTTAATCACATATTTAAAATATAAATGTTATATTCTAATGTTGAGTTTCACTTTTTGAAATACACATCTTAAAATGACATTGTGTTATATTTTTAAGTTACTTTATCATTTGATTTATCACTTAAGTAATTAAGTGACTATAGTGCACATTATGTTATATTTCCATGTTGAGTTGCTTTTTAATTTTTCACTTAAGTGACTATAGTGTACCGTATAGTCTAATGTAATGTTGAGATTCACTTTATAGTTTTACTTAAAATATCTAAATAAAATGTTGCTTTTAAATAAATATTTATAAAATATGTAAACTATATAGTAAAAATATTTTATTTGACCCATTTTAAGTGATATAAACTCAATAATAAATTAGACATGTGCTAAATGGGAAGTTGCAACTCAATAACATGTCTTTTTTGAAATATGCTACATGCAATTGCATATAGAGAATGCAATTTTTCTCATCCATACAAATGCAAACAATCAAAATATACAAATGCATCTCTAGAGTGTGATTTTTACTCACCCAACCCAAATGCATGAAAGCCAAAGCACATTTTAGAATATGTGATGACACTTGGAGAGTATGATTTGCACTTGAAGAAAAAGATAAGACATGTCATTGCATCCATAGAGTGTGATTTTGCTCTTGGAGGCATGTTTGACTTACACTAATGAAAAAGCACAAGAATAAAACATGCATTTTCAATTTTCATGAGAAAAGACATTTGCAGCCAAGGTTTCACAATCATATGCCCTTCTAGAGCATGATTTGCACTAGGAAATAATTTTTCTTGTATTTGTTATATGTGTTTGGCCTCCTAAAGTGTCATCTGCACTAAAACATGTTATTGTCGTACTATTTTAAATATGCGACAAGGTCTTAAGGGTACAATTTACATCTTGTAGGCTAACACATGCATGTAAACAATATTTCAAAGGAATATTGTTAAAAATACAACCCAGGCATCACATGTAAAGGAAACTAGGTGTATTTGTCACCAAAACACCCAAAAGCATTCATTTCCATTTCAAGTGTTTGCATCTTGAGGTCACTATTTGGCATTTGAATGCATGTGTTTGCATCTAGGATCCATGTCTTTTCACCATTTCAAGAAAAATGCCTCATGTATTTGCATTTCTAGGGCACATTTTTCATCAAAATGTCCAAAAACATGCATTTTTACAAAATGTTTTGCATGTATAGAAGTTTGGAGATCACGTTTTGGCATCTACAAGCAAAAATACCCATGGATTTGACCTTGGTGATTACAATTTGCAACTTTAAATTTGTCAAAGGCTCTTAATTGTTTCACACATTTGCACTTGGAGAACCCAACTTTGGAGAACACTTGTTCATACAAACTTCTCTTTCTTCCATTTGTGGCTCATTGAGCTCCAAGTAAGTAGAAGGATTCAACTTTGTTTATATTTCTTACTTGTTTTGCTACAATATTGCTTATTTGGCTCATTTTTTCCATTTGTTCACAAACAACCCATGTCTTTTGGATTTTGTCTTTAAATAAGTTTGAGAGCCTCTCATTTGAAAATGTAAAAAGTCTTCCAAGAACCTATCATAGGGAAGAAAAGACAAAGAAGAGGCAAGGTTTTGGCTCTAAGAATATGCAAATTATATTATCAGACAACAAGAATGAGAGAAATTTACAATTTATCAATCCTTATAGAAGATCATAAAACCTAAAAGGGAAACCCTAGGAGGTAAATGACAATTTATAATTACTATTTAATTATTAAATGGCAATGCAAGTGCATAAAGGGGAATCTTAAGAAGGGAGTAAAGGTAATTTAACAAATGAAATTAAATTAATGCTTGACTCTAACACCCCCCCTAAGATGAGCAAAAATGTAGCTACAAACAATGCATGAAAAAGCAAGGAAATTACAATGTTGAAAGCAAATTTGCAACAAAAAGGCCTGATGAGGTATCCAATCAAAACCAAATATCTATGAAACAAAAAAATAGGGAAAACCATGTGGAAAAAACCCTACTCCAAAAAGAGATAGCAAGAAAAGAAGGAAGGAAGGACTCATCATTGAGACCCCCCAAGGACAACTTCCTTTACCCCAAGCATAGAACACAACTGAATATACCACAGGGATGCAAAAGGTTTAGTAAAGATGTTTGCAACCTACTCAATAGTGGGAATGTACTCTAAGCTCATAAAGTCATCTTGAATCAGATGCTTGATGAAATGCATGTGAAGCTCAATGTGCTTGGTCTGATGATGTTGAAATAGGTTGCAAGAAATGTGTATAGTACTCTGATTGTCACACCAAAGAAAAGTGGGACTATCAAGAGGAAATCCAAACTCTATCATCGACTGTTGAACCCACAAAACCTTCTGACTAGCGAGCATAACTTCCCTGTACTTTGCCTCTATAGATGATAATGAATGAGCATGATACTTCTTGCAATACCATGTGATAGGACCAACCAAGACAAAACAAATCCAAAAGTAGAATTGTGATCATCAATATCACTACCCCAATTTGAGTCTATGTAACCAACAATGTGAGGATCACCTGATGTGTAGTGAATTCCATAACATGTAGTACCCCTAATGTACCTCAAGATGCATTTGGAAGCTTGTTAATGACTCTCATATGGATCATGTGAGAATCAAGAGATAAGTCCAACTATAAAGGAAATATTAGGACACATGTGTGTCAAGTACAACAAACTACTCACACGCTATCTGTATAAAGTAGAATCCACTGTAGGAGTAGTGCAAGTGGTAGATAAAACTACACCTGACTGAAAAGGTGTGGGAGAAGGCTTGTAATCAAGAATGTTGAATCTTTGAAGCATATCAAGAGCATACTTATGCTAGAGTATGGCTATCCCATCCAAAGATGGAATTGTTGACCTTATGGTCAAATCATTTATCAATTAGTGCCTAAACACTTAATCATTTGATTAGTTACATTGCTAGCAAGATTTACATAGTCTATCAAGATTCATAGTGTAAACCAAGTAGGAAGTAGTGTTAATTGAGCTAATAGTGTCTACTGAGCTAGCCATGTTAACCAAGAAGAAGGAATATAGTATTGACTGAGCTACAGTGTCAACCAAATTCTCTAGTGTTTGCCAAGTCATTAGTGCTAACCGAGTTCATGCCTACTCTTGAGTGATCAATGTGGACCGAGCACTAGTGTCAACCAAGTGCTAGAGCTTGTTGAGTTGACTATGTTACTGAGTGTTAGAATATCACCTGAGTGGTCTTCAGAACCTGAGTATCAGTAGTGAGCCAACTTGGTGAAGATTGTTGAATATGATGTTGTAGTCGACTCTAGAGGGTAATTATTTGGATTGTTATATATGTAATATATCTTATGTGATCCAAATGAGAATGTGCAACAAATAAGAAGCAAAATGAATGTGAATTAGAAGACAAAGGCTACAAGCAATATAAGGATAAGAAGAGTCTCATCTATCACAACAAGGTGATCATTTTACATCAAAGGAATATCATTCAACAAACTAAGTTGTAGATCAGAGATCTACTAATGGTTCATCCTAACAAGTGCATCAATAAAATCCTCTAACAAGGTGGACTTAATAGTCTTATGCAAAATCTTCAAACCGAGTGCATACTTCATTGTATTGTATAAATCCTTTTACAAGGTGGACCTAACAATCCTTATTGCTCCTAATAGGGCAGATCATAAGAAGTGATTACTTGTAAGCCTTAACAGGAAAACTTTATACTATAGTACTAAAGCTTTAGGGTATCATCCCCACCCCAGTTTTACTTTCTATTTGGAAGGTTTCTAGGTTACCAATTATTGTGTCAAGTGTTATGAATGTTTTATTGCTTTCAATCTTTCATGCATGCAATTAGATCATATTAGAATGTGAAGATTTAATTGGTGAATTGAAGTAAAAGTTTTATTGGTTCATGATTCACCCCTCCACTCTTAGTCACTTATTCTATTCCACATTTCCAACAACTAGTATCAGAGCATTGGTTCTCACATCAGAAGTTTAGTAGCTTGAGAAAAGATCAAAGGCAATGGAAGTGTATAGACTGGAGAAAGCTATTGAAAATGAACAGTTGGATCTATAATTGGCCATTGACCAATTCAAGAAAATGAAGGAGAAAATCTCTCAATCCTTGCATATAAGAAAAGAACTAGCAGTACAAATGAGTGACAATCTTTACACAAAAGAAAGAATTGAAGACATTTTCCAAGACAATTTTAGATAAAGATGATGCAACAATCAAAGATCTATTTGAGAAGAATCTCACTCTACATGAAGAAGTTATAAAATTGAAAAGAGAGCAAGAAATTTAGTCAATTAGACTATGCAAAAAAATAGAACAAAAGGACATGAAAATAGAAGAGAAAAGATTTCTAACTAAAAGGATAGAAGAAAAGGACAATGAAATTCAACACCTATCTCTTCAACAAGTAGATTTGATGAATCAACTCAATTGTGCAAATCAAGAACTTATCAACTTGAGGACAGATAATACAAGATTGTAGAATGATCTCAGCATAGAAAGGCAGACCAATGGAAGAATGATGAAATCTCAAGAAAGCATGAATGAATTGAATAAGAAAACTCAATTTAGATGCAAGGGAAAAGCTGGATTAACTATATAGATGAAGGTGAATTATCACAAGAAGGAGCTCAAAAGAACAAAAGGCCTATATGTAATCATTATGGAAAGATAGGGCATACATCAAACAAGTGTTGGAGCAATGGTAAATCAAAATTCAATGGAAATTTTTATAGTTGTAGCAAACAAGGACATAGAGCAAGTGAATGCACAGAGAAAGCCAAGTTTGAAGGAAAATGTTTCAATTGCAACAAAAAAGGGCACAAATCTGTAGAATGCAAAACCAAGAGATGGAATCTAGCATAACAATTTATGAAAGCTATGTTTGGTTAGGATTATAAAACATGGTGCAGATGTCACTTGTGTGGTGAGTATGGACACATTGGAGAAAATTGCATAAGAATTCACACGAGGAAGAGAGACCCTACAAAGAGATGTTTTATATGTACAAAACTTGGACATCTAGCTAGAAACTATATGAACTGAGCCAAAGTTGAAGATGAAAAGAAAGCAAAGGCTGACAATATTAGAAGTCAAATGAGGTAGCAATAGATAAAGAAATCTCTAGAGAATGCAAGTCAAAGTCATGAAAGTGTTGATGCCCAAGTCAATGAGTTGGGTGACACAACCATTTCAAATTGATTATCCCTGGAGACCACTAGAACTACGATTCAGAAGAAAAATCTTATATCACTTCCAATTAGCAAGCAAGAAGATCCAAATCAAAATTTTAGATGCATTGAGATCACCAAGTTGAATGATAGTTTAAGCTGAGTAACTTAGACCTAATCAAGAAAAGTGAGGTTGATGACCTTACTAAAAAAGGTCGCATTGATGACCTTACCAAGCAAGGTCAGGTTGATGACCTTATCGAGAAAATTTAGGTTGGCAACCTTACCAAGTTTAGAGTTCTCATTGAGTTAGAAGGAGTATACTGAGTTTGAGTCATAACTGAGCTTATGCTTACTGAGTTTAATATCAAGGGTATCTATTGAGTCAAAGACTTAGCCGAGCATTTCATGCCTATCAAGTTTAAACAGGCTGTCACGAAGTTGTCCTTTGTATGATGCATTTATGGTGACTTAAAGATATATTTTGGTTAAAAGGTAGAATCGAAGGTTTTGTTTTTCATAGTGAATTTCAAAGTGAATAGAACAGAGCATTCCTGAGCCTCTAAGCAATTTAGAGTAGATTTGTCAAAGAAATATCTTTGCATCATTGAGCATAATGACATCTTCATCCAATAATAAAGTTAATAAAGGTTCCAAGATGTTCATTAGAGGTTATGAGCAAGAAGCCCCAAAGTTCAAATTTTGTCCAATGATCATGGAGGAACTTGACCTAGTTGGAGTACATTCGCAAATTCCTCCGAAGATACTTTTAATCCATGATATTAGGTTATTTTACCACTATTTGATTCAAGAATTGGGTACTTTTGAATTAAATCAAGCATATGA
This sequence comes from Cupressus sempervirens, assembly GCA_028749045.1. Taxonomy (NCBI): domain Eukaryota; kingdom Viridiplantae; phylum Streptophyta; class Pinopsida; order Cupressales; family Cupressaceae; genus Cupressus; species Cupressus sempervirens. The sequence goes on from CM053790.1 coordinate 115,866,759, forward strand.
GGCATTATGTGTGGATGGAAACTTGAAACTTGAGCATAAGCATATGGAAACAAAGTGGTTAACCCACATTCTACATATGCCGAGGGACTTCCTGATAAAGTGGATTAGGTTTATCTTGAGTCATATTCATGACATGAAATTCTAGCTCAACCAACCCATCCAGATAATGAAGAAGATGATTCATAGGGTTACTGGGTTGCCCATGACCAGTAAAGCAAAGAAAACAAAAACCCTAGGTTAGGTTGAATTGGAAAAGAAGACACTTGCCAAATGAGATGGCAGAGGAATAAAACTATATGGTGTCACATATATGGAAATTAAGTTTAGAATACATGTAATTGCTCACAAGATTTATAGTTCTAGTCGACTTAACAACTTTTCGTGTGAAGCTGTAGACCTAGCATACAAAGTGGCAAAAAATAATCTATCATTTGACCTCATCAGGTTGTAACTAATCCAGTTGAGCAAGAATATGGAGAGCATCCGAGGTCCAAGACAAATATGTGTAAGTTTAGCTCACTCTTGATATGCTTATTCTTTTATGTTCAAAATTTTTTTCCTTCCAAGGGAGCTCTAGTATGGAAGAAGGATATACCTATTGTATATCAAATCAATGAGTTTATAATTGATATGGGAGACAATTATGAGGGCATCATGGATGCATATTTTGAAAATTATAAGAAAGGATGTAGAGTAGGTTTAGAATACCCAAATAACTAGTTGATGATTATGAACAAGATATATGTTTCCTTGTGAATTGTGACAAGGTACACATTTAGGTAGTTAGGCCAAGAGTGACATGGGTAAAACCTCTTGGTTATGAGGTATACATTGATGACACATGAGATATCATTGAGTCTCTTGTCAATGAGCCTATGGATCCAAAGGCACCATATTTTGGCACATATGAAGAGGAAAAGACTAGGATTTCTTTGGAAATCAAGATACCTTACATTTTGAAGAGAGGAAGAAAGAAGGTTGAGAAGATCCAAAAGGAAACCAAGAAATATGATTCCCCTCTTTTACTCACAAAAGGTAAGGGCGATAATCTTGAAGATGAAGAAGGAGAAGAGGAACACGATGAAGAAGAAAAAATAGAAGAAGAAGAGACTCCCAAGAAAAAGGGAAAAGTAATAATAAAGAAACTTGCAAAGTCCTTACTTACCTTCTTCATAAAGAGACCTACCAAATCAAAGAAAAAGCTAAAACTTCAAGATGAAGAAGAGGATGTAGAAGAAGAGCAACAGGTAATGTTTTAGAAGTCTTCTCCTACCTTTGAAGAAAGGTTAAGAAGACTCACACAAGGAGGAGGTATGACATACTTCAAATCTCTTAAGTATGAAACTAGGAGTAAGGAAGAGCAAATATAGATTGAAGAAGTCTTAGTGGCAAAGATGGCTAAATGGAAACACTCTTTGAGTGAATTGGAAAGACAAGTTCCAAATATCATACTAAAGGTAGTTTCACCTCGGTGGGATAATGCTATAATGGTTACCAAGGTTATTAGGGAATAAACCTTGACGAAGACTATACCAAATCTTTTAGACAAGGAAGTGAAGGAAGCATTGACTAAGCATGAACAAAAGATAACTCCTAAGTTCAATGCATTCCTAATTTTTTCAAATGATATTGAATCTATTGTACAATATAATACAACTGCATGGAAGAATATCTACAAATTGCATGTTATAAATCCCATTGAAGAAATTTTACAAGTAGATGATGAGAAAGATGATGAAGAGGATGAGGATAATTAAATAGTAAGTGAGGATCTTCCTAAGATTCATAATATTCAAGATTCTAATTCTAAAAATATTGCAGTAGAGGTAATGACCTCCCTTCCTAATTCTTCAAGAAAAACATTGGTTACATCAAGCTTAGTGGAGACTGCAACTGAGTCACAAACAATTGGGTCAACCATTGCTCAAACTAGCACTTGATTGGCTGTTGGAGCTATCCTACTAAGTGCAATGATGAGTGTTGTGACTACAACTTCATCTACCAAGCAAAAAGATCCACTCTTTATAGAAACAAGCCAGATCAAGTCACAACAAGGTATTGTAATACTCCTACTATTGGTGTTGTTTCTTCAATAAGTAATGTTGTTTCTACTACTAGTGTTTTAGCTCAGACGAAAAGTATTTGGACCAATGACTTCTGAAATGATGAATGAACCCTTCCAGAGAGAATCAAATTTACCATGTGCTCCCTTTGGTTCCTTTCTTTTGTCCCAATAGAACTTCATCATTCTTAAAGAAACCACGAGGTCTGGCTCTCATGTCAAAGATTTGTTTCACCTTCATTTGATGTTCAGTAATATGATCAACAAGTTTATCCCTTTCATCTTCGAACTTGTGTAAATAAATTATCCTTTTCTCTAGAGAATCTTTAAAGAAATGATCTTCAATGACAGATTGCAATTTGGTAGCAGACAACTCCAGAGGCAAGGATACTTGAGTGCCAATTCCATACACCAATTCAAATGGAGCCATGCCTATAGCTCTCTTAGGGGTAATCCGATCGACCCATAATGCTTCATACAATTTCTTATGCCAATCCTAGGGATTATCAGACACCAATTTTTTAATTATGGTAATCAGGTTCTTGTTACTGGACTCTGCTTATCCATTCCCTTGGGGAAAATAATCCGAGGAATGGGCTAGTGATATGCCATGTTCATAGTAGAAAAGAGAGATTTCCTCAGATGAAAAATAAGTTGCATTGTCTAAGACTATCTTTTGGGTAATTCCAAACCTAACAAAAATATATTCCTTTAAGAAGTCACAAACCACTTGAGAATTGGCCTTCTTGGTTGGGATAGCATCCACCCACTTGGTGAAATAATTTGTTGTTGTTAATATATATAAATGCCCAGCACTGGATGGGGGACTTAGAGGTCCAATAAAATCAATTCCCCATTGATGAAAGGGTTCATCAATTACTATTGTTCTGAGGGGTAGGGTTGCTAATTGAGGACACCTAGTGAAAAACTGACATTTCTCACAATTATTTACAAACTTGTAGGAATCTTTGAACATACCTTGCCAATAGAAGCAATTCCTTAGGATTTTAAAGGCTGTCATGGTAGATGAAAAATGCCCACCACATACCTCCAAATGATATGCCTTTAGCAAATTTTCTTGCTACTCTACATCTACACACCTTAAAAAGGTTCACTCTATCCCTCTCTTGTACAAGATACCATTAGAAATCACATATTTAGCAGCCTTTAGTCTAAGATTTTGCTTTTCTTTATAACTCAAGTTTGGGGGGCATTCACCATATGTTAAAAGATATGCAATATGGGAGAACCAGGGGTCTGTAAGGCTAACTAACAAAATAGTAGGTGTTTCTCCAACATTGTCAAGAGATGAATCTTTCCTCTCAGCTATCAATTTGCATAAACCATGCTCTCTCACCAAGGAAGTAGACTTAATGGTTAAGTCATATTCTTGAAACTTAGTTACCCATACAACACTTTTATTCATCCCAACTTCTTGCTGAGTTAATATACTTTTAATTGATGTCTCTGGCACATACACAACCGAATGGGAATGCAAAATGTAATACCTAAATTGCTTCAATGCCTTCACCACAACAAATGCATGTTTCTCTGTTTGAGTATAATTTAACTCGTGCTTCTTTAATGGGTAACCCATGAAGGCAATTGGGGCTTCATTATCCTGATCATCCTTTTGGGTCAAAATATTGGACAAGGAATACTCTAAGGCATAGCAGTAAATGATGAAATCTTTTTCAAAGTTTGGACTCAATAGCATGGGAGCATTTGAAATAGTTGTTTTGATATCTTCAAAAGCTTTCTTACCTTCTTCTTGCCATCTGAAAAGATGTTTTTCACTCATCATATTTAACATATGCCTCACTTTTTCAAAGAATTTAGGAACAAAACTTCTTAAGAAGTTGATTTGACCAAAAAAAGACTTCAAATCACTTATGTTGTTTGGTAAAGCCAGCTTTTGAATTGCCTTCACTCATTTTGGATCAATCTTTATGCCATCCTTAGAAATGATATGTTCGAGCAATTTTCCTTCTTCAATGAAGAACACAAATTTTTTGGGATTGAGGGATATACCGTGTTGCCTACATCGGTCCAACACCATTCCCAAATCCCTCAAGTGGTGTTTCCTTCTCTTAGAGTAAACGGTCAAATCATTAAGATATATCAAAATTATTTTGTCCTTCAAATCCTTAATGGATGAATTCATTGCTCTTTGAAAGGCTACTCCTACATTAATTAAATTGAATGACATCCAATTATAAGTGAAGGTACCCCATGGAGTAATGAAGGCTGTTTTATGTTGATCCTCTAGTGTAACATTGATTTGATTGTATCCTGAATAGCCATCAAGCATTGACATGACCTTGGATCCAACAACTGTCTGCAAAATATGATCCATATTGGGAAGTGCATAATTTTCTTTGAGACTCTCTTGGTTTAGGTTCCTGAAATCTACACAAATTCTTATTTAACCATTTTTCTTTCTCACAGGAACAATGTTCGCTACCCATGTTGAATGATGAATTGGGTATATTATGCAAGCCTTTAACATTTTCTCAACTTCTTTAAAAATTGCCTTAGATACTTTAGGATTATAATTTCTGAGCTTTTGTCTGAAAGTAGTTGCTTCTAGTTTCAAAGGTATGTGAAGTACAAATTCTCCATTTTTGAAATTATTTAAGTCTTCATACCCCCAAGCAAAGACATCCTGATACTGAGTAAGAAGTTTAGTCAGCCTATCTTTCTCCCTCTCGGAACAGGTCTTGCCAATAGAAATCCATCTAGGATTTTCCTCATTTTTGATATTGATTTTATCATGTTCTTCTGCATTTTTATTAGAATCAACTTTTCTTTTTAAGGTGTTGTCATCCTTTGTTCCAAATAAGTGTTCTAGAGAAATCAATCCCTTAGGAATCTGATTACGCTTTACTTGAACAATTTCTCTTGATTCAACTGATTCTTCTCCAATTAATTTACCATCATGATTAGACCCTTCAAAGAAAGTTTTAGCAAAATTTCCAACACATTCAATGAACTCTCTCAATTGTGTGTCATCATTAAAAACCTGCCAATGATTTGCATTGTCTGGGAATCTAGGCCTATAAATCATTTTGATCCTTTAGGTATCATTTTTAAATTCTAGGTGTGGTAACAACAAGGATGCTGAAACAGTTAAAGAATTAGCTTTGGTGTTTTGAGAATGAGGTATAAATTCAATAGAAAAAGCTTCGAAAGACTCAATTTCATCCCAAACCAAATTTCTATAATGCTTCATCTTATCATTTTTTACAGAAAATTGTTTTCTTACATGCTTCACAATGAGTTCAACATCACCTTTCACTCTTAGCTATTTCACTCCTTTCGCTTTAGCTTCTTGCAAACCTAGAAGCAATGCTTCATATTTCATAGTATTATTGGTATTATAGAAATCTAATTTAAAAGAGAAAGGAAAAATGTCCCCTGAAGGTGAGATGAGAACAACACCCGCACTTGAACCTGAATTTGAGAAACTTCCATCAAATTCTAGAGTCCAAAGGGCTTCTTCACAGCTTACTATCTCACTTTCCTTACATTGTTCCTTAGTCAATATAACATAGTTTCGAAACTAACATTCCTCATACAGTATCTGTGCTTTGGGATTTTCTAAAGGCATGACTGTATATTTGTTCTTTGGCTCAGGCTCTAGCTTTATTTTCTTCTTTCCTACTAGAATATAGGCTTCAAATCAATCCATTTTAATTTTCCCACCCATATCCTTACAAAAATTCCTCTTGGGTAGCATTCCATAGCTGGCTGGTTTATTAGCTACAAGGATGGTAAGCTTCAGTCTTTTCTCTGGACAGACGTAGATAATAGCTTGTATGTCTTTCACTTGACCAACTAGAGGTACTTGCTTCCCATCCATAGAATAGCAACATCCAAATGTTTTTGTGAATTCCAGACTAAGGGCTTTTGCAATAGGCATGGGCATAATGTTATCTAATGCTCTAGAATCAATGATACAATTACTGATTTTTTGACCATTTAATAGTAATGATATATAAAATAGATTGGTTTTTTTCTCTTCCATTTCCTTTTCAATAGAGTTAGTAGCTTCTTCTTTGTAAGGGGTATCTATTCTGCATTTTTTAGACACAAAAAAAAGTTTATTTATAGCCTTTGAGTTTTTAGTGATATCATTAGCAAATTGCGCATTAGTAGTAGAGCCTCCTTTCACATATTGAACTAACTTGTCTAGCTCCTTAGGATTAAATCTCAAATATTCGACTAGGGAAATAGATATAGAAGAGGATTTGCAAAATTCTACAATATCAAAAGCTGACGTACTGGCCACTAATTCTATTTTGGACAAAATTCTCAATTCTATAGTTTTTGTTGAATCAACATGTAGATGTTCCTTTCCTTTAGGAGTTGACACGTTTGGACTAGCCCCTATATAAGGTTTTTGGTTTCTTTGACCTCTGGTCATCACTGTGCAAATAGGATCTTGAGGTGTCATGAAAACATTACCTCCCCTTTCTAAATTAGGTTCATACTCAAGAAAATAAATACCTGTCTCTCCATCTTCTACCCTTTCATTCTCAGGTGATTGTTCTGTTGCAAGAGCATTTTTTACTAATTGAACACAATTTAACCAGTCAGGAAAACTTCATTCATCATGATTTGAAGTCATATGAAAAGAACACATTTCCTCTTTAGGAGCTTCCTCAATTTGTAATCTTGTTTGAGGGGTAGTCAATGTAGGAGCTTTACCAAAATTTTGAGGCTATTGTCGCCTATGAATATCTTGATAAGGAGTTTGATAAGGGCCATGAGTTTTATTTTGCTACCTTTTCATCATTGGTACATTAGTCATCAACTTCTATATAATAAGATCTATAGAGGCAGAGGATGAAGCTGTTCCAGATGTTTGGACTTCTCTTTTCCATTTGCCAGCATTGATAAATGCATCTTCTAATTTAATAGCAAACCTTTGGGTAGCAGCCAAGTCAACACACACATCTTTAATGATATGAAAACTTACATTTGGAGGGACAACATTGATAAAGAATATTTTTTGGTTTTCTGCATTAGGTTTGGATGTTGCAAGAATCCTTTGAACCAACCTATTAAATTTAGCAACAAATTCTCTCATAGGTTCATGCATTTCCTTTTTCATTTGACTAAGTTGAAGCAATAGAGAACATTCATTTTCAGGAGCCTTGAACCTATCTTTGAATGCATTTTTCATATCATTCCAACTGGTGATGGAATGATGGGGTAGGTGATTGAACCAATCAACAACAACATTAGTTACTGTTCGGACAAATAGTCTCACAACAACTTCTTGAGTTGGAACACTTATGACAACATAAGC